>JANAVB010026398.1:881972-1160691 GCA_029216955.1 Iris pallida
GGAGGGCTGATTTGCCGTAACATGATATAGGGCCGCCATATGCAAAATTTCCCCTATCACATTTGCTGCAGGAACTGAGAAGCTAGTTCGAGTATGACAAGTGTCATAGTAGCTTCACGCTCTAATACCATCGAGAATGCTACCCTCGAATCCCAGGCAGGAACTGGGATGCCCAAGGAATAGTTGGCTGTACCCAAACTGGCGGGCAAACCTACTAGGCAAGTAGGGCTCCAGGTACACGTTATTGCGATTGCGATAAACTAAATGCGCCGGGCGAATGTTGCGCAACCGGAAACGCATCTTCTTAGGTAAGAAATGAGGAGGTCCAACGCCATCAACATGGACATTCCTCACTTCCTGGTCGGTGAAACGGGGAACGGACACGAAGAAATCATATCCGTCCAACCTCGCTAGCACCCTCCGACACACCGGCATGGTACTATATTCCCAAGGCTGATGACGGTGTCTGAAAAGAAATGCGTCATCGTCCGTAATACCGTCTCCCGTCCCAGGTCTCATCAAAGACCGATAATGCAATAACAGCCATCCCAACAAGTAATGATAAGGCAGCTCTATACGTTCAAAGTCCATCGCTACGTCACGAGCGATGACCTTAGATGAGAAGGCACGGAGACCATGCTGAATGCTGCACACCATAGCGGAAAGAAGAGCCAGCCTGACCCCAAAGGCTAACTTCACAGCGGAAAGAATGAAGTGACGGCCGATCCTCTCATTAGCACCTGCCCCTCCTGAGACCACACAATTATGCAGTCATACCATTAAAAACCCTGCCAAGAGTGCCTTCTCTGACAGCCACCGAGTACCATAATAAAAATAGCTGAAGGAGTCAATCTGACTCCCAAATTTGTCACCCCTAGACTTCGACCTCCTAGCAGTCGATACCAAGTCTTCTACTTCCCTAGGGGTTTGACGATCTCGGAAAGTAACTCGGCAGCAGCACTGAATTTGAAGAGATATGAGACCTAAGAGTTGGTATGAGGAGCGTCCCCTTCGAGCTATCATTTTCTGGATAGCCGTTCGGTGACAGGTGCTATGATGACACAACAGTTCTTGATACACAGTGACAAAGCCTGGGAATCGTCAATCCAAATCCTGGAACTCCTCATTCGTCGGAGTGTACGCTTCGAATGGTTCGTCTCCCCAGGGGAGCTTGGAGACAGCATACATCTCATAAAGAGCGAGCCCCAATACAGGTGTGAAGAAAGTTCCTGTCCGATGATTATACATCTCCAGAAGGGCCAAATAACGGCTTATTAACGGGCAATCCGTGGCTGGTACCCCGGATAGCATCATAAAGATTGACTTCTCGCAAAAATTCCTCGTAGTTTCGCAGAACCCACGAGATCAAGTTAGCCCAGGAGGAATGGGGTGTAACCAGCTCGGCAGCACCAATCTGCCAACATGATAGGATCCTTTGCGAGCAAGCTGACTCAGAAAGATATCAGCCTGAGAGAATGAGAAGTTAGGACCGGGTGTGTTGATAAAGGTACCCGGAGCTAACCCCGTCACAGATCGACTGGTCGGATCCTTGACCGTGCGCACTGACCCAGTAGTTTTGTTGTAACGGATGTTACCAAAAACATCCCCGGTCTGGTTGGAGTGAGGGGGTCTGGCATCTGCCTGTCCAAAACGATCATGTTGAACCACGCAAAAGGGAAATAACGCTTCATAAGGGGGATGTGAATCGGTATCCCGTCCAGATCAAAATCCCAACTCTCGAAACATCCAGCACTCGTGAGTTTTCTATGATCAACGCATCCCCAAAGAGAAAGACCGGTCTCAGATGCTTCCCATTAGGCTTCCCGGAACTCATCATGTCACTAAGGAATTGGAAAGATTGAACTCTGATAGCATTTAGTCGCTCCAAAGGTTCATTAACAAGGAGCTGCTCGGACACTTGACGAACTAAATTATCCCGTCGCACATCCATGGCAAGCTGATTCAAGCCAACCAAAAGTTCCCCCGCAGGATTTACTGGCAGATTCACTGAAAAAGACAAAAGAAACAAGGTCAAAAAGATAGCCAAACATAAACTACGTGATGCTTATGCGGCTTAGCTCAGCATAACCTCATGCGGCTCAGTTTGAAAGAGTTCATGCGGATTCAGTTCGAATGAGCTTATGCGGTTCGGTTCGAAATAAGCTTATGCGGTTCAGGGCGGATGAGCTTATGCGGTTCGGCTCGAAATAGGCTTATGCGGTTCAGTGCAGATGAGCTTATGCGGTCTAGTTCAAATGATCTTATGCGGACCAGTTCGAAATAGGCTCAGTTTGAAAGAGCTCATGCGGTCCAAGTCCAGATGAGCTTATGCGGCCCTGACAATGAAGTAGTTGTGCGGCTGCAAACAACAACCTTCATGCGGCTCAGGCCTGGGTCATATCCCATGCGGCTCGAATATGAGTCGGACACGCAGCATACTTAGAAATATAGGCTCGCGCATAAGATATGCGGCGTAGCCATGACAGTTCATGTTGATGGTCCTACCAGCAATAGGCGGTGAACGTCGGGATAAAAAATAGGCATGTCAGCCGTCGGAGGAGCTGCCACGTTCGCCGCCGCAGTCGATGAAGACGCGGCCTTGCCCTTCGCTGCCGCAGAAGATGATGCGGCCTTCTTGCCCGTAGCAGCGGTAGCCTTCTTGGGAGCCATTGCCGATCGTTGATGGGAGAAGACGAAGAGGAGGTCGGCAACAAGGAGTTCGAGCAAAGAGAGAAGGTAAAGAAACCCTCAAAGAATAAAATTACTCCTATTTATAGCGAAGGAGGCTCGAAAATCAACAAATGCCTCGATTCGCATGCCGCCTAAAAGAATAAAAGGCAAAACGCTTCGGTCAAAATGAAACCGACTCTTGGGATCCTCCCCCAAAAGGCGACGTTAATTAAAAAACGAATCAAGGGCATTTAATGTAGAAGATTTGCACACGTGGTTGGGACACGTGGCAAAAAGTCTATGCGGCCTAACAGCTCATGCGGCAGATAAAACCATGCGGTCAACAAAATCCATGCTTCTTATTCAAAGTATTTCAATTTTGCAAATTAAAAACTTTGAAGGGGGTCCTGTAGAAGCATAGAAAATATCAGAATAATGCTCTATGCGGCTCGGAACAAAAGAACCCCATGTGGCTCATGCAGGAGTAGTCCATGCGGTTCAAAGAGACTCTCAGTCTCATGCGGCTCGGAATAAGAGAATCCCATGCGGCTCATACATGAGCAGTCCCATGCGGTTCAGAGAGACTCCCAGTCTCATACGGCTCGAAACAAGAGAACCCATGCGGCTCATACAGGAGCAGTCCATGCGGTTCAGAGAGACCCTCAGTCTCATGTGGCTCGGGCAGGAGAGTCCATGCGGCTTACATAGGGACAATCCCATGCGGTTCAAAGAGTCCTCCAGCCGCATGCGGCTCAGAAATACATGCGGCTCACATACGACTAACAGAGATATGCGGCTCGATCAACACCACGTGTCCCCGGGGGATCCCTTCACACAGCTGGCCATCAAGTAATGGCCTTATTTAATGCTCCGATTTGACAGCTGACGGCTCTAACATGAAGTGTCATGATGGTCCTGTCACAATGACAGACTCTTCGAACAGAAGAAAATCTCTGATATGATCCAAGATTGTCACGTGGCTACTCCATGTGGCTCAAGTGAAGAACAGTTTCTGCGGCTGGCAAGAATCATCTTCATACGGCTCACCAAGAAGCCATCCCATGCGGCTCGTAAGTGCTATACTTATGCGGCTCACTGAGATGATGTCTCATGCGGCTCATGGATATCATGCAGCTCTGGCAGAGTCCACCATTAAGACACGTGGCAGAGATTCAATTGCCTCCATGACTTGACAGCTGGTAGCAGGGTGATTATGGGACGCATGGTTTTAAATCAATCAGAGATTTACCAAATCCAATAATCATTTAACGTTATCCTACAATTAATGAGATCAGGGCATATCACTCGTGATCAAGCCAATGGACACGTGGCGAGAGATCCGAGCTTAACACAACCAATCATGAAGATTTAAAGCAATCAGCATTAATCATTCACAGGGTTCGATACTATCCCCATTTGTGGCCCAGATCCTTCACGCTTAAAGTGAATGGTCCAGATTGATTAAGCATCAGGCCGCCGCCACTTTGAGAATGGGTAATCATCCAAACCCTAATGATGTCCCCACTATTATAAATAGCAAGGTGCCATTCCCTTGTAAAAAGATATATGGTCAGAGAGAGATACGCTTATACAGAGAGACCCCCCAATAATCAGAGAGAAAATACCCAGAGAGAAAGAGAAGCCAGAAGAGTAGAGGGAGAGCAAGAAGAGCATTTTCATCAACGCCAACTATCTCTTCACAGGAGCCAAGGCTGCATACCGATCATCCAAGGAGTAAGGCAGGGCTGCCGTCGCCTTACCGATCCTCTATCGTCACCCCCCAGAATCTAAAATAAACAATTGTACTTAGCTGCTGTACCTAGGTTTTCGTCCCTAGGCTTTCTTTGTACAAGCGAGTTTGTAACGTGAAGTAAAAGTCCGGTCCTCCGATAATTGTTCTGTTCTTTTATATTTCATGGCAAACAGTGTCGTGCAACATAAAGCTTACCATGTTCTTTCCTGTCATATTTTATAGTTTAACTAGTGCATATTTGTGGAGCTCATTGGCATAAAAACATCCTGGACATAGCTTGGTTTAGACGGTACACGTTAATGCGGGTAGCGAGCCCCGTTGAAGGAGCACCGAATACCCGCGGTACAATCCAGCATAGCTATCGTGTTTCTTCCTAGGCCGGATCGGTTCCGTGGCTCCGAGATACCGTCCGAAGAAACAATCGCCCTTATGCACAAGTTGTCCATGACCATGCTAATTTAATAAGTTATTCAAGGCACGCTTTATGGTATTGTTGCGACAATTATATAATTGATTCATTTCTTTAGTTTTGCAGATCATGAAATAATTTATCACTTTTTTAGAACCTTATTTTCTCTTTTTGGTGCAAAACTTATATTCTTGGAGTAATTCATTCTAAATTGATATAGTTATCCCGAGTTCTTGATTTAAATCGAGGGTCAAGGTGAAGGAGGTCAGCTACTCGCCTTAGTCTTTTCTTCAAGCGAGGGACTGGTTGGCTACGCTTAGACGTCGCCTACGCGATCACTTACAATCGCATAAGCAACTGATTAGAACACTGTATTATTTAAAAAATTCGATACGAATACGAAGTTCAAAACGCAAGCCATGAAAACCATCAAGAACATTCACGAAAACGCATTCACGAAACCAAAGCCAAAGCCAAAGCAAGTACGCATAAAAAGCAGAGCAACGGGAGGTGTCTTCCGACTAGCCGCAGAGCCAATCCTCGAGGTGCAACCCGCAGAATATGGGACTTGATTCCGAAGAAGCCTTTCCATAATAAGAAAAGGATCTTAATTCAATCGTTCTCATTCAACCGATTCGATCTAACCCGACCAATCGATTCCGACCGAATTGATAGCATACAGTATTTATTTCTCGTGCACCCCGTGGACGGAGAACGAGGCATGATGTAGGGATGGGGCACTACACCATAACTAACTAAGAAAAAGTTTCATTCTCGAAACTTAAGAAAAGAACCTACCGCTAGGAAAATAAAGAAGAGAACTTTTCCCTCATCTCGGACTCAAGCTCCTAGGTCGACTCTTCGACCGCATGGTTCTTCCAAAGCACGCGAACGAGAGGGATAACATGGTTTCAAAACAGTTTATCCTTGCGCTCCAAAATTTGCACGAGCTCTTCTACAAATGATAAGTCTGCCTGCAGATTCAGCTGACCAAAATCTACCAAATGGCTCAGATTATGCACGTACTTCCACAACTAAGAGACGTAGAAGACATCGTGCACATCCGATAATGCTGGCAGTAATGCAATCTGGTAAGCTACTGGGGAGACTCACTTCAATATCTCGAAAGACCGACAAATCTTAGACTCAACTTTCCTTTAGCTCCAAATCTCGTGACTCACACATAGGCGTGACTTTCAGAAATACGTGATCACCCTTCAGGAATTCAAGTGATCGTCGGTGAGTGTCGGTGTTTGCGAAAAACAAAAAGGTTTTGATTTCTACAAACTGAGAAAGAGTACAAAAAGTACAATTGAATTCTGGAAAAGTACAACTATAGGAATCTGATCAGAAGACGATCAATTTATCCCTTGGACGATGTGATATCGAAGACACGAGCCTCTGGAGGATGCAACAGCACTTTAGCAGGAGATTATGATCATTCGTGATCCTTTGAGACTGATTTGAAACTCCATTTATAGAGTTCTAGAAATAACTGTTTAGCAGTTATTCTGGGTTGCGCGAGCTTTAGGTTGCGCGACTGTTCACTTGCGCGAACGGTTACACCAACTGTTGTGGACGCGTGGCATCGTTTGATTGAGATGCGCATGGTCGTGGGCAGTGTAGTAGGCACGTTCTACGAAGTTAGTGGATTGTGCGCCATATCACCCTGTTCTAGATACTGTTTGATCACCTTGCACGAGCTTCATCAGGTTGCGCAGGGGCGCAACGTAGCATCTTGCGCGAGCGATTGCACCAACTGCTATGGACATATGGCATCTTTTGAATGAGATGCGCATGGTCGTGAGCAATGTAGTAGACACGTTCTACGAAGTTAGTGGCTTATATGCCATGTCACCCTACTCTGGATATTGTTTGATCACCTTGTGCGAGCTTCATCAGGTTGCGCGGGGGCACAACGTAGCAACTTGAGCAAGCGGTTGCACCAACTGCTGTGGACACGTGGCATCTTTTGAATGAGATGCGCTTGGTCATGAGCAATATAGTGGACACGTTCTACGAAGTTAGTGGCTTGTGCGTCACGTCACCCTGCTCTGGATATTGTTTGATCACCTTGCGCGAGCTTCATCAGGTTGCACGGGGCGCAACATAGCAACTTGTACGAGCGGTTGCACCACTGTTGTGGACATGTGACATCTTTTGAATGAGATGCATATGGTCGTGAGCAATGTAGTGGACACGTTCTACGAAGTTAGTGGCTTGCGCGCCATGTCACCCTGCTCTGGATATTTTGATCACCTTGCGCGATCTTCATCAGGTTGCGCGGGGGCGCAACATAGCAACTTGCGCCTGGGTTCAACCTCGTGCAACCTGACACGTTGCACAAACTGCTAGCTGACTAAATCTTTTCGAGCGCCGTATTTGTACAGAATTCGAAAGAATTTTCCTTGATATACGTGTTATCAGTTGTCAGGTAATGATGATGTTGTTATAGTCTTTCGAGGAAACTGTCACGTGACTTTCGTGCAACCTGAGGTTGGCGCAACCTGAGATGGGCGCAACCTGATATGGCGTAACTTGATATAGGCGCAACCTGATATGGCACAACCTGATGTGGCGCAACCTAATAATATGATGCTTTTTGATGAAATGACTTCTGGGTGAGTAGCATAGCTTAATTTTTAGCCTCTACAGTCGGTGTAGCTCTTTTGTCGACTTTGTGCTATCTTCAGTCTCTTTCTTATCAACTTAACTTTTTGTACAGTCTTCTCCACTAGTTCTGGGCCAAGTATCTGTCGTTCCTTGCTCCACCAGTTTGGTGAAGTGTAACCTTTTTGAAGACAGAAGTGCAAGAAAAATTGCGATAATGAGAGAAATTTGAAGACTTTAACTTGATCGGCAACCACGAAGCTGCAACAATTCTACATCCGGCTTTAAAAAATCAAATTAAGTTTTTAAGTAATTTTTATTATTATAAGTTAGTTAAATTTGATATCGAAATTTTATTAGTTTTTTAAATTATTATTATTATTATTAAAATTAGTATGGATCATAATCAGGCTATCCATTCTAACCATCCTTAGTATTTTAGAAATTGTTACGGTTATGTTAATAATTTTAACGCTAATTATTATGCTACTAATCATGTAGAAAATGAAAAACCACCGATACAAATATAACCCCAAGAAGTTAGAAGTATTAATACTAATATTTCAACTAGGACAAAATTGATGTTATGGGAATTTTATACTGAATCGAAATGTTTGTTGTTTCAATGCAATAATCGATATGCATGAGAAATATTGGTACATCATTATAATAAAAGTCATAAAATGTTGCGATATCAAATACAACAAGTTGTGAATGATGCGTTGCAATGAATGTGAAAGTTGATATTGAATGCGTTGAACGAATTCGAGCATTGCCTTTGAATGTCAAAAATAAATTATTGCACGAGGTGCAACGGATGTCGGGATTAAATTGTTGCACAAAGTGCAACAGAAGTCGAAAATAAATTGTTGCAAGAGGTGCAACGAATATTGGGAAATGAATCATTGCACAAGGTACAACGGAGGGAACTAAATCATAAGTCGATAAGAACGAATCGTTCGGTTGCGCACCGAGCTTGTGTTGGCAAATGAATACATTGGCCGAGTTATGTTATAATTTGATTAATAAAAAGTTACGGTTGTGATCGGCATGATCACTACGAAAATCGTGAGACGGAATAGATTGTTGGTTCATACCGAGTATGATGCGAGGGAAATAACTTGATTTTTGAGTGGTATATGATACGTCATGTATGTAATGATGGCTCGATTCTGAGTGGTATATGCATACCACTTGTGCGATGGATTCCATCGACATATTGCGTAAATTGCGGAAGGTTTGTCCGTAATGGACGGGAGAGTACCGAGACTCGATTGGAAATTTATATAACGGTATGTTGATGCAAGTGTTCTTCGATAATTGGTTGGAATGATAGGGTGGGGACTCGTATTAATGAATGATACGTCGGACAAAAATTTGTAAGTCGGTCAAATAACCGAGACTAACGAAACGATTATGCCTTGATGCAATAATCGAATCGACGGGATAGGAAACATGAACTTATAAACGAGTCACACGACTTGCGATCTTGATAGAAATATTGGACGAGGCAAATCATAATCGAATTGCACGACTTGTAATCTCGATAGAAATATTGGACAAGGCGAATCGTAATCGAATCTCAGGACTTGCGATCTCGTTAGAAATGTTGGGCGAGATGAATTGTAATCGGATCGCACGAGTTATGATCTCGATAAAAATGTTGGACGAGACGAATCGTAATCAGATCGCATGACTTGCGACTTTGATGAAAATGTTGGTTGATACGGATAATCGTGCCTAAGAAAATAAGTTGGTTACATTATGGAAAAACTTATTTGAGTACGACTGAAACACACAAAACTTAGAGGGCGTGATCGTATAACTCGAGGGTTCGATATTGGATAATCGGTAACTCGATTACGCGATCAAAGTATAGCGGGATGCGGTGAATCAAAAATAAGTTGATGCGTATGGAAAAGTTTGTAGTAAACTTGGATGTATGCAATATGAACTAAGGCAACATTGATGCAGATTCAAAGTTGACCCTCGCGCTATCGAAATTGATATGACCTACCGAAATAGATACGCGAGAAAACTAAGCACGATTTGAGAATACAAAACATGGCAGGCCTACAATATCGGAATTTTCGAAAATAGCAATACAAAAGTGTCGAACTAGTTGATTGTAAACTTTGTGATTGATCAGGATGATACTATAGTCATTGACGATTGTTTCGATGCGTAATGCATCTTGGGTGTCGACCGTGGGTAGAAAGACTCGAACTCAATACAAGTAGATGTTTCATGAAATACGGAATTATCGACTATAGTACATGACTTTACTCGGAGGATAGTTGTGCATCAGTTGCGTCGATAGAAATAGTTTTATCCAGATTCGGGTAGTCGTATAGAAATCGTCGGAACGTGATTTGGCTCCAAAATATATAGCATGGTTCGCGGTAATTGTCATTCGTTAATGATCCACAATTATCGAGCGTAGCTTCGGAACAACTGACCCTAGAAGACTTAACCGCCAAATCAAAGTGAATATTGTAGACCTGTAAGATGACCCATGCGATGTCGCATATAAAATTGCATAGGTAATAAATATAATGTGGTGCATGTTGATAACCTCTAGGCAATTTTGAGAATTGTGCTATGCACGAGAGCAAGCAGTAAGAGAATGACTTTCGAGTTATGTCGTTAGATTTAGATTCACCTTGCAATTGAGCTTGCGTGAATCGAACTTATATTCGATGTTGCGAGACGGACAAGTTGGAAAGTTGGCTAGTAAATTCTTACTTGATAGGAATCGAGCGTAAGACGCGTCATAAAAACCTTCGTGTCAAAGTGATTGTTGCCTTTAAGCATTGTTGACTCGAGCTAAAATTTTGTATCGAAAGGATCGTTGCCTTTGAGCATCGTCGATTTGAGTTGCGTCAGAAAAGAGTTTGAGCACGATGTCTAGGTAAGTCGCCTAGCGGGCGTAGTCCTGAATGTTGATGCATTTGCAAGTCAACAAAGAAAATCGTATCAAGATGAGTTGCATGGCCAGACTTCAAAAATAGTTGAGCAGCGACTTCGAAACGCAAGGCATTGCGGAGGATCGTTGCGATCGGATACGTGATGGCTCGACGCAATTCATAGAATTGATGGTCCATACGAAACTTACGAAACAAGAAATACGATTTTGAATCGTACCGCATGTAGTGACTTTATTAAATGAATACAGATACGATAAAATTTTGAGAACAGTAGCTAAAGATAAGTCCGATAGGGAGTTCGAGATGGCAAGCATAGGATTAAAATTTACCTGTCAGCTTTGTTCTAATTTTCTACCACTAGGCTTGGCTGAAATAATCATATTTTTGGGATGCCTTGAATAAGTGTACGATCCGAATCAAGTTGTATACTAAATTCAAATTGAGCTGCAGAAAAGATTAAAAGTTAATGAAAGCGTGCACGAGTGTTTGAAACGGAACAACGATAGTTGGGCGAGATCGTGAAACGATCTGGAGAAACACTTGAATTGAGTATTGGTTTCGGTTCAAGGACGAACCTTGTTTTGAGTGGTATATTATGTAATGCTCCGCTCCGCACGGTGCATTATGTTGAGTCATTGACTCGAAGAGTTGCGTTGACCCAAAATATGTATCGATGCGAATCGATGAGAAGAGTTACGTTGACACGAGGAATACATCGAGTAAGTTCGATGCAAGTGTTTAGTTGGCTCAAAGGAAAGCATTGAGTCAGTTCGAAGATTCTAAGAAATCGAATCGATGCAACGCACAAGTCCGATTCAAACAAATATTAATTTTAGTTGGTTTCGTGTGCAGGCTATATTTATGCTGAAATATAAGAGGTCAGCATTTTGTCTTATTTGTAATGGTGTCCGTAAAAATAAATCACCGCCTTGCGACGGACTGAGGCATAGGTACGGTAAGCCAAATCGGTCGTATAATTCAATGAAGCACGAAGTGCTCGAATGGCTAAGTCAGAAGAGTTGGCTGTGCAATAAAGATATGAAATCGAGCCGCATCGGTTCAGCAAAATAATAAGACGTATCGGCTTAAGGTGGGGGGACTTTGACTCTTCTTTCCTACTCCTTCATGCCTAAGTAAAATACATCGTTGTATGCTAAGTTAACCTATCAAGACAATGGGCGTGGCTCGATCGAGAGATGAACATAGTACATGTCGAACACTAGATAGAACAATTGAAATGAAACGTATATCAAATGTACGAGTCGCTATTGAACATTGAATATCGCAAAAGCGAGTGTCCCGGTGCGCAATCCATAAGAACATGGATAACTGTATCGACAAGTGCCTCGGCGCACGAGTCATTTGTGCCTTCTTGCATGAGTTAGAAGGCTAGCATATTGAAGAACTATTGAGGCAAGTGCCCTAGTGCACGAGCCATGAACATTGAACACTAAGGCATAGAACATAGAAATACGGTATCCAGGCATGCATCGCATGCACGACTCGAAGAATAGATAACAATTGTGTCAAAGCATGCGTACGTACACGAAAATCAAAATATGGCTTCATTGCGAAGAAGAGAAAAGTTGTGGCATGAATGTGGCAAAACTGTCGAATGTGGCATGGTGCCTTCGAAATGTTTATGGCCTTCGGGGCGTTCGTTGATGAACATTGAGTTATGGCATTATGCCAATGGAAATAGAGATAGGCAAATTACTTGGTTGTATAAAAATAGGACGCACGTTGCATGGTCGAATGGACTTGAGATATTGCCTGTGCACGGGTGTGGTGATATTCCCTCGAACGAGTTAAATGTGGGGCACTGGGACCGTTCAGCCTAGGAGGAATGTGAATTATTATTGGTACACATCTTTTGGACATGACTTGCGATCTGCTACTGATGTGATAAGCTACAATTGATGGTAAGTTTGGCACCCTTCGAATATTGGGCTAGCAAATCCATACAGGAAGGACGCCGAGCACTTATAACATGATAAGGAAGGAATAAGGTGTATTCACCTTGCGTCGGTGTAAGGGCAAGTACGTCAGTGTTGGTTAGAAGTCATGAAACAATACGAGATTGCTATTGGTTGCCTACTTGCTTATGCAAATCAAATAACATGCTTGTCATGATAACATGATTTACTACTTTCGAATATGCCATGAAACCGATCCTAAGGAGAACATAGAAAGATAACTAAATTGTATGATGTATGAATCAATACATTACTTAATGTCGATTTAGTTAAGTGGGTCTTTGATCAGTACAGCGAGGACGAAAGTACTAATCTCCTACTAGTTTGCTAGCAGGTTCAGGGAATGGTCTGTTCGCGGTGGAGCTTCGCTTGATTACGCTGAGGCATAAAATGTCGTAGCGTTTGAAGCGTGCGATCGCATTGACGCTCGAACTTGCAACATGATTGATGCGGCCGAGATATAGAAGATATAATGTATGGAACGATGAAATCCTTTGTGGGCGAGAGAGAACTTGAGTGTTGTAGCCAATCTGGCAAATTTAGTTGGGCTATTGAAAGCCTTTGTAATCTCAGTTCATTTATAAATAAAGAGAATTGTTTCGTATACTATATTTCTTCAGTTGCTAATATAAAATCAAAGATAATCATTTGAGAATTTGTCATCTTGTCTTGTATGAGTGTAACTCCAGACTCGTACGATATCACGCCCCAACTAGGACGATGATTCGGATAAATCGATGCGAGGACGAGCAATTTTTTGGGTCGGGACATGACAATGCAAACATTCTCTTTTATCTTCTTATTAAGCATGACAACAATTCATTAATTGAAACAACATTCCAACTTTTAGCATGGCAGCAATCTTATCTTGTCTTAGCATGACAATGAGTTCAATCATTTAGCAACATACAATTTCTCTGTTAAAGCATACTCGGTCATCATACTAGCATTCTCAATAATTACGCTCTTGTTCTTAACAATAAACATTCATTCAAAAATCACAGATTCTTTATTAGGCGTGAAAAGAATCAGAAAGCATAGTCTTGTCCACTCACCCAGATTAATCGTCTTCGTGAAGGCTTCCTCTCGAGCCAGCACCGATTTCTCTGTTCATCTAGTGACTTCGAGGAGAGGGGCACTACATCATCCGATGTCAATCATTCTGCATACAAATGACCAACAAGTGTGTTGGCGATATGATAATTATGTGTTCCATTTTTGACTTTCTACTTGTCCTCGACGATGTTAATTAACTGAAACTTGAATGAACATCCATATTTCTTCGTCCCAAGGATCCTTTTCATTTTTTTGTTTCTTTTAAGACTGCATTTTTTTCTATGATGATCCCCAAAAATACTACCTGTCCCAGGCCAAGCTTTAACGATTTGCAATCTCGTTGATTATTAACTGATCATGGCACGATTGTGAATACTATGTTGCTTTCCAATGTTGGAAAAAATTGCCATTCTTCATGGGAGTCAAACACAACGTTCGTCAGAAATAAATGGCCTATTCGATGATAATTGGAGTAGGGACGACCATATCTAGTGCTAAATATTCTACGTATTGAAGTAAACATAAATAGATAAGTAAAATACCCTAACCCAACTAAATAGGATAAATCAGGTATGCCTCAATTTTGATAGTTCTAAGATATATAACTCTGTCTTTTGACCTCCAAAAATTTGAAAGTATTAACAATAATGAGGACTGCCAAAATTGTGGCAGTCTTGAGCTATATGGCTGTTTGTCTTATGACTGCCAAAATTTTAGCAGCACTGAGATAGAGTTTAGTCATAATTCATTTTGTTGCAATTTCTGTTTTTTGGGAAATTAAAATAAGGAAGGGCGGAAAACAACATTAGGTTCTTCGGGAGCTTCGAAAATGTAAAGAAGTGTATTCGACGAGCCGGTCACTTCCTCGAATTGGTTCTCTACTATCTCTTTAACATTGTTGGGACAGATTTGTTTTGGAGAAGGACCACAAGCTTAAGAAGTTTGATCTAAGAATTTTGCAGAGTTCATGATGGAGAGTCGTCGGAGATTTTTTTGTGTGTGATTGTAATTAGAGGATTTAAGGAATATTAGGGTTTAGGGATTGGTGACAATAATTTTTTTATTTTTTTTAGTATATAATTTGGGAAATAAGACAAGTGGGTAGATACAAATTGTTAGGTTTTTATACTCAACGTCATGATAGCCCCTAACATTTTCATTTTTTTTAATGGATATAGGAGAATGACCATATTATTGACAACTTGGTGATAGCACTAGAAGATTGTGGTGTACTCTTAGGGGCTATTTGGTTTGTGGATTTTGGGGCATAAAGTGATTCAAATTCAGATTTAGGACCACTTCACGCGTTTATTTGGAGCATTTGTAGGCAAGATTTACTGTGAAGTGACAAACAATAAATCTTGCCTGCCATAAATCAAAGTTTTAAAATCGAAGTTTTTCTTCGAAGTAGAGTGTAGAAGTGAAAAAAAACTTTTATTCCCACTTCGTGCATTTGGTTGGATTTCCCACTTTTTCTCTACTTTAACACTTTCCAAATCATGATAACTCCAAAAAGTTATATTTTTTCACTCATTGCAACAATTATCTAAACACCAACTTGTAGAATTTTTCACTTCTAACGTTCACTTCTTCAAAGCACCCAAATGAAGGATTTTTCACTTCGTACCACTTTACCACAATACGTATACAAAATGTCGATTTTTTAATTTTCCACTTTGTCATACTTCGTCGAACCCAACAGCCCCTTAGCATGGGCCAAACTAAATAAGCGGGTGTTTTTTTTCACTTATAAGTGAGGGTCACTTATAAGTGACACTTATTCCATTACACTTTTAAGTCACTTATAAGCGCACTTATAAAACATGTTCCTTTTTTTCACTTATAAGTGATTTTTTTTTTCATTTATACGTGATTTTGTTATTCTTTTTATTGGCACTTATAAGTGCAAGTTTACCATGATACCCTCTCATATAAAACATGGATACTAGATGACAATCCAAAAATATGCATGCCAAAATATAGAAAAACCAGTTTCTATTAGAATTTGGACAATCCAAAAATATGCATGCCAAAATATAATATATGACAATCAAAAAATATGTAGGTCAATATAATAGATGACAACCAAAAATATGCAGGCCAATATATAAAAACATGGATAATACATGACGGGAAAGAGGGGGGATTTTTTTGTTCTTAGGAAGGAAAATGGAGAGGAAGGGGTGAACCAGTTTATATATAGAAAAACTAGTTTTTTTTAGAATTTGGACTATTTTTAAAGTTTAAACATGGGGTATAATAGACTTTGATGCAATAAGTACTTAAGCAATCCAATAATTGTAAAAATTTTACTTATGAATTTGGAGCCACTTATAAGTCACTTATAAGTGCCGAAAACAAACGTACTTATTGAGACCAAGTTAACTTCTAAGTAAGACCCCAAATAGAATAAGTAAAATTCACTTATAAGTGAAAAAAGAACACCCCCCTAAGAGTCCATTTTTGTTCACCCACCCAAACTAGGATGAATGTTCACTCTTCCACAAAGGTTGCCACTGTGTCATTTTTACCAAACCTAAAACCACTTTGTAAGGCCATCTTCAATGGGGGCTTCTATCTCCCATATTTCTATGGTAGAAACTATTTTGTTTAAAACTTATCTCAATGGTGGTTTCTATTCCAATTTCTATCCTATGTGGCAGTGATGTAGGATGAAAACATTCTATTCTCATAAAAATTTTACATCTCTCATACCATTAATATTGGATCACACATCACTAAATTAATTCTTTACTTGTGCCACATATGATAGAAATGAAGAATCACTAGAGAGCATTTTTGTGTGTACAATTACTATATAGAAACTCTACCAACTATGATAGAAATTTTTTTGAAGTATAATGACAACTACGATAAAAACTCAATTTTTAAAATTTTCCATTGGAGATGGTCTAAGTAGTTTGGTGAACATACGTACTAGTTTCGATCCTTGTTAGCAATTTGGCAAACAGAAAAAATTTGGGACGACAAAAAAACAATTATAAATCGGCTTAGTGCAAATAAAATACGCTCAAAAATTCGGTCAAAAATTCAAAAAATAAAAATATTGAGGTTAAAAACTTCACATTCTTAAATTTGTTGTCAAATTTAATTAATTAAACATGTTCCTACCGTATTTTTTGGCCAAAATTTTCAATAAATTATATGGAACACGTTTAAACTTTTGCATATTTAAATTTACGTACTGAATTTGTCAAAAGTACGCAACTATTATACGTTTCTGAAAGATACGAAAAAATTTGCGTATAATACGAGTTTTATTCGGATGATTGCTAAGTTTTATTCGGGTGATTGCTAACAAGGGTTTCGATCACTACTTTGACACTTGACCATTTTTGAGTGGAAGGATAAACTTCAATTTTGGATTTCGGGTCTTGAGCTCGAAACATGCCCGTACATTTTCAAAACGCCATCAATTTATTAAGGCAAATGTTAAAGGCCACCCCCTTTTTACTAAGGGCAACCCATCTACTAAGGGCAACCATGCCTTTGTATTTTTTTTTACTAAGAGCAACCTAAAGTTCACAAGTTTACTAAGGGCCACCAAGAGGACTTTGGAGGAGGAGCTCGGCGGACGGGGAGGCACGCGGTGGAGGGGTTGGGGTCGCATGGCTCGCGGACGTCGTAGAGGAGAGCTCGAGGAGGCGTAGGAGGAGCTCGGCGGACGGGGAGGAGCTCGACGAACTTGTGAACTTTGCGGACGGGGAGGAGCTCAAGGCGGCGGAGGAGGAGCTCAGCGAACTGCTTCGGGGAGGAGCTCGGTGGACGGGGAGGCACGCGGTGGGGGGTTGGGGTCGCCACTGCCCCACCTCCGACTCCCTCCCACAGCCGCATCCCCCCTCCCCCGTCGCAGCCCTCCCCCCTCCGCCTCCCTCCCCCCGCCACAGCCCAGCTCCGCCTCCCTCCCACCGCCGCAGCCCCCTAGCTCCCCTCCCTTGCCGGTGAGACCCCCTTTCGTTCGTTCAACAAAAAGAAGAAAGAAGAGCAATCGTGGATCGTTCGCGGGGAAGGCAGAAAAAAAAGAGAAAAGATGGACTGCAGGCAAGTCCTGCAGTTCTCGATTGACAGGAGCGGAGCGGCCCTTAGTATTTTTAAAATGGTAAACTTATAATTTTTTTAAAATTTTAAGTTGGTGGTCCTTAGTAAAAAAAGGTTTTTTTTAGGGGCACCACAACTTCTACTAGGGGGCAGCCCTTACTTAGGTGGCAGCCCAAAAAGTGGAGATTTTACTAGGGGCAGCCTACATTTTGCTAGGGGCAGCCCAACCCCCCAAACTCTCATTTCCTCCCCAAACCCCAATTTCCTCTCTCTCTCCTCCAAAAGAAAAAAAAAGAAGAGCTCTCTCTCCCTCTCCCAAAATCCTAGTCTCTTCTCCTCCACCACTCTAATCCTAATTCCTCCACCAAATTTCTTTCAAGAACACTCCTACATTCGACGAGATGACACGCAAGTCGAAGAAATCAGATTCTAGGTACGTTCTTCCCTAATTTTTTCTATAATTTTCTACATTCTATTCGAAACCCTAGAATAGTTTTAATTGTCTAAAAACATTTGATAATTTAGGTTTAGAATGTCTTTAGGGTTTATGAATGGCATTTTCGAACACGACAAACCCACAATTTTTCTTCAAATCCTAACCCTAGAAAATGACAAACTAGCGAGTCGTTTGTCCCCTGAGTACAGTAGGACTGCCAAGCATGTGGCAGTCCACATGTAAACAAGGACTGCCAAAGTCCTGGCAGTCCTCTTTCAATAGAGGACTGCTAGGACTGTGGCAGTCCTTGTGTGCAATTGGACTGCCACATGCCTGGAAGTCCTACTGTACTCAGTTTTAGTTGTGGTCTGGGGTAGGGGATAGGGGGTAACAGTTCTATTTTAGTTTACATTATTTATTAACTATACGGTCGCACAATCCATTGTTCTATAGGGGTAACAGTCCTCCGGACGCACCAAAAAGAATACGCCCCACCGCGTCAAAGCGGAAGGAACACGCGAAACGTCCTCTTGAGCGTCCGATTACAATTTCCAAACTGGCGCGCCAAGGTCGGTCTGGGACACGGAGACCGCCACCGAGACCACAAGCTCGGTCGAAGCAACGAGCTCGTACTCCTTCTCCTTCTTTCAGTGATGACGACGACGTGCCAATTAGCCAACTCCTACCACCACGTCAAGGTGGTTCTGCTCCATCTGAGGAGGGCGGTCCTTCTGAGCCGCATGTTCGTCTGCCACGTCAAGGTGGTTCTGCTCCATCTGAGGAGGCCGGTCCTTCTGAGCCGTATGTCCGTCCGCCAGGTTGCTCAATGTTGGCTTCTTTTGAGAACCATATTGCATACCGGGATTTTCGCGAGGGGAGTCGTACCATCCAACAAGTTTTTTTATTTCATGGCATGATCACATGCTATGATATCATGGAGCCGTACATGCCTGATCGTGTACTTCGGCAGTTTGGCTTCGTGCAAAGTGTGCCGAAGCGCACACTACAGATGTTGGAACCTCCCCGCGGGACCCAACCATTGAACTACAAACCGACGTATTTCGACTGGGTGACCGACTTCTACTCCGAGTGGCAAAGGCACCTGCTTGGGGAAGATGAGAGTCAACCGATCACCCAGATGGCCGACTGCAGCGAGGACTACATGTCGTACTTCCGGCGGGTTGGACATCCTAAGTTGTTGAACCCTACAAACCCGGGTCCCGAGGCCGTAGTAGCTGTTGGAAATCTTCCTTCGAAAAACATCTTGTATGTTTCATTGGTGAAGATGGTGAGTTCCGCATTAGTAATTAGTTTGAGATTTTCATGTTTGTAGACTAAATTCAATTATACTTTCATTTACAGTCTAGAAGGGCGAAGGAACTGGCCAAGACACTTCGGAGCGCTTGCTAAAGTGACACTAGTATCTTGGTCGACACTAGTGGCTTGGTCGCCAACGAGCTTGAGCGCATCGACGACGAGGTTGAGTTTCCATTCATGCGTAATACGGAGTCTTGTTCGAAGGCCCGCCATGATATGTAGTATGATTGTCTGATGTCTGATTGTATGATTTTGAATATTTTGTAAACTTGTTGATATTTTAGATGTTGATATTTTTGGGTGTCGAACATGTTGTTGGATACTTGTGTTGAAATATTTTTGGATGTTGATATTTTTGGGTGTCGAACATGTTGTTGGATACTTGTGTTGAAATACTTGTGTTGGTTATGTGTTGGATACTTGTGTTGAAATACTTCTGTTGGATATGTGTTGGATACTTGTGTTGAATATGTGTTGGATATGTGTTGAATACTTGTGTTGGATACTTGTGTTGAATATGTGTTGGATACTTGTGTTGGATATGTGTTGGATACTTGTGTTGGATATGTGTTGGATACTTGTGTTGAAATGTTCATCACAGAACAATTCATCTAGGACTGCCACACCCAGGGCAGTCCAACACATGTGAAGGACTGTCCTGGGTGTGGCAGTCCTAGATGAATTGTTCTGTGACTTGATCACATGTGTTGGATATGTGTTGGATACTTGTGTTGAAATGTTGATCACAGAACATTTCATCTAGGACTGCCACACCCAGGGCAGTCCAACACATGTGAAGGACTGCCCTGGGTCTGGCAGTCCTAGATGAAATGTTCTGTGATGATTTCATTCACACATAAATTCATCACAGAGTTTCAGTGCTAAGACTGCCACACCCATGGCAGTCCTACACTGAAGTAGGACTGCTAGGGGGCTGGCAGTCCTAACTATAACTTGATGTAACATCAAGTTTTAGTTAGGACTGCCACAACCCAGGCAGTCCTACTTTAGTGTAGGACTGCCATGGATGTGGCAGTCCTGATACTGATACTCTGTGACAGAGTTTCTCAAACTGAAACGCTGTGACTGAAACGCTGTGACAGTGAACACATATAACACAGGTACACTCATATAACACAGATAACACACAGGTAAGCACATATAACACAGGTAGGCACATATAGTACACAGGTAGGCACATATAACACAGGTAGACACATATAACACAGGTAGGCACAGGTAAACATATATAACTCAAAATTTACTCCATATATATTACTGGACTTCATATTTCACTGTATACAAAAGTGGTCCTCCATATACAAAATGTCAAACTGTAAATATATATATACTTAGTCGATTTCGACGTCGTAGTGGTCAGCAGGTAAGTCTTTTGGCTCCTCAATCTTCAACAACTTCTTACAATGGTTGATCTGGTCAACGAAAGGTGTGGTCCAAGCGATGGCTTCGACCGGTGCTCTTTTGTACCAAACTGTTGAAGGTGGAGGAATCGGAGAATGAGCGATCATCTTTAGTATAACGAAGTGATCCCCGATCAGACCTATAGTACATAGGTTAGACACTCCGTGGTCCGTCGGAGGAGCGCACATCGGAAAGAATGTATTGTTAATATCCGACGAGATAAGTACAATAGGTATCATGTACCTATTGGCAAATAAATAGCCGGCAGACGGGACTGACATGTAGTGGTCTGTCCCGGTAATACTGTCGGTGCAAGGGATACTTAACAACAAACTTGCAACGGTTTCTTCGCTTAGGATGCGGGAGTAGAATGGAAGACGAGTCTCTAACTCCTCGTACAGCTCCTGCCTCACCCGTCTCCATCCATCTTTGTCATCATAACCAAGATGCCTCGCAAGGGCATGAAATCCGCAATGGCCATCACCGGGGACATCGACAATAGACCAAATGTAACTTCGAAGCGCAGGTTGAAATTTGTCAATATACAAACTCGTTGTTTGGCTTGCAACTGTATCTTTTCTTGGGAGGTCAATTTTCTCTATTTTTCGGCGAACGACAAGCTTGCCCTTCCGTGCGGACGGAGCTTGCTGTAAGCTTCGTTCAACATGCTCAAAGTACGACGGATCTCTCCTAGTTGACTCTAGCCTTCTCTTCTGTGAACTAGTCAATCTTGTTTGAGGCCTGCCTTTAGGATTGGAAACAACGGTCGGCTCATGCATTCTAGTAGTGACCGGACATGCAATTTCTTGGATTTTAAGCTCAATGGACTGCCGCTCCACTGCTACTGAGGCTAACCACCTTGCGTAGAGAAGTTTCACTTGTGTCAAAGAGAAGAAATTATCGTCCGTCTTCACCACAGGCATCATAGACAACTGTCTCCAACGTTGATCGACTGCTTCTACTGGAATATGAATGGATTCACGGCGATATTCATTAATCTGATGTGCACAAGGGAGGCCCAGTGTATGTCGATGTACACACCCGCAAACCTGGGGATCAAACCCGACATACTTTGACCTTTCAATCTCATCACATATTAATGTCAACGCCGTATGAGATACCACGCGAACTAAAGCATCTAACAGTACATCCTTTCTATGCTCATGCTTGACTATATTTAAGCTCATCTCAAATGATGCCTTAATTTCATTCACCGTCCGCTCTACCAATAGATGTATAGCTTGCCAAACAGAGACAAAGTTGCCGAGATGATTTTAGTTATCTCTTCACTACAGAGTGTGCTCCTTCGACACGGTTGGTAGTTGTCGTGCCGTAATGCTTCACCAAATTCGTCCATGCTAAGACAAAGTGTTCTTTGTGCGGTTCAAGCCATGTATCTTTGATGTATGAAATGCATGCCGGCTCCCTCGCCTCCCACTTTTCCTTGAACATGTACCATGCGGCGTCGTAACTGTCAATCGTAGAGGCTCGCCACACACAATTTCAGTCATTGGAGAATTCTTGAAAATTTTGCATGTCAATTTTACCTTCCTCCTTCTGAAACTTCAACTTACATTGGGCTTGAATATTACGATTGACATGCCAAGTGCATAGCAATGTATTCGCTTGAGGAAAAACAATGCGAATAGCATTAATTAGGGCATACTCTCTGTCGGTCACAAGAACTGACGGCTCTGTATGACCGGTGTAAAGTGTTTTCAGTTTCTCCAATGCCCATGTGTAGTCTTCAAGTTTTTACTCTTCATGAAGCAAAATGCCACCGGGAATGTTTTTCGAGTAGAGGTGAATCCGACAATATGAAGGAGAGGCATCTTGAACTTGTTGGTCTTGTACGTGCAATCAAGGACTAACACGTCGGCAAAAGACCTGGCCAGACTTATGCAATCTGGATGAGCCCAAAAGATTGAAACTACTTCATTACTCTGGGGATGCCTTCTATGGAACTCAACGTAATGATTATCGGCAAGCAACTTCAGCACTTCTTGCATCGCTATTCTTGATTTGGTCCGGATAGCGTTCGAAGAAGATAGGGCGTTGTATATTGACCTCATCGTAGACATGTTCTTCTCATCTTCATGCCGTATGACTGAATATATTTGTCTCGGTGCAACACCGGAAGTGGACAAGTCTTCGGCTATCTTCTTCTCCGTAGGGTTCAACCGTCCGACATACGGATGACCCAATAGTGTCTCGACAATCTCATGATTGTGGGTTTCATTCTTCACTTGTACTGACCACTTCCCTTCTTCTTCGTTTCTAATCTGGATCGTGAATGGACAACCATATTTCCTCGTTCCAGCTTTCTTTCTTGGAACTTTATTTTGGATAACTGTGTCTTTCTTGTGCGATCTGAACACACCACCTCTTTCACAGCCAACCATCACACTGTGTCGTCCCTGGCGATTTCGGTACGATCTGGATATCACTACAACTAAGTTGTTTTCCCGTCCAACTTCTCGACACTATTGTACCAAATCGTCGCTTGATTGAAACGAAAGATCGGTCCAAAATAAATGCCCTACATCGGTTGCCATTGGAGCATGTACCGCAACATCGGAAGATCGCAACTCCTACAATAGAAGTTAAAAGTCAAAACTAAACAACTACATAAAGCCAAAATGTAAGCATATGAAATTAAAAAGGACTGCCAGAGATGTGGCAGTCCCTCACATATATAGAACTGACACATATGTGGCAGTCTTTCACATATATAGGACTGCCACATCCCTGGCAGTCCTAATCCATGAGAGGGACTGCCAGAGAAGTGGCAGTCCTCTGTGTCAAAGTCCGATTTTTCATCTGAAATAAAGTTAAAGTGTAGTTACCACGAGGCATTCCGATGCATCAAAGTGTTCTTCGGACGTTGTGGGAGGAGAGTATCCAGCATTTGATGGTCCGGGTTGTTTCATTTTCTATTTCTTTCTACATTAAACACAAAATTCAACTTTTATATGTAAAATTTAGGTTAAAACATTACACAAAAATAAATTCGACGACTTACAAATAAATGGGAGAAGTGATTGACACTATTACTAGATATTTCACCAAAAATCTTTAACAAATTTAGGTGGGGGGACAATTTCACCTAGGTAAGGTTAATTCTAGGTTTCTATGAGGAGGAGAAAAAAAGAGTA
Source organism: Iris pallida (assembly GCA_029216955.1). Lineage (NCBI taxonomy): Eukaryota > Viridiplantae > Streptophyta > Magnoliopsida > Asparagales > Iridaceae > Iris > Iris pallida. The sequence goes on from JANAVB010026398.1 coordinate 905,763, forward strand.
GAGGAAGAGAAGTAATAGAGGAAGAAAGAGAGAAGAAATAAAACATGTTTGGCTTTTATAGTCAATTTTGGGCTGCCCCCTAGTAACAAAAACCTATGGTAAACTTGTAATTTTTTCAAAAAAATTTGGGCTGCCCCCAGTAGAAGTGGTGGTGCCCCTAAAAAAACCCTTTAAAAAAAAAGGTGGCCTTTATTAATGTTTGCAGAAACGCATTTCCATTCTCTTCTTCTCCTCCTCCGCTGATCCTCCGATCAAAATGGAGACGCTGGCGAGCGTCATGAAGAACGACCGGCGATGGAAGTCCCACTCCAAGCCCTCTTCTTCTTCTTCCTCTTCTTCTTCCTCCTCTTTCCAATCGAGCAAGGCCTCCTTGATCATGGCCTTCCTCTCCTGTCTCGCGTGGCTCTACATCGCCGGCCGGTACTCTCTCCCTTTCCCTCTTCCTCCAAGCCCCCCCACGAAAGTCGTAATTTTTGCGTACCCATTCACAAATTCTGCAGATTGTGGCAGGACGCCGAGAGCCGGATGCTCCTCTCCGACCTCCTCCACAAGAACTCTGCCAAAGTAGGCCCCTTTTCGTAAGATCTGCCAAAAAATCTCGATTTTTATGCTGATCCGGTGTTGTATTGATTTCAGCGGCCGAGAGTCCTCACAGTCGAAGACAAGATGATGCATCTCGGATGCAAGTGAGTAGTTCTAGTTAGGGTTTTGTTGTCTCTTTTGGGAAGATTTTGGATTGATTCGAATTGGGGCTTTTTAGTGAGATTGGGCGGAAGATCGTGGAGGCCGAGATGGACCTGACCCTGGCCAAGAGCCAAGGGTACCTGCGGCCGCAGAATGCGTCGGAAAAGAAGATCCTTGCGGTCATCGGGGTGTACACCGGGTTCGGGAGCCGGCTCAGGAGGAACACGTTCCGAGGTTCTTGGATGCCGAGAGGTCGGTTTGCCGGTTTCGTTACGCTTATCTAGTGGTTCACTAATAATTGAAGAACCTTGTTTGCGATAGTTACGCAATTTGAGTCGTTCTGATCACAAACATAGGTTATCTAGTAACTAAGCAATAGTGTGTTGGACATCAGCGGAGAGTAACACACTTGCAAGGCTCAACATTAGAAACTTTACTAATATAAAGTACAAAGTTAATGATGCTTGTTCTCATGCATCGCTCTTAATTTCTTTATTTAGTTGCCGAATTAGGAATAACCTTACCCCTATTTTTAAGTGATGCCGAGAGGTCGCTGGCTGGTTTTGGTAATATCAGCTCTTGGTTCTTTATTACCAATAATTACTGACACATATATGACTTAATGCCATGCGGACACGGGAATAGGAACTGACATTTGATTTCATCAAAATACTTTGAACATAATTTGATAAAATATTGAGAGTTGTACAAATTTTGACCGTTCATGATGCTAATTTGATCAACGAATATAGAGTTTGTTGCGAGGCTTATAACCAGAGAAACTTTTCACTTTACTAATGACTTGAATATAGAGTTCATTGCGTTGTCATTTTGCAGGTGATGCATTGCAGAAGCTTGAGCAGAGGGGGGTGGTCATCCGTTTTGTAATTGGTCGGAGGTTTTTCCAAACAACAAACCCTTTTTGTTTTTCTTTAGAAATACTTTCAACATAATTCTGTCCTAGCTTCTTTACTTCATACATAAGTTGTGTGTGTGCCTATGTTTTCTTTTCGTGTGGTGGGGAGGGGTGGAGGGGGGGGGGGGGGGGGGGGGGGGTGTGGAGGACGTGCTGCACGTGTGCACATGCGGCATATATTTGTTTTTGTCCTTCTCAAAGTCCTACTAGCCTTCAACATACAGATGGTAGTGCGCGCAAAAGTGTTGGGGCATTTATGCATTGCGTGTGCATGCATGTATACCTTTAAATCCCTATAAAGTAATCTTACACATCTTTTCTTGTTTGAATGTTGTAGTGCTAATCGAGGTGATAGCTTGGATCGTAACATCGATGAAGAAAATCGTCGGACAAAGGATTTCCTGATCCTTGTAAGTTACCAAAACTTTGCATGAGAAACAAACCCTTTTAAGCATGCTACCTGACTGCGGTTGAACTTCCAACATTTTACCTTTGCTTTATCATTGTTTAATAGTAATGACATCTTTGTTGGAATGGGCTAAAAGGCAAATCTTAAATATTTCGGAGACGTCTTACATAAGAGTATTTGTTATATATGTAGTTCAGTAGTTGTTTCTTGCATCCAATAACTGTTTGCCATTTTGTTCTCTATATATATCTACTGGTTTGTCCGAGTCTTATACATTGAGCCATCAAGAAGTTGGGGGTGGGGGTGCAAGATATGATGTAATGTTACGGATCTAATAGGTATGTGAATGCGCATATATAAGACTCCTGAACTATGTTGTATTGGGCGCTAGGCGAGCCGAGGCGACATGCCACCCGCCTCGCCTACCTAGGAGCCTGCCCAGGATCCGTTGCTTTTGAATCAAACAATTTTGCAATTATGCATACAACAAATATGTACTATAACTAATAAGCAATAAGCATAAAAGTAATATAACAAGCAACATATATGAAATAATCAATATTCAACATCAAGTAAGGATACTAAGCATAATTGGGTGATCCTAGGCGGATATTTTTTTTTCTCCGAGCGACCCTAGCCGGGCCTAAGCGAGCAAAACCTCACTCAGAAATTGTTTTTCCAGGTCGAGGCGAGACCTCTCCAACATGCACACCTAGGCCGCCTAGGCGTGCCTAGGCGTTGCTTGTGACAACATAGCTCCTGAACCATCTAACATGCACTAGGAGCTATCAACTTTTGCTGATTTGCATTTGGGTTTTACCTAATTATGCATAACTCTATTAACTGCACTTTTCTGATGCTTTCTTTTCAAAGTAATTATGTAGGACTGATGTTTCTGTGTATGGCATTATTCATCCACCCCGACGTAGAAATTATGTCAGTTCTTAGTGTAGTGTTTAATCTATAGTTAGTTGGAATGCGGCACATCTTGGGTGTTCGAGAACGGAGTACGCTACTTGTCTTTATTTTCGGTACAGAGAGGTAGGTGAGTTGGTCTGTGAATTCGGTTCGCGGTACGATTTAAAATCATAATTGGGACGATACTAGTTATTTATTAAAATTTGACTAGATAATTGCCATATACGCAATAAAAACCTTATACAAACATACAAACTTCAAACTTATACTTCATTCAATAAGATTATGTCATACAAGAAGATGTAAAACTTGACTTTTCTTAGTCATACATCAGTTTGGAAGATGACTTCCGTATTGAAATTCAGAGAGAACTTTATAGGAGTAAGCCATTACATCCGCCTTCAGCCCGTTAGATGTGGGACTAAAGTGAGATATACAATAAAAGTTAAGTGACACTCTCTCGCAAGCTGGAGAGTATTCTAAATGGCGGTTGAGACGGCCGCCTAGGCGGCGCCTAGGCGGTAGGCGGTCTCACTCCGCACCGCTTTGCTGTAGGCGGCCAAAGAAGGTTTGGCGGCGTAGGCGGAGGTGAGACGGTGTAGGCGGACGCCTAGGCGGAGCAATACCTAACAGAACGTTTTGGCCAAAAGGTTTTGCAAGCATTATGGGCCTATGGTTCACATTTACAAAACTAAAACTTCATAAATCTTCGTGTTCTACAACTTAGTTATGCATGGAACACCCTTAAAATATGCATATTACACAAAAAATAGTGGTAAAATAGTAAAATTGTCCAAAATGTATCAACCGTCTAGGCGGTGCCTAGGCGGCCTAGGTGGTAGGCGGACTCTTCGCTGCGCACCCGCCTACCGCCGTTTAGAACCTTGAGCTGGAGTATAGATATAAATCGTTCATAGCTTGGATAACAATTGAGAAAATGAAGGTCGATATAGAGGTTTGGTGAGGATATCTGCCATCAAAGCTGGAAAAAAATGTGTTGTAGGACAACTTTTTTTTATGTTATTTTCTCTCGAATAAAGTGACAAAATATCCCGATGTGCTTATTCCTTTCATGAAAAACTGTATTCTCATTAATATGGATCGCAGCCTTGTTGTCACAGTTCGAAAGAGGGAGCAACTCTAAGATCCGTAAGGAATGAGTGGAGCCAAACCAAGAAGAAACTGAGGTATGACCAAATGGAACGAAGTTAGAAATAGGATATGCTCTAATACAAGGGCTCTTACCCTTGCGAAGAGCCATAGGAAGAGATAGACCTTCATCTAAAGTCAGCGACGATAGAGTAGTAGGAACAGAAGGTTGCACTATAGTACCTGCAGAAGAATCATTAGTGATACTAGGATAAATAGTAGCAGGTGGAGGATTGACCTTGTCTCAACACCTATACACTTCGGAGAGGGAACAAAAGACCTAGTCCTAGGAAGAATATAAGAAACATGTGTATCAAGTTCAGATAAAGGTATAATATGAACAAAAATCATGGACAATGTAGATGTGGATGATGTAAGGGAACCGAAATATACCTTATCTTCAAGAAAATTAACATAACAAGAGATAAACACCTTCGAAGCAGTTGGATCAAAACAAACACACTCTTTCTGTGTTCGAGAATAACCAACAAATATCATATGAGCAACTCGCGGATCTAGTTTATCCACCAAAGTTCTAAGCTTTTGAGTATAACATAGACAACCAAATAGTAAATACCTTTGAAGTGGCATGAGAGTGCTTTCCCTCTATGGAAATAAGATAGAAAAATTTGAATTCTTGTTAAAGACATGAGAGACCGTGTGGTTTATATAAAAATAAGCAACTACTACCGCAACATTTTATATTTCTTGGAAATATTCATATGAATAAGAAGAGAGAGAGAGAGAGAGAGAGAGAGAGAGAGAGAGAGAGAGAGAGCTATACCTAAAGAAGATGTTGATTATTTTGTTTCGCAATATCATTCTACTAACAAGTTTACGAATATGAAGTCTGATAAAGTATGGCATGAGTCTGACATAATACTTAAAACTCCGCACTTATATACTCTTTAGTATTATCAGAAAGAAGAACCTTGATGCAAACATCATATTAATTAGAAATCTCAGTCACAAAGATTTTAAGAACAAATAAAAAATCAGACTTAGAAGGAAGAAGATATAACCATGTCAAGTGTGACTGATATCAATAAAAGTAACAAAGTATCTATAACCATACACACTTATAAACTTAAAGGGATCCCAAATATCACTATGAATCAAAGCCAAAAAAAGGTGAATTATGTCGTTTATTAACTGGATGAAAAGAAAAGCAATCATGCTTCCTAAGAATACATTACTCACAACTAAATTTAGATAAAGATAAATTAGGTAATATAGTGTGTAAGGAAGATAACAGTGGATGCTCAAGTTTCCTATTTGGTAGATGATCTACGTAGTAAATGTCATTCTGTTCATGCCCTTACCAATCGGTTGCTTCGTCAGAAGGTCCTGTATCACAAAGTAAGATGGATACAATGTTACTAAAAAATTAAAATTATGTGTTAGCTGACGAATAGATAACAAATTATAATACAATGGTAGAACAAAGAGTATTTTTCAAATGTAAAGAGGAAATAAATGATGAACTAGCAATACCATAAACATAAATACTGTTAGCCATAGAATTTAATTTGTGAGGGCTAAAAGCAAGATTTGAGGACTCATCCCGAGACATGATTCGAGACACCTGAATTAGTAATCGACAAATGAGAATGAAAAATGAAAGAGATACCTGATGGAGTGAAAAGCTTGGAAGGAGTTACAAAAGAGAGGAGTCGACACAATTGGTTCCATTCATCACCAGAAAATGCATCAGGCTACTAGGTGGTGAAGGGGGAGGAGCAATAGTAGGTGTAGATGTCTTTCTGACAGTATGTATATCATCATCATGGTAACCATGCTTTTTTCAATACTAGTCCTTGCTATGATTGGTTCAACCACAATAGGAACAATATATTCCACCATGGCCGTCGCATCCTTATCTTTGGGTACCACAACCCGAGCAGATAAAGGAGAATGACCACGAGTAATATCCCATCCTCTTGGAAATGAATCATAAGTGCATCGTCTAGATTGAAAGTGATGACTACGTCCCTGACTACCTATGTTGTCACAGGCGACGACTAGGTTGCCTAGGCGTGCAGGTTGGAGAGGTCTCACCTCGACCTGGGAAAAGTTTTCCTGGGTGAGGTTTTGCTCGTCTAGATGTCTGCCTAGGGTCGTCCAGGAGAAAAAAAAGTCCGCCTAGGGTCGCCCAATTATGCTTAGTATCCTTACTTGATGTTGAATATTGATTATATTATATTTGTTGCTTCTTATATTACTTTTATGCTTATTGCTTATTAGTTATACCACATATTTGTTATATGCATAATTGCAAAATTGTTTGATTCAAAAGCAATGATCTTGAGCGGACACTTAGGCGGCACCTAGGTGAGGCGGGTGGCCTGTTGCCTCGCCTCGCCTAGCGCCCAATACAATATAGCTGACTACTGACAACAAGAGCAGTCGACATGGACTCAGTAGAAGCTTAAGATGACGTAAGCACCCGATAAACCATCGACAACATGATCTTTAGAGAAGACAAATTGTTTTTTTTTAGAGAGAACCAATGAGCATGTGCCCTCCAAAGTAGGTGGTAACCAAGCCAAGAGAAAGATGTCAATAAGGGCTTCTCGTTGTTGGCGACTAACTACGAGATTAAAGGAGATCGACCGAAAGGCATTCCCCAGTTCAAGAAGGCCATCCTCTTCGGATGTTGTCATATTGAATGTTTAAAAGATGTCATAAAGTTTTTGAAAATTGTCTTTAGAGGAGTATAAGGACCAAAGATGCGTTTGAATTTTCTTGCCGGTTTTCAAAGGCATAATAGAACATAACAAAGATATAACAACGAGCTTATAGGGTTAAACAACCAACTAATTTCCTTGTTATCATCTGAAACCAAGAGGCAAGAGCCATGCATGGGCTATGTTATATTAAGCGTGAGGCGAGGCGACGAGGCTATCACCTCACTTAGGTGCGCTTAAACGACGCTTAACTAACGATTAGTTAGTGCTTCTGTATGCCAATACCCATTTTTACCTATCTTTCCTCTTACATGTAAAATACTCTATATACACATAAATTTTAATATTTTTTCATACAATCCTAATTGTATATGCATGAATAACAATACCAATTATCAATTAAGCAAAGTAACAATATATATACTAGAATCAAAATGCAAACTACAAGCCACACAATGCATATATAGTACATGGTCGTCAAAATATCATCAAATATAAAAGATAACTCTCTAAAGTTCCTACTTAAAGTTTTCCAACTATCCAACTATGTAAATAACATCAAGAAATCAAAGAAAAAAAATGAAGAAATCGAAAAAACTAAAGGCACTTTTTCCAACACCTAAGACTAAGCGCTGATCGTTTTTCTAGAACGAAATTTCAGTAAGCAAAGCGTCCTAGTTCTAATCATCGTTTAAGCGGTGCTTAAGCGCGTTTTTCATAACATGTGCTTGGGACCCTTGGAGTCCAACATCGACTGCTTCAAGTGACAATTGATGCCTTTGTTGTTCAAAGTCTTTTCTACATCATTGGACCATACAAGTAATTCTTTATCTGGAGAGAGATCGTGACGTGTTGTAACAAAATAGGAGAAACAAGAACAATTTTACCATCATCAGAGACCATAATCAAGGATGCATAACAAAATCGAAGATTATCTATCCCCCAGAGAAAAAGGCAGGAGGTTGAAGACTTCAAATTACCAAGACGAAGACTTTAGAGCACCAAACGAAGTAGATCATCTCCAAAGATAAGTGATCCGTGAGGAAGAGCACAAGCAAACACCAAGACAAATTATTGATGCTAAGACGAAAGAGAGACGTTGGTCCATCATTGGTAGTCGAAGACGAGAGGAAAGGTGTTGGTGCGTCGAGGAGGGGCTAGGGTAGTCGGGAAGTGGCTGATGTTATGATGTTGTGAGCGGAGGGGGTGGGTGGTATGCTGAGGGTTAGGGTTTTAATGGAGAGAGGGGTCGCGGCTAGGGTTAGGGTTTTAGTGGAGAAGGGTGGGATAGAAAGAAATATTTGGAGTTTGGTTTCTCTCCAAATTTTCATAGCTCAAATACTATAAAATTTTGAGGGAACTTAATTTGTTGTTGTGAATAAAATATGGGTAGCCTTGGTGCATTTATAGGAGTAAGTCATGACATCCTCCTTTAGTTCATGCGATATGGGACTAAAGTGAGGTATATAATAATAGTTAATTGACATGAATAAAATTATACAATGATGCCAAATCAAAACATTTAAATAAAGTAAACAAAATAAAATAAAATGACAAACGACTTAGAAACTTCATACAAAATAACAAAGTCATGAGAGAATCTCATAAACTCATTCTCTTCTTTGCATGAGCTGCTGAGCAACTTGCAATAGATAGTGGTGCTGTGGTGGTTTACAAGCAATGAAGAAACAACAAAGATATCGAACTACAAAGTCAAATTTCATGAGAAATGTGTAGCTATGGAATCCCAATTGACAATAAATCTTAAGTTTTTTTTCAAAATTTTTGTATTGAAAGAATCTCTTGCAAAAGCAAACTTATAGGGAGATTTCAGTAATTTATTCGGATCGCCAAGTTTAGCTATCCAGATTGAGTACCATAGCGATCTGAATCGGAAATGTACTCCGAACCGGAACACTGGCACCTGATATGGGTTCGATGGGGGTTTATGCATACCCGGTAACTATGGTTTAGTCATTAATATGGTTGCATATTAGTCTCAAAAGAACTTATAATTGTGCTTTTCATACACTTTAAGATTACCTCATCGATGATGAATTTAATAGATAAGGAGTAATACTTATTAAATACATACCATATTCATACTGTTGAAGGTGGAAGTTGGGGGTTCATAAGAGATGAAGTAGTATTATGTGCAATTTATTTTGGAACTTCTTGTCTAAAGCTTCTTGTTTAACTATGGCATTTTGTTGTACATCTAAGAAGTTTCCCCAGCATCTTTAACAAAATCTTGCTATACTTGGCTGTAAATATTGCTACATATTGTGTTTAATTGTTGAATATAGTCTTTCTAAGCATGTTTAGAACTGCTGTTGGTTGCATCTCTGTAATGAACTTAGATATCAGCATTCTATTTCTGAATGCCCGAAACCCTTTGCCACCCATCTAAGTGTTGCGTTTTGTATTAGGAAAGTCATGAGGAAGCTGCTGAAGAGCTGCCCAAGAAAGCTAAGTTTTTTTTCAGTGCAGCTGTTGAAAGATGGGATGCCGAGTTTTACGTCAAAGTTGACGACAGTATCAACCTTGACCTGGGTAATTTATTGTTGGTCAACTTTCAAGGCCAAGATTGGCCTTATTCTTTGTGTCGTGTTACTTATTATCTAACTTATTGTGATAATACGTCTCTTATATGGTTTTCCAGATGGCTTAATTGAGATTCTTGAAAGTCATCGAGAGCGCAATGGATTGTACATTGGGTGCATGAAATCTGGGGTTGTTGTAACCGAAGAGTATGTACTCCTATATTTTTATGCTATGATAATTAACTTTTCTACTGTGCCTTTGCATTGATCATAGAGCAAGCGATATGCTCATATTGGCTAATTTTGCCATTTCTTCATTGGATTTGTCAAGGATTTCTTTTGGTGTAATCAAACTTTGTATTATTAAATTCTAATGTCTTAGCTGATTTGTCTACCCTACAAACAATTGAAATTTGTTCAACATAATTCAGCAAGCCCCTACATCAGTAGGGCATTCTAGAGTGTCCAGGACAAGACAAGATATGCACCATGCCTTCTCATAATGCAGCACAGCACTTCACGTGACTGTTAGTTGTGGTTTATGTTGCACATGGTATGCATTTGACTAAACATCTATTCATAGAGAGATCAAAGATTGTTTTTGGTAACCATTAATACAGTCATCATTGTTTTAGCTGATTTGTCTTATAAGGTACAAGAGAGAGTCCTTGATCATATTCAAGCTTGCATTTCTAGGAAGAGTCACCAAAATGGATACTAGTAGTGCTCCTTACATGTACATAGTATCTCTTGTACTCCTTTAATGACACACACATCCTATAAATATGATCGCCACATTTATCAGACTATTCCAAATTGTTTACTCTCTCTATTTCAACATGGTTCATCTTGGTCTAGTTCTCCACCTTCCCCAAAAATTTTCCCAACTCTGTCCATGTTCTAACTCCAACCTATCTAACCCAAGAATATCCAAAGACCTTACCCTAACATAATCCAAGCCTTGGCCTAACCCAAGCCCAAATCTGTCATAACCCTAACCTAAGTTAAGCCTTAACCCATCTTCCCCAACACAAATCCCTAATCCTAACCGTAACTAGTCGGAACCCCTTGTACCTAACCCTAACTCACCTTTGATGGCTTTCTTCTCTTGCACATTGACCTAGCCTCGATCTGAACCCAACATCGACCCAATATCTCCTTCCCTGCTCAACATTGACCTAACATCTTTCCGACTTAGAGCCAATGTTCACCTCGACCATGGATTTGGGGTCGACCTAGCTACATGTTTGCAACTCCTCGACGAGCAAGAGGAGCTGCCACCTGTGGTCTTCCTTGACGGTCCTGATTTTTATTTGATAGATCCAATACTCATAGACAACAGGCAGACCTCGTCTACAACTTCGACACGACTGCAAGATCTGACCATGGTTGGTGTGATCCCTACAACCGTCGCCACCGCCAATCTTGTAATTTTTTTTCCCTTTTTTTTCCATATATTTTTAAAAACGAGTTGTAGTATATTAGGTGCTCTATTTAGAAGACTTGATAAAATAGTTTGTAATATTGGACGATACTAATATGACACGGTTGATACTGATACGTTTTGGCATGTCTCGATCTGATGTCGACCGCTGTCGATACTGATGTTGGGGGTCTCTTTCCCAGTTAATTCGACAAAGAAAATTGAACGAAAAAGACCAATCAACAAGGGTGTAATAGTACAGTAAGGTTGTAAAAGCATGTAAATGAAGAAAACCTATTTATCGTAGGTAAACCAATCAGCAAATGTGCCTATTATTTCATTCAATTTCAAAACTACTAAGAAACAAGACATGTATACTTAAAATTATGCCTAAATGTATAAATTTTTTTTTTTCTAAATTTCTAATAATTTATAAACAATGTTTTCAAATACCAAAAAATTTGACGCTTCAATCCGAAACCGCCGACATTGTCGATACCTCCGATTACGATACTCATTGGTCTGATACTGAGTTTGACTCTGATATTGCCATCCTTGTTTGATAGCCTCTCCTGTTGCACTTCACGGTTCATCTACTATGGCTTATACTGCCGCGCTACACAGTCCAGAATAAGGTCTCTTTTATTGATTTGATACAGCTCCTCTTTGTGGTCTCTCTCAAAGGGTATTCTATTGATGTGATATCTCGTCTATGTAAAGTTTTATCTTGGTTTGTTTCTTATGTGGTGCTATCTACTTTTATCTACTCTACATTTATAAATGTCTCATTGAGATTTATTTCTGCTTACTGCCTCTCTTGTTTTATGTATTGTGTTTTATTATATCTATGATGGCTTCCTCTATTTTATCATCTGGCACCTTTATTCATCTTGCAACCTGAGGCCATTTTACTCCAAGGGAGCTCAATCTGTTTTTTCTTTGGCACAAGAGCTATGGCCTTCTTGCTAGCGTACTCACTGTGATCACTCAAACTACTCCTTTGACCACTTTTGGATCAAGTTTGGCAAGTCTGAGGCTATTTTTGCATAATGTCTGCCTTAGTCATATCAGGCTATTTTCGCAAAATTGCCCCTTCCCTCTTTTACCATTACTTGTGTGAGTATTCCCCTCAATGAATATGGTCACCTTCTTCGCTCGCCCTCCTCTTATATTGTTGCCCAACCTTCTATCACTGCACTTTATGTTTCTCAATGTAAGTCTTGGTTGTTAGATTCCGGTTCCACTTCTCATTTTAAAGGTGATTCCTCTCTTTTCTCTAATTTAACTATTTCATCGTCCGCCTGCTTATATTGTTGATGGCTAATCCTTCTCAGTCACCAGGAAGCGAGTGGTTCCGGTTTCCTTTTCTTGACGTTGGCCTCACACAATCCTTATACTGCTCCGTCATATTCTTATTTTCTTATTTTGTCTTTTAGCCTTTAGGATCTCCGAACAGGGGCGGGGATTGGTAGGGGTTCTAGGAGAGGTGCTTTATACTACATGGATGATCACATTTCACATGTTCTAGTTCTTCTTGCATATTTTACTCAGTTTGCCTCTCCTCTTCCATAGCATTTTGGGCCACCCCCTTCCGGGAAAGCTCAAACTATTCTTTTCCTTAGGGCCATCTTTGTCCCTTGCATGACAAGCTTACAATCTTGGCAAACATCATCTCTCTTCGTTTCCTTCTCTAGATGACAAAGCTAAGATATTTGGGGTCCTAGTCGTGTCTTGTCAATTTTGGGATTTTGTTATTTTATTAAATTTGTTGATGATCATTGTCGTATGACATAAATATATAGCATGAAGTTTCCATCTTTTAAGCCTTTGATATGTTTAAATATTTCCCATAAAGATATACAATCTAATTTTCCTGTGATGTAAGTGCCTTTGGCAGTAACAATGCCTTTAAATATATGAAAATGATATGTCTGCCTTTTACCTTTCTCATGATATTATTAATCATACATCCTGTTCTCATACATCTTAACAATGTTTCATATGTCAAGTTCCCTAGTATCTTTGGAATAACACCAATCTTTTTGCTCCATTTTTGGTAAATCATTAGCCATTCTCCGTTCTTTCTCAAGATATTCCTTCTCATGTCTTTATCCTGGTCATGGAACTATTTCTTGTTCCTAGTATTTTTGGCTATCACCTTTGTCCATGAGTGGAGTTTTCACCTTGATATTCTTTCTCCTCAGTCGATCAAGTGTGTCTTAGTGTGTCTTTCTCAAATATTCTCATGCCCAACACTCATGTGTATCTCGATGTTACTTTTCTGAAGACACCCTATATTCTATGATTTTAGTATCTATATAAGATATGCATCTTACAATACACGATGCTTATCTTATGATACAATATACTACCATTTTGTTACATATGTGTTGATTCAATACAATATAAATAAGCAATATATATAAGCTTATCAGTTTTTTTCCCACTTGAGCATACTTTAGAATCTGGATTCTAAAACTAGATACACATGTAAAGATGAAAAATATAAAAACTTATGAACAATGTCCTATATATATATATATATATATATATATATATATATATATATATATATATATATATATATATATATATATATAGTCTTACGTTGGATAGGAGTTAAAGAGGGAGGCTCACTCGTATATTCATATGCATATGTACTCCACATCAAGGAGACTATTCCGTTGTGTTCATCCATTAGATTTTAATGCATTTATATGAGATTTTATGAGCAATAGATCTTGATTCTGTCCTCTCCTTCCTCCCATAGAGTAGCTTATTTCATGTTGATACTTATATCAAAACATTCCTTGAGTTGGCTATATTTTCATACGACCCATTACTGTGATATCTATGTTCCAATCACAGTTTTACATACGAATTCAAACATGTCCTTGTTGAAAATTAAATATGTAAGAGAAGTGTTCGATTTGTATACAAAAGGAACTATTTACAAATGAAATTTAATCAATTCAGGACGGGCATGGCATGCATCTGAGGAATGCCTGAAAAAAAGTGTTTCTGATGCATGCTCAACAGATATAAGGCTCATGAGGGAGTTAACATTGGTTCATCTAGACACAGTTGGCTGAGCAACTTGGGCTTAATACGCATTTTCTCACATGTTTCCACAATGTGGCGAGCCTGGAAAGGTGTTGATTTGGACATGGTTCCAATACATTTCATATTCATGTCACGTGAGCAGGTGATCACCCACGTGAAGGCTGTTCTATATGATGAAATATGTAGGACGATTGTTGGGAACTACACAACACACGAAGATAATATAAGCGAATCATGAAAGACCTCTGTGTATGTGCTATGGTTACATTAATTCACTGTATAAGTAATGATCTGCGAGTCAGGAACGAGCGAGCCAGGAACATATCGTCTCGAATGTGGATCATTGGCGAATTGGACGTGCTCTAGAACATGAAATGTCGGCTAATTGGAACATGTAAGTCTACGTTCCGACAAGCGAACGCATCGTATATATGGGTCTCCACCCAAGATTTTTAAAGGAAAAAGATATAGTTTTTTTGTTATTGTTGTTAAAAGGTTTTAGAGACTTAAATTTAGTAGCATTTAGGACTTGCTACTTCTTTTTGTAAAGACATTATTTGGTAGGACATTTGGAACTTATGAATCTTTTTTTTTAGTTTTGAATTTTATGATACTATATTATGGTACTTGATTAATTTTGAATCATAAATGAACGTTATTATATTTGATTACATTTTTGTTCCTTAAAGAAGTTCAACGTTCCATATATAAGGTATTGCGTTCTGGAGAAGGCTATCCCCAATTAACTCCCCCCACCCCTCCCTCCCTCCCACACACACAACACACACACACAGTTTTCGTTCCACGTTCCAGCTAATCATGGTGGGGGCAGAATTAAAGGCCCATGCTGCTATCATTCAATGTTAATTTAAGATTCAAAACTATAGTTATGAAAGAAGTCTAAACCCAATTATTAAGACTGTCTGCCATGTATTGATCCAATCCGAGCCTACTGCATACGTAATGCTACTGGATAGTAGCTATGTCATGGAAGATGTGAGAGAATATATTATGACCATTGAGAATGTTTCTTTAGGGACTTAGGATAGCTTCTTCATACACTTTATGTAACTTTCATTTATTCCTCCGAAACTGATAATGTGAACCATGCTAATAGTAGCAAATAGTTCAGGTTCAAGTACGATTAGAGATGTTGCTTGAGCGCTAACTTTCTTTTTTAAAGGCCCATGCTGCATCATTAATCATGGTGGGTGGTAGAACTAAAGCGGTAAAGCCCCATGCTGCTATCATTCAATGTTAATTTAAGATTCAAAAGTATAGTTATGAAAGAAGTCTAAATCCAATTATTAAGACTGTGTTCCATCTATTGATACAATCCGAGCCTACTGCATGCATTACCGATAGTAGCTGCATCATTGAGCAGGTGAGAGAATACAGTTATACTTATGACCATTGAGAATTTTCTTTAGGGACTTAGGATAGCTTCTCCATGCACTCTATCTAACTTTCAGTTATTCCCCAGAAAGTGATGATGTGAACCATGCTAATAGTAGCAAATAGTTCAGGTTCAAGTATGATTAGAGATGTTGTTTGAGCGGTAACTAACTTTTTTCTGTTATTCTCAACTTTTTCAGGGGAGTAGCAAATAGTTCAGGTTCAAGTATGATTAGAGATGTTGTTTGAGCGGTAACTAACTTTTTTCTGTTATTCTCAACTTTTTCAGGGGAAAGCAGTGGTATGAACCTGAGTGGTGGAAATTTGGAGATGGAAAGTCGTGAGTATATTTACCTGATAGCAGCACTATGAGTACTTTACTTTAATAGTAACCGAGTAGATTTTGGTTGTAATTTTGTCTTTGAATCCATGATGGAAATAAGGTTTAATTGTTTTCATGGGCACCACAGTTAGCCAAGCTCTGTAAAGTTCATCTTTTTTTTTTCCTTTCTTTCTTTTGTTTTCCTCAGAAAATGTTTTATGGTATTTGTACGAGTGAAACTTCTTTAAAAGCAGAAGACAAGCAAAACATGGGGCTTTATGCGAAAAGTTTCATACGTGTTCAAACATTTATTAAGTTGATATTTTGGTAAATCTTTTTCCACAGGCACTAATAAATTGTCAACAATTTTTCATTCTTATAGTTTAACTATGATGTATGCAAAAATAACTACACGATTCTTCATTCTGATAGTTTAACTTTGATGTATGCAAAATTAATTATAGAACTTAATCATGAAAGATAGTCAAGGAAGCATATAAAGTTAGCTTATATTACTGTTGATTGTGTTAGCATATATTCAGTTTATAGTTTCATGTTTTTTGCTTTTTGCTTTTTCTAACATGCCATTGAGAATTTCAACGTATCCTTGATATCATTATCATGCCCTTCTTGTTAAAGTGCTAAATTGAGTCGAACAATCTATTTGATTTTGAAGCAAGAATATCAAGAAAAAATTTGTAACATGTTATAGTTGAATAAACTCTACTAAAATATATGCAGCTGATTCTTGCAACTTCTCTTGTATAAAGTTTGTATGGAACACAATCTTGTATATTGGTTTTTATCCCCTTAATTTTGTATACCGTGGATATTTTCATATTTTTGTTTTGTTGGCATCATGAATTTCAAACCAACTTGTAGTTGGAGTCTTATCTTCCTATGAAATGGTTTTCATTTGATTGACCCACTCCCAACTGTTGGACAACATCTTAGCTGCTTAGGCACAGTAATAAAATAACCTTGATCTGTTGATAAATTGGAAGTTGAAATTTTAGACATTTGAGGATTATTTTCATTATCTTGTGTGGTGCTTTAGCTTGCTTGCATCTTTGTTGATCATGCCATTTTTATCTGCCACTAGCAAAATCTATTATGGATTCTAAGGACAACCATGTTTGAACATCCACCACAATCAGCAATCCACTTGAGCCTGTGCACTTTCATTAACTTATATACCTTTACGTGTTTATACACAAATCCTTCTCGATTAAGAAAGGGCCTATGATCATAGTTGGATTGAGGTCTTATTATCTTGCAAGATTCCCTACTGACTGCAAAGATACCATCTGGGAGATTTCTGTTGGAGTTACTCTACTAAACTAACTATACACGAGTATTTTTAATTAAAACCTTATTGTCGTCCCCTCTTCCTAATTGTTATATCCTCTAGAAATTTCTAGTGGGGTTAGTTGCATACTCAAAAATGTTAATGACAAGGGCCTACCAATTAGTACCATACATGTAACATCATTATTTTGAGGGGGATGGACTTCTTTCTCTGCAGCCATGAGGATATACATACAAGAGATTGTATTTAATGGGGTGAATGTTAGAATTTTGGTGGAGTGCTGGAGTTGTCTTATTTTCTTGTTCCAGATGAGTGATTTGATATGCTACTTTGCATACTTTTGTGACTTTGCCTATAATTAGCTGATTCTTACCTTGAAATAGAGTTTGTTGGATCTCTTCTTTTGCATTACAAGTCATTTCCTTTTAGTGAATTACAAGGAAATCCCTCATATTTTACTTGGAAATTACTACGACCTACCAAGTCATGTGAATCTCAGAGTAGATATTCACCAAACAATTGGGAGCTGGTGTTTTAAGATTTATATGAAGGGCTGTCCTGTTTCTTTCTGGCTGAGTTAGATTACATTAAAAATAGGTAGGTGTCTTTGAGATCCCATCTACTATGAATTTCTTGTCTTTCATGTTCTCCTTTCATGTTCTCTTTGTACTCTTTCCAAAATGATCTCTCTTGAAAACGCGATATTGCCTGCCTTATCTGCATTGTAATTTATCGTTAATTTGGTTTCTTTTTAATAAATATGTTTTGTTTCATGACTATTATGTACTGGCAATTTTTTTCATTCGTAGTAACTTGTTTCCTATTATTGAGTTAGTTTTGTATTAAAGTACAAGCACTGAATTATGAATAAAAAATCTCAACTTTTTGCAGGTACTTCCGTCATGCTGGTGGTTCGCTTTTTATACTGTCAAATAGTTTGGCTCGTTATGTCAACATAAACAGGTCAATGTCAAAGATTTGATGAATATTATGTTTTAGATTTTAGAAATTTTGGGAGTTTAATCAATTATTTGCTGGATTCTGATAAAAGAACAAGAATATCTATTTTCTTTCATGTAACTTAATCAAAATTTCTTGTTGGTGGCTAAATTGAATTTCCTTATAGAACTTAGTTTAATGAATTTATGTTGCAATTCTGAAACTGAAAGATAGTGACGATATGCAGTAGCAAGAACTCTATATTCCCATAATCTGATACTGAACCTTAGGACTTGTGTCAATACTTTCGTTCTGCCTTATGGTTTCTCAAATGTTTCTTTTAAGGGAAACACTGATCCAGGTTTCTATTAACCTTATAAGTTCAATTGTATTTTATTGGATGTGTGTAGCCTAAGGGAAGTAGTTAACTGAATGCATAATTGATATTCTACTCGACAGTATTCGCCCAGTTACCTGCTTAATCAGATGCTTTCTTTTGGTTAAAATGTTTTACACTCTTGCAATGGTTGAGTGTTTATTAGTTGACACTTGACATTTTGGATGATGTGAACTTCTTGATCTTGATTCCACACAATTTATAAAAATACATATGAAATGTTGAGATTTGGATTTTTTTTTTTTCCTCCATGGCTCCAAACTAATCACACTATAAGAGGATCTCAAAAGCTGGTACCTTTTTTTGTCACTTGATGAGTAGGTAGAAATATTCAACCTATTTGATGATGTGTCTACATGGTTTCAAGATGCGTGGATCAAGATGAATCATGAATTCTTCTCATCATAGGCTATCCCAGTACATTCAAGCATCAGCTGTGGTGTTCCTTTCTTGCTCCTAGCTTTACTTGACACAAATTTCCCCCATACGATGACATGGAATCTTGATTTACTTGGACAAATTTTTTTGACTTGTATGCTTTATTGTTTGTGAATATAAAAACCTATTTTTAAGTGTTATTATTAATTTCCAATGCTGAATCAGAGACTTCATTGCTTATTCAAACCAGACATCCTTATATTTCTTTACAGTGCTGAATTGTCCATTTATTTGCTTGGATCCACATTTCTTATTCAATAGTACAGTTTCTTGTAGACATTTTGTCCTTTGGGAGTTCATACACAAGGTTAGGACACTATCCATTATTCAAGCATCAGGTAGAATAGTACATACTAGTGGGTACACAATGTTTCACACAAAATTGGAAGAAAAATAACATTAAGAAAAAGATGAGAAAAGCAAATTCTGTGACCCCCTTTTGAATTATTATTAAACCTCAAACTAGGAACAAGCTGTTCACACCATAACCAGTTAAAGTGTATTCTTTCCTTCGGAACCTGACAAGTTTTACTTCTTCTCCATTATGCAGTGCATCTCTGCAGACGTATGCTCATGATGATATTTCAGTGGGTTCATGGATGATGGGCCTCGATGCAACACATGTCGATGATGACCGTCTTTGTTGCGGCAGCTCCAGAAAAGGTAAGATAGGCCTTAGAATGCTCCTGAGTGCATTTTTTTCCTTCACTAATTTTTTTTGCTGTCCTCTTCCGGGAATCTTTTATTATATTCTGGTGATTGCAAGATGTCTTGATTATGTCATGACTTTTACTGATTAGAATTCTGATGTCTGTTTGCAGAGAAGATCTGTTCTGTGGCTTGATTGCAGGAGATTCTGCCCTTTATATTGAGTTTTTTTGTTTTTCTTCAGTGCCCATAGCAAAAAGATTTGATTTGTTGATAGGGTGAATTGGTGGTTTGATGAACCTACGTCCTTCGAGTTGATGCTCCATTTTTTAACCTCATTTGACGTATAAAAAGTTTCATTGATGGGTAAATCGTAATTGAAAAACTCTCATACCATCAACTTCCATAAGAATTGCCTTTTGAACTTTAGTAGCATGTTTTCTGTAAACATATCAAGTTTCTTGCTTTGGGATCTATACGAGTGTCATCACTTAAGATTTTGATCTTTTGTGATTCATGGGACAGTCGATCTGAACTCACAAGTATGCTGAAAAATGTATCACTTTTCTTGGTAGAAATATATCACTTTTCTGCTCTCCATCTTGATTGGCTATGTATGAAGCACTCTGTATGTAGTTGCATTTCGTTACACTAAATCTTGGATATGGACATGTGATGTAGAAGTTAATTTGTAACTATAACCTATGTCACTTGGTAAATAAGTAACCACCTGTGTTGCAAAGGACCCAGCAGTGTTTCAGTCTTTCTATCCTGTCTAAATTGTTGGTCTTCTCAAAATTATTTCTTTTAACTTGGCGAACTTGGGAAATTGTAAGACAGGTTTTTTTGTCGGAACAATTGAATTTGCACTTCTGCAGTTGTACATCAAGGAGTTCAAGAATGATGGGGACTCCTTCCCGTCAGACCTGGTGATGATGATCCATGAGTAAAGTTGGCCATGATTGGAAGATCCAATCAACAGTAAAAATTCACAGAAGAGATTTAGAGTTCGAGAAGAAGAAGAAAAAAAAGTAGTGTTGAACTTTTATTTGAATTTTTGGAGAAGAAGAGAGGGAGGAAAGGAAGACTAACAGATCTAACAAAAAGAAATAACAAGAAACAATTCATCCATGGCTCTCCTTCTCACTCGATCACTATTTATAGTTGGTTACAGTGCAGGTACCAGAGAGACTATTACGGTTATCAATCTGATGACTCAGCAATCAGTTTAGTGACTGTGCAAAGCCAGATGGCTCCAATTTGCTGACATGGCTGATGACTAGACTGTCAGGTAACTAACTCTTTATTTATTGTGTTATATTCTTTAATACTAATTATAACTGCCATGGTAGAGAACACTGACACAACTGCAGATTGTTAAGGAATTGGGTTCCTAATAGGCTATCCACTGAGCTTCTTCAACAGACCTATCCTTCCATTGGACCAACAAATCCACTGCTGCTCTATTCCTTCTCAACTGCTTATTGTACCATTAATACTGGGCCTATTGTTGCATTGACTGTTGTTGTACTCCTCGTAGCTGCACACACTCTGGATGCTGAGCTCTTGAACTTCACTGAATGACTGATACCTTCTTGTCTTCGGGTAATCTGGTACTTCACTGGTAGTCGGACAGTGCAATGATACTCCTTCCGATGCCACTGCCCCCTTGCTACTCCATGGGTCAATTGATTCAGCTCTAGATACCCGACCGTTGCTTCCTGGATCCCATATAATTACTACCAACTTCTCTAGTACATTCTTTTGGTGACTTAATTGTTTGTAAAGCCACATGTAGTAGAGATTTGATCCTTCTAATAGGAAAATTCCATGATCACACCAAATTGATGACACCCCTTCCATATTGGCCATGGTGGAGGTGATCGAACTTGTGAAGCCATGGAGTCAACTCAAGAACAACAAGGGAAATGACAGTAGGCACAGTCGTGTTTTTGTGCCTTTCAAAATTAAAATCAGCTACGTTCCCCTTAGGAACTATAAGCAAATCCAGAAGGCTGACTTGAAATTCTTCAACACCCGCTTCACAGGAGGGATCAGTTACAGGTTCCTCCCATGGAGGTACATGCATAACATGATCTCCTTCAGGTTGAGTGTTCTTATCCACGTGAACTGTTCTAACCTCTCCCTTGGCGTTCTGGAACAACTTCAGATAGGCATCCAATGCCATATCAACAGCAACTTTAGGATTCGAAATATGTATCTCAGTTCCAAAGTTAACTTTTGCCAAAGATGGTGAACCTTCCACATGAACGTGCCCTTCACTGGTGTTCAAAGTGTGATTCCCGCCACTAGTGACAGTTTTAGAAAGAACAGACATCCTACTTGGTGCCTCCAATGGTCCAGGTGTTGTGGTGGTCATACCAGCTTGGGTAGGTACTTAAGATGGGGAATGATTACTAAGTATAGGTGTTGGTATGTTGAACTATGCAGGCCTTTGAAATTGTGTACATGTCTGGAAGTGATGCGAGTTTGGTATAGGTGATGTAGGCACATAAGCGTGGTTAGCTGAACCAAACTGTGCAGCAATTGAGTAAACATTTGATTGGTGTCAATCACTTGCAGGTGGTACTACAGATGAAGAAGGTTGTTGTGGAGGTATAGGATCCTGAGACTGATATTGGTGTTGGTTGGTCACAGGCACAGGTTGAGGCATTGACACACAGGACACATGTGATTCTTGCACATACTGTCCAAATTGTGAAGGATGTGTTATCTTAGTGTCACTCCCCGTTCTCGGTATACTTATTTTTCATGCATTATTCATGTACATGATTATTTATTTTATTTTAATTGCTTATGACCATAGGGCATGACATTTAGACTTGACTTGGATTAGACATTGGAATAGGGTTAGGGTTTAGTGGAGCCAACCCCCACCCCTATATATATTCTCTTCTCTCTCTCTCTCATCATTCACTCACATTTATTTTTCTCCACCAACCCCAGGCAAGTACATCTTGCACAAATGGAAAGATCACATTGCTCATTTTTATTCTTATGATTTCTTTACATAATTTTAGCCTATATTGTATATCTTTAGATTCTCTACAACTTTAGTTCTTAGCATTTTTGGTTTTGATGAACGGTTGAGAGTAGATCTAAGTTTCTATTATTAGGCTTTTAGAGTTTTTCGAGGTTTTGATCTATTAAACTTAGTATTTCTGAAAAATAATGGTACCATGTTGTAGAAATTTTATTCTATGCAATTTTGATCTTTGAATTGTTAGATTTTGAGTTGTATTAAAAATAATGGTTCCATGTTGCGGCAGACTCACTTCCTGCGCGTATTTTACGTAAAGGACCCTCTCTGCGCGTATTTTTGCAACAGACTCATTCCTGTGCATATTTTTACGTAAAGGTCCTCCCATATGCGTATTTTTGCACATAATCTCTTCTTGAGCGTGTTTTTGCACAGTGATCCCTGTTTGTGTGCAGAATTACGCCAAGACTCTTGTTTGTGTACAGAATTGTACCGAGGCCCCTGTTTGTGCCTACAAATTGTCTAGAGATCTTTTTTGTGCCCAAAATTGTGTAAAAGCTTCTGTTTTGTGCAGAAATGTGTAGAGATCATATTTTTCATGCGTAGGAAGACTATCATTGATTGTTTGACCATGTTCCTGACTTGATTACCTGTATACGTGCTGGTACATTTTCTAAGTGTGTACTGAGGTACAATATTAGTATGCACTGCGGTGCTATTAATGAGTGCACTGAGGTGTGACTCTTCATGCTAATTGATCTTGCCTATTATATGTCAGTACATTTTTGATCCCAGCACAGTCATGGTAAATGGTTAGTAACATTGACGTGGTATAATGATTGTTGCTTGATGCATTACACTAAGGATGAATCTAGATTTGGGATTCTACGAGCAGATGTGGATTCATACTTAGGATACACGTACTATGGTACGATATATAGGAGGATGAACATGTGACCACGGCATGTAATTTCAAAACCAATATAAGGTTAAACTAAGCAACTTGAATTGGTAGAAGCATTAGGCGGAAACAGAATCTTGAGATCGGGCATGACAAGCCATCACCCAGACAATTGTTATGGCGTACCGGCTAGCTACCACGGATGTTGTATAGTCATCCACACTAGTGGAGTGCTATATCTGATTGTGTATGCCAAGCCAGTTTCTCCATATAAGAGAACTGGAACTGTTACTGATTATCTTAGCACGGTGGCCTTACGAGGGACCGGTGCATTTAGTGCGTGAGTATTATTAATTGGTTCGGCTAGCCCTTGCTTGGATACGTCACGATCTGAAGATTCCTAAATATATGCATTACGGGGATAACCCAAGCAAACTATAGGTAGCCGTAGGACTGATTAGCCGCTTGTAAAATGACTTGCTTGTGATCTGTTTTTTTCTGTTAGTAGCCGAGGACATGGACTGTCGTGGTGCGTGGTCCAATCCATGTCCTTGTTTGGTTGTTGGATTGGGCTATTGTGCTACGACAAGCTATGGACCAAAGTTTCGACATATAAGTCTATAACTTGATCATAAACATAGGACATAATTTTATTACAGTGCGATACGACATCTTTTGTCCTTTTTTGGTGTAGTGATGTCATATTGCCTCGATGATGGGATGTATGCCTATGATTATGTTCCGCCTTATTATGTACATTTGGGTTTTTATCTCATTCTTTTGTCCTCCCTTGTGTAACTTGCTATTCGGAACATGATCCCGCTGGTTTTGTTTGGACAAATTTTGTAGCAGAGCCTGAGGATCCAACCTTCTACTCGAACAATGGTACACACCAGGAGCATGGGCGTCGGGGTCAATGAGTGGGTTTCTTCTTTACCACTATGTTATTTTATATTTTGTACTTGACATTTAGCCATCGACACCTGTGTAGTCGACCGTTCTGGACATTAGTTTCCTTTTACATAATTATAATTAAATTAGACTGCAGCTGACTATGATTATGTACTATTGACTCTCGGTACTAGCTTATCATTTTGTGTAACTAGACTCATGAATCATTTTGATCAAGCGTCGGGGATGCCTTACTGCTTTGTCTTATATGGTCATTATTTACTGCTTATTGCTTTGATTGATTGAGACATAGATGCTTTGTGATACCATAGGAGACTTGATTGTAGCATGCACCCCCTAGTCTCTTGACAGCCGTAATCTCCGTATGACATCTTCGTACCTCATACGGGGTAGCTGGGCTAGTCTATCTCCATATTTCGGTACTGGGACGTGACACCTAGAGTTTGCATTCCTGGACAATTTACCCCAGTATACACATGGTTTGGGACTTCAGGAGGTTCTCCTGTGGACATACCAAATTGGTTTCCAAAATATTCTAATGTGAAGGAGGGGATAGCACAGTTTTGATTGGTTCTTGGACTAGTATCCAAAGGAGAAACATAATAGAATTGGTAAGGGTTTTGATTTGTTCTTGGACTTGCATCCAAAGGAGAAACATAAATGGATTGGTATGGGTTTTGATTTGTTCCTGGACTAGTATCCAAAGGAAAAACTTAATGGGATTTGTAAGGGTTTTGAACAGATGGATCTGATCTTGAGTGATACTGAAGAGAGAAATTCATGGCAGTTAATGGAGAATTCACCAAGTTTGCTCCAAATGGTAGGAAATTAGGGTTTGGTGTATGATGTAGATCCAGATAAGAGGAAGGCACTGGAGGCATATACTGAACTGAAAAAGGGTTTTGGGATGGCGGTGGAGGTAGTAGGGTGGTGCCATGGTTGGTACAGCTCGTGGAGGTTCACCCCCTCCTCTCGATCTCCTTAATTCCTTCCACAACCAACCAATTTTACTTTCGAGGTATAGAGTTGTACCTTCTCATGCCTGCATCCGCTCCTCTTCAGAAAGAACCCGACGGTCATCCGGTGAGCCTCGCCGTGAGCTCCAGCTGCTTGATCTATGACCTCCGTTTGCTCTAAGAATGAGATCATACAACTCTGATACCAATTGATGGGGACTCCTTCCGATCAGATATGGTGGTGATAATCCACGAGCAAAGTTGGCCATGATTGAAAGATCCAATCAACAGTAAAAATTCACAGATGAGATTTAGAGTTCGAGACGAAGAAGAAAAGTAGTGGTGAACTTTTATTTGAATTTTTGGAGTAGAAGAATGAGAGGGAGGAAAGGAAGAGTTACAGATCTAACAAAAAAATAACAAGAAACAATTCATCCATGGCTCTCCTCCTCACTCAATCACTATTTATAGTTGGTTACAATGCTGGTACCAGAGACTGATACGGTTATCAATCTGATGATTGAGCAATCAGTTTAGTGACTGTGCAAAGCCAGATGGCTCCAGGTTGGCTTCTTTCTGCTGACATGGCTGATGACTAGATTGTCAAGTAACTAACTCTTTATTTAACGTGTTATATTCTTTGATACAAATTGTAACTGCCATGGTAGGGAACACTGACACAACTGTAGATTGTTAGAACCAAGGAATTGGGTTCCTAACAAAGAATCAGCAACACTATAGCATGTTTCTATGCATTTGTTCCAGATGTCCTTCGGCAGATATCCGAGAGGTAAGAATTTATTATTACATGACAGGTAGGAGACAATGAGCTATAGATGCTAAACTTCGTATGCTAATTTTTGCATGACAATTTGGGGGCATTTTTGCCCTTAAAAATTGTAAGAATTATATTTTCATGATTTTTTTTATATTCTTCCTTAACCTAATCCTAAGGCTAGTCCCGCTTCTTGAAACCCTTCACCACCCTGATTTGCTACAAGTTGCCACTCTCCACCCCCTCTCACATCACCTACAGAAAACCCACATACTACAAATTGGCACTGAGAGGAGATGGACTCAAGATCAGAAGGAAAGGGGGTGCAATGGCCGCAGGAGTAGGGGAGAAACCGAATAAGAAAATTTAGTATCAAAACCGAATTATAACCCATTTTTTAAAATCGGTTCAATTTTCGGTCCAAAATCAAATAATGTTCACCCCTACATAGAAGAGGAGGGGGACCCGGTCACGTGCTTCATGCAGCTACCATGATCATAACTATCTTCATTGGAATCAAAATCTTTAATTGGACATCTACCATGTAGAGAGGTTCAATATAATATAAAAAACATACATGTTATTTGATGTTATTTGTTGTAGGCTTCATTTTCTTCTGTTCCTTTGAGTTTTGTCGGGCCCTATGAATCTATCACAGTCGATTTTCACGGATAATTGTGTTTTATCTTCGCCAACAACCATTGGTAACAATCAAACTTTTTTTTATTTCCCCTTTCATTTCCTTAGTCTGCAACAAAGTCCTCCATTGAAGTAGAGAATAAGGCCTAGTCTTCATCTCAAAAAGCTTGCTGGGTGTCTTCATGGTAGTAGCTTTACTAATACAAGCACGATCCTGTTGGAATCCATTCTGAATTTGGTAACAATATATTTGTGGAGTCCAAATATGATTAAATATTTTATTTGATTAGATTTGGACGTCCATAAATGGTGGTATACTATTTTAATATATCAGGATTCTTATTTTATGGTTCATATTTAGGAAATCATATTATGATCTAAAATAGGATGTTGATGGAATATTTTAGATATAATAATAGGTTTCCTATTTTATTCTTATTTAGGAGATCCTATTATGACCTAGAATATAATTTTCTCATCATATATATATATGGGGTGAGGATGGAGGCACAAAGCAGAGCACAAAAGTTGAGATTCGGGGTGCTCGTCCACAGGAGATCTAAGAGAAAGTCCGCACTTTACTCTTAGGACTTCGCCATACAAGATAGAAGGAAGGATGAGATCTGATCGAAGTATCGTCAACTTCAATTAGGAAAATTGTTACTAGTTGGTGAGTGATTTTATTGTGATATTTGTCATTTTTTCTTGAGTGTGGTGAGGGAGTTCAACTTATTAGGGCAATGGATTCAACATTGATTTATGTCAATCTTCTAATTTCATCTGATTTATATAGATTGAGATTTGTCCAGTAACGTTGTCACCGCCATATACTTGTCCTTCTCTCTGCTTGGTGTTCGTTAGACGGGGCTAGGCCTAATTTTTGCTACGGCAACATCTCAGACATGGTATTGAAGCGCTTGTAGGGCATGTTCGATTCCCAACATCTAGTATCAAAGCGAGGTTCGTTTGTTCTGGTTAGATACCAACATCTAGTATCAGATCTTTTGGGATTCTAGCAACCATGTCTATGGAGCAGGTGAACACTTGTATGATCATCCTCATAGGAGGGAACTAGACGATTTGGAAGCCAAGGACGAAGAATCTACTCTGGTACAAGGACCTGCATGGTCCGTCGGAGGGCGACAGAGCAAAACCATCGGACAAAGCTGCTAAAGTCTGGAAACGACTGGATCAAAAGGTCGTTGGATTCATCCGTCAATGGCTGGAAAACTTGGTTTTTCATCACGTGTTTATGGAGAGTTCGACAAAAGCAGTTTGGGAGAAGCTGCATTTGCTATACGAAAGAAAGAGGCTGGCAACAAGGCGTTTCTTATTCGCCAACTCATCAACTCGAAGTACACGAATGGTACCTCGGTGGCATAACATCTGGACAAGGTTTAGGATATTATCAATCAGCTATCTGCGATGAAAATGGTGATTGATGATGAGCTTCAGGCTCTACTGCTTTTGAGTTCTCTGTCAAAAGTTGGAAGATATTGGTGGTGTCGGTAAGCAATTCCGTATGATGGAGACAGTCAAAAGTAGCTTGTTGAATGAGGAGGTCCGACGCAAGCAAGTTGAATCGTCGTAGGAGTCCGGTGTGGTGGCTTCCTATGGGAAGGAAAGACCCAAGTCACAGGCGAGGACACGTGAGAGTTCTCGAGATCTTGCGGCTGTGGAACGCAAGGAGGGCTGCTATCACTGTGGCGAAAGAGGTCATATCAAAATAAACTGTATGAAGTTCAAAGCTGAGAAGGCAAAAGACAAGGATAATCAGGTGGATCTCATAGCAATGGGAGATATCATCATCGCAGCGTCCGACGCAAATGAATCTTGTGGCATGTGTCATGACGACGATTGGGTCATGGACACAGGGATGTCGTATCACGCCACTCCGTATAGGAGGATCTTCATATCATACTACGACGACAGATTTGGACGTGTGAAGATGGGCAACAAAAGAACACTACAGTTGTAGGCATCAATGATGTTCACTTGACAACGAAGCTTGGCGAGAAGCTCGTTCTCAAGGGTATGCGACAAGTACCGAGTTTGTACTAAAACTTGGTTTCGATAAGGAGGCTAGCAGATGATGGTTGTCGTAGTTTATTTGGGGACAAAGATTGGATGCTTACGAAGGATTTCCAATAGGTGGCTCGAGGAGATTTGCATTGTGGCATGTAAGACTCAAGCCACTGAGTTATACAAGCTGGCCACATATACTGTAGTGTTCCGTCCCGCTCAGCTCAATCAGAGGAATCGAAATGCCAACGGCGTTAGGACTTAGCCAAGCAACGGCTTTCTCAAAGACCCGCACGGTGGAGGCGACTCCTCGTTCAGGTGGGTGGCTTCGGTGAACTTACCTCAGCTTGGCCTTCGTACTGATAAAATGAATGTTTTCAAATGCACAAGTAGGCTTGATAATAAAAGAGACGAAGACACATAGCTAAGGGAATAATCCCAAGTCGGGCCGATTGGGTTAAGAATATGGAAAGGTCCCACGGTCGGCTTAGAAGTGTTGCATGTTGTGCTTTCAAAATGACACTCGGTCATTCATCCCGTGGCTTGGGAGAAGGAAGTTGGTTTAAGTTGCCACAAAGCTATGAACTTAGCCTAAGTCATAGGCATCGCACATATAAATGCTTGATAAAGCATGCACGGTCCCATCGTCCAAGGCTTGGCATAGCCTTTGGCCGTCCTACGGATTAAGTTGTTGTATGATTGAGTTAGACAAAAGTTATGTTGGGCTATCGAAGTCATTCTAAGCACTGTCTCACGCTTTCTGCGGTTGTTAAGTTATATAGTCCCAGATCTTAAGGCTCGTCATATAAAGTATGACTTGAACGATATCATCGCGTAGAACACAAGTCGGTTTAAGGCACGAGCCACGGTCGACACTATAAAAAGTTAGCCACGGTCTATGGCACTTAAGGAACACGTTTTATTAAAGTTAAGTAGGAAGGCTATACGATAGTCGTTCCCTAGGTTTCAAAGAAAGAAAATTTCATGCCACCGTTTGTCGCCGAGGCGGTCCCACATTTTGGGAGTCTCCAAGGATGCACGTTTTGCATCGTATGGTTCTGATGCACGTTTTGCATCGTATGGTTCCAATGCACGTTTTGCATGATATAGTTTAGAGCACGTTTTTTTAAGTATGGTTCTAGTCGTACCTCAAAGTAGGCCATATATTTACGTGAGTCTAGGTGTTCTCTGTCATGTTCCGCTCCCATATGAGCGATCGTCCTCGCTAAGGCGTGATACCGCACGAGCCTAGATTGCGCTCGTGCAAGGCGGGTTCCATAACGGTCGATTTCAGCGGCTGCGACGGGGTCGTCGTACAGAAGTCCCATGCAGAGACATTGAATAATAGCAGCGAAAATTAGAACAAAACACAAGTTATTCGAAAGAAGCTCTTTATTGATATTGAAACAAAGGTTACAATGGGCGCAAGGCCAAGATTACAAGTCTCTCAAGCTCATATTACAAGTCACTCAGCTCTCTCTCATCTCTCAATACAAGTCTTGAACCAGCGAAAGCTTCGGAAGGCGACGTCCATACATTATGTCCTGTATAAGTCTTGAATACATGCGGCCGCATGCTTCGAATCGCCAAGGAACTTCATGCCTCGACGCATCCAAGCGAGCTCCGCGCCACGAGCTTCTACCTGTGCCTGCACATGGAAACTATGTGGGTGTCAGTACTCCACTGTACTGGTGGAATGAGCTCCTCTCGCCCACCCATACAAAACCAACACGTTTGTTTTACTTCGTGCAACATAGTCCCTTTCTTATCAATTGTCTTTCTAGTCTTGCCTTAGGATCAGTTTTAGGACCGACGTCTTGGCCTATTTTGTGTCTCTAGACCATCCCGTGCTTGCAACGACAATGTTAACCCACACCTTGCCTCAAGACCCTTCTCGTGCCAACAACGTTAACCTATCAAGTCGTGCTTGCCTTTCGGCAAAAAATCGGAGACTCAACTACGCGGTAGTACCCAATTCCTTGTGACCGCGCTACAAATCCATCATACCGTGTCTCGCAACTCAATGTGACTTCACCATATCGTCGCCTCGTGGCCCTTGCTGCTTCGATCACCAACAGACCCAATCAAGACTTCTGGACTAAGTACCACTTGACCGACTTCGCCTTGCGGCGTTTCCTGACTTAAACTCAAGATGACTCAAACCAACTTATGCAACTTATATGCCAACAACTTAAGACCCGACGCTGCATCTCGTGCCGAAGCACGTCGCCTATATTGATGCCAAATCTTAGGACCAAACCTTGTGTTCTAACTGTTCACACATTCAACTGACTCGATCCAAAGGCACACACGCGGATTGCCGCCCGTGCCGACCCATCTATATGAATTGGTCACTAACATCACAAGCTATCATGGACTATAGCCTTGCTATTCGGCGACCCTTTCAACGCAAGTAGCTAGCCCCGCTGAAAGTTCCCGAATAACCCGAGCGATTCGTCCAGCTACGGCTATACCTGTTTTCTTCCGGAACGATGCGGTCCCATGGTGTCCAGGGTTGCCGTTCGTAGAAACTCCTCCTTGTTGACAAGTTTTCCAATGACCATACAAGACTCGACTCGAACTGACGTCTCACACAGTCATTCTTCTTCCAATGTTACCATCTCTTTCAAAACCAATATCAAGACTTCTATCATTTGAGACCCCTCGACGACCCACGGTCGCGAGCATTCTTTCCATGTTACCATATCATTTCATTCAACTCATGAATGCCAATTTGATAGTCCTTTCTCCAAAACTCATTAAATCAACCGTGGTTCATGCCTTAAACACTAAGTCCGTGCATCGTGCCTTAAACCGACTTACGTTCTACGCGACGCCATCGCCCAAGTCATACTTTATATGACGGACCTTTTGACCGTAAGACTATGTTGTTATACCCAACCGTAGAACTCGTAGGACCGTGCTTGCTACCACTCCGATAGCCTAACATAACTTGTCTGACTTAAACGCACAACGACTCGACGAGCAAAGGCTGCGACAAGCCTCGCATTGCGAAAAAGTGCCGCGTATGCGTTCGACTTCTGAACGACCAAGTCATTTGGGTGCCTAGACTTATGTCATAAACCGTGCAACGCAACTTAACTCATGGGACAAGCCAAGGCTATGCCAAGCCTTGGAAGATAGGACCGTGCACGCTTTATGAAGCATTTATGCGGGCGACGCCTATGACTTAGGCTACGTTCATAACTTCGTCTACTCATCCAACTTTTTTTCTCCCAAGCCACGGGACGAAGGACCGAGTGTCATTTTCAAAGCATGTCGTGCACCCACTCTAAGTCGACCGTTGGACCTTTTTATATTCTAACTCAATTCGACCTGTCGGGATTATTCCCTTTAGCTATGTGGATTCGTCTCTTTTATTATCAAGCCTACTTGTGCGAGTTGAAAACATGCGATTTATTATGTGAAGGCTAAGATGAGGCAAGTTCACCGAAACTACCCCACCTGAGCGAGCGGTCGCCTCGACCGAGCGATGTCTTCGAGCAGCCGTTGTAAGGCTAAGTCCGAACGTCGTCGGCGTTCCTATTCCTCCGATTGACTGAGCGGGACGGGGCACTACATCATACACTACTCAGAAAAAAGTTTCGTCCTCGAAACTAACTGAGTACACTTACTCATCGACTTATCACTCGAATGTTCAACGACTCTCGCGCACATTTCCCCTATGCATTTCTGAAATCTGAGCAACGCTCGTGCTACCCTCAGTTCGTTCTTCAAAACTCACGATCTCAAAATCCTCGACACTTCTCGTTCCTCAAGTCCCACTTGAATTCAACGTATCACTTAGTTTGGATCATGCACACATTCCAGGCTTCCCCGAATTATATGCATTTCAACCAAGCCTTGTGATAGTGAATCCAATCCCACCTATCGATTCATCCACTCAATCCTGAAAATCAATCCTATCGAAGCTAACTCTCGCAACATGGACATCTCGCCTAGCCGCTAGGCAATTTCTTTAGGCTAAAGTCAATTGTCAGTATCGAAATCACAGTTCCCAAACAACGATATCAACACTGACCCCATCCTAAGGTCAAACCAAGTTGATAGTACAGAGTTTTCTACCCAAGCTCGCATCGCTCTGATTTCTAAACATCGAGCATCGATTCCCTACACACATCCCAACATTTCGTCGCTCGGGGTCCGAGTCGTTCAGCAAAGCCATCCTACGATAAGTTCACTTAACCAATCCTCGCCAAGAACATATCGCTCGTTCATCAAGCCATTTCGTATAGTCTATCTCTTCGAACACGTTCGATATAATCTGCCTATCAATCTCTCCAAGTCAAGCACGCTACGACACAATTCACCGCTAAACCAAAATTTCACATTCCATACTTCCGAAGTCATCTATTCTAATTTATGTAATCGATCACTTGGTCGTCTGACTTAACAATATGCCACGCTCCGATCTTACGCGAGTCCGATTATCCACGGTGGGCATGAAATCACCATGTAACGCTCTCGTGGAATAATCATTCTCATCGTGGCGTAACTCTTATTTTGAGTCTAGACTAATTCATTCTCGATGCGCGGATTGGACCTACTCAATCCTCAAGTTTTATTTATTCGTCAATCACAAGTCCTACAAATCCTCGAATTCACCTTCGCATCAAGCCAACAAGTCGAGACAATCAAAGTTGCCGCATCCTGATTTTCCGAGTTCGATCATTCCCGCGACATGAATCACCATGTCAGTGCTCACGTGGAACGATCGCCCCAAATCCGACGCGACATATGTGCGAGGCTAGAGTTGCACTCGCGCAAGACAAGAATGCCGACGCTGTGGTTATCCGCGTAACCCTCAAGACACAATCAAGGCAGAGTTGCACTCGCGCAAGACAAGAATGTCATCTCAATCAAAATCCTAAGTATAGCATCCAGCTGAACAATAACACTTGCACGATCGTCACTCGCCGAGTCAGAGTACCCCCGAGTTATCGCATATCGATCTTTGATACGCCTCAATACCATCGATGACATGCATAACCTGACGATCTTCCTTTGCAACAAGTTTCGAGTTGTACGAATGATGCTATCGTCCGATTGGATAATCTTCTCGACATTTCAAATTCAAGTTCGATCATCATCCCTCGAATCATTCCCAACATCAAATTCCTCAAACCCAAATTCGTGTATTGTTCATCTGTTTATCTTAAGTCATCGACCAACGTATTTTCTCAATTTGCATCATTCCTTGCTAACTCAAATCATCGAGCAACATTCATTACAATCCTTCGAGTCATTCGCGTAACTTCAAAATTTTACTTTTTCATGCACGCTATCTATACATCGTGCTAACTTTTTCTATACGATCTACCTATCAATTTTCTTTATCAAGTCATCCGTTCACTACACCTTAACTTTTCCTCGATTTGATTTATCTACTCAATCATCTTCGCGTTTCATACTTGCGCAATCCTCAATCCCGTGCACGTTCCGTGCGCATCAATTTCTAAGTTGTTCGAATCAACTTGTCAAATCTCAAGACCACACTTGTTCAACGACACTCAATCTAAGGCTTTGTATAACGCGACGCTTGCTGATAAACTCACCGACACCCGAATCCTCAATCAATCGGTCGACATCCCTGAGACTATCGCATACACCACTTAGGGATGAAGTCATTCAATAAATCCTCAACTTATCATTTGAATCAAAATCGACTTCTTCAAATTTTCCGTTCGAACCATTCCTCGAATTCCAAGCACGCTCATCTATATCTCACCGACGTTATCGTCGCTCGATAGCACCCCTATCGATAGTCATCTCACTTTTACTCAATCGAGTTCAACTCATTCTAGCTCGAAACATTACGAATCCCGCACTCGACTTTGCTATGGTCGACACAATCCTTGGTGTATATGCCCAGCCCGACTTAGCCAACCGTGCTTACGCAAACCATCTTTTTATTTTATCAATAACTGTTCTCCTACGTTTTGCAAAATAGATAGACTTATTGTATGGACATCCCGTGGGATAATTGAGAGAGAGCGCACCAACGATATCAACTTTACGGAAGCAACACTTCAGAGTTTGCGGAAACAACGGAGTTAAAGAATTCAATCGATAGTCCAAGGACGTAAAGCCGTGCTCTGATATCATTATGTCACGCCCCGCTCCCGTAGGAGCGATCGTCCTCGCTAAAGCGTGATGCCGCACGAGCCTAGATTGCGCTCGTGTAAGGCGGGTTCCATAACCGGCGATTTCAGCGGCTGCGACGGGGTCATCGCACAGAAGTCCCATACAGAGACATTGAATAATAGCAGCAAAAAATAGAACAAAATACAAGTTATTCGAAAGAAGCTCTATATTGATATTGAAACAAAGGTTACAATGGGCGCAAGGCCAAGATTACAAGTCTCTCAAGCTCACTCAAGCCCACATTACAAGTCACTCAGCTCTCTCTTATCTCTCAATACAAGTCTTGAACCAGCGAAAGCTTCGGAAGGCGACGTCCATACATTATGTCCTGTATAAGTCTTGAATACATACGGCCGCACGCTTCGAATCACCAAGGAACTCCATGCCTCGACGCATCCAAGCGAGCTCCGCGCCACGAGCTTCTACCTGTGCCTGCATATGAAAACTATGTGGGTGTCAGTACTCCACTGTACTGGTGGAATGAGCTCCTCGCCCACCCATACAAAACCAAGACGTTTGTTTTACTTCGTGCAACATAGTCCCTTTCTTATCAATTGTCTTTCTAGTCTTGCCTTAGGATCAGTTTTAGGACCGACGCCGTGGCCTATTTTGTGTCTCTAGACCATCCCTTGCTTGCAACGACAATGTTAACCCACACCTTGCCTCAAGACCCTTCTCGTGCCAACAACGTTAACCTATCAAGTCGTGCTTGCCTTTCGGCATAAAATCAGAGACTCAACTACGCGGTAGTACCCAATTCCTTGTGACCGCGCTACAAATTCATCATACCGTGTCTCACAACTCAATGTGACTTCACCATATCGTCGCCTCGTGGCCCTTGCTGCTTCGATCACCAACAGACCCAATCAAGACTTCTGGACTAAGTACCACTTGACCGACTTTGCCTTGCGGCGTTTCCTGACTTAAACTCAAGATGACTCAAACCAACTTATGCAACTTATATGCCAATAACTTAAGACCCGACGCTGCATCTCGTGCCGAAGCACGTCGCCTATGTTGATGCCAAATCTTAGGACCAAACCTTGTGTTCTAACTGTTCACACATTCAACTGACTCGATCCAAAGGCACACACGCGGATTGCCGCCCGTGCCGACCCATCTATATGAATTGGTCACTAACATCACAAGCTATCATGGACTATAGCCTTGCTATTCGGCGACCCTTTCAACGCAAGTAGCTAGCCCCGCTGAAAGTGTCACTCCCCGTTCCCAGAATGCGTATTTTAATACGTATATTGCCTGAATGTATTTATTTAGCATTTATCATGTAGTATCCTGTATTTAAATTCTTAATAACTTCATGTTAATTAATTATCTGCATTTTATTTTCCGCACTTTATTTTTCTGCAATTCTATTATCTGCTCTTTAAATTTTCATGTTAATTAATTAGCTGCTCTTTAAATTTTATGTCAATTTATTTCCTGCAATTTTATTTCTATATTTCTTCCTGTAATTTTATTATCTGTATTTTATTTCCTGCTTTAGTCTTACTTTCGGGTTAGCCTTGTTGGACCCATTGGACCCGGCCCAACTCCCACCTACCACCCCTTCCATATTTAAGCCACCCTCACCATTCTCTCTCCTCATTACTCATTCTCACCATTACTCCTTTTCTTCTTCTTCATTACTCTCTCCACCTACCAAACCGTAGGCAAGTGCCAACTTGCTTCTTGATGGATTCCCATTATTATTGTTCCATCATCCTCCTTATTTGATTCTATGTCTCTTTAGTACTTAGCATTTTTAATTTCCATGGCTAATTTGTTGTAGATCTAAGTTTGTTACATTTTTGGGTTTTTTAGGTTTTGATCTAGTAAATTTTGATATCTTCAAGTTTTGATGGTTCCATGTTGTAGAGAATTTCGTTCTACCCAATTTTGACCTAAGGAAGTTCGAATTTGGACTCTGGATGAAGGTTTTATGGAACTTTGATGCTTGGGTTTATGGTGTTCTTCTTCTCTGAAACTTGGAGAAGAAGAACAGTACTTGACTTGACCGCATGAATAATTCATGCGGCAAGTGATTCCCAGCCGCATGGGTTGTTTCCTTCTCAGCCGCATGGAAAGTTTCTACCCGGCCGCATGAGACTCATTTGAGCCCAGCCGTATAGGGAATTCATCCTAGCCGCATGGACTTTCCCCACTTAACCGCATATGCGCCCCCGTCTTTCCTGACCGCATGGATTTCTCTCCAAATCCAGCCGCATGAACCAGACTCACTCGCTGGCCGCATAAGGTCCTGAACTTTATAGCCGCATGGACTTTCCTCCCCCGCCAGCCGCATAAGCAATCTCCTTGACCCGGCCGCATGGGGTTCGACTTGGTTGAGCCGCATGGACTCATTCCCGCCAGCCGCATGAGTATCCTTCCCGCTGACCGCATGTGTCTTGCCTTTTTCGGCCGCATGAGCCCAATTCATCCTAGCCGCATGGAACACCCTTTCTGCTTGCCGCATGAAAGCTAGTCCCACACGCCAGCCGCATAGGTTCCTGCCTCTTCAGCAGCATGCGCCTCTACCCCCTGAGCCGCATGAACCCGACTCTTTTCCTTGCTGCATAAGATTCATCCTGGCCGCATTAGACTTAGCCGCATGACTATTCTATAGCCCTGAATATTGATATTTTATTAGATATTTTACGTCCATTTTATATCCTTACGCCTTTTTGCATAAACTTGATATAATCATGATATGCTAGTAATTCTGTTAATTATAGATTGTGACGTGGGATGTACCATGTGTCATGAATTGAGTTATAGATACCCGGATTGACTGGAATTAAACCCTGAGGGTTGTAGACTCGACCCCACTGAATACTAGTTGACTTTCATGCCTAGATACCATTGATAATAATTGTTAGCTTGACTAAAATTGATCATGCGTTCCTAGTTGGAACTAAAGAGACTGGCTAGTCGTCTTATTGAATTGAACGAATGAGACACGTTCATATAATGAACTATTGTAATCGACTGGCTAATCTCGAATATTGGCATACAGGCACATACAGGCTTCAAATTATTCATTTAATTATTTAGTTATTTTTCTACAAAAGAAGTATGTGTACTTTATGGTCAAGGCATGATTACCGTGGTTAGATTTGATTGTTGCATTACGCTATGTAGGACCTGCAACCTAACCGCACTGGTATCGTTGTAGAGTTGTGCATATCGTACCCCGTACGAAAGTACTCATTTGAATGACCATGATCCACGGCATGGGATTTCACTCAACGTAGGGACTATTAAGTCAAATAAAATAATGATTGCATGGAGAGAATGGATTCCCGAATTCTTACATGGCAGCCCCCTTGGAACGAGTAGTACCCGACGGGCCGGCTGGTTCCCACAGATACTGTAGATCTGCCACACGGGCAGAAAACAGTATCTGCTTTTATTATTATTGTATATTGTATATTGACGAGCGTCCTGCTAGGACTCGTCTAATTCATGCATGGGCCAATTGATTGACTGGATAGACTAGCCTTGCTTGCACATAGTAAGAACTGAGGAATCCCTAATTGCATTATTCCAGAATAACTTGGAACTCATAATAGCAAGCCGTAGGAGTTGGTTGGCCGTTCAAGATGATTTGTTTGTGCACTGTACTCTGTTACCTAACTGGGATGATCAGAATGTCAGGACATAACGGGCCAACTTCTGTCCTTGTTTGGTTGGGAGGTTGGTTCGAAGTGTCTTGATGTGATGTGAGTCCTAGTAGCAAGCAGAGATCTATTATTATATTCTCTTACTTACTGGTTTAATCCTTCATATCGTCCTTCCTTGAGGTACTTGCTATTAGAGGTCTAACCTCTCTGGTTTTGCATAGCCAGATTTAGAGCCGGTTTCCGAGGATCCAGCTTACTTCTACCTCCAAGATGGTCAACACTAGAAGGATGATCGCAGGAGGACTCGAGTGGGTTTTCTTACTTCCCCGCTCGTTTTGTTAAATACTTTATACCTTGCCGTTTGGCACCGACATGTTAGTCGGATCGTCTTGTACTTACTTTTGCATAATTGTAACTAAGTCAGGCTGCAGCTGATAACAATTGTGTATACTTTTGCTACATCAATCTGGCTATATTTTTTAAAGCCAGATATCAAGAACATTT
Source organism: Iris pallida (assembly GCA_029216955.1). Classification (NCBI taxonomy): domain Eukaryota; kingdom Viridiplantae; phylum Streptophyta; class Magnoliopsida; order Asparagales; family Iridaceae; genus Iris; species Iris pallida. The sequence goes on from JANAVB010026398.1 coordinate 944,501, forward strand.
TGACAGAGCGTTTGGGACGCCTTACTGCTTTATCTTACATGTTCTCTATTACTGCTTCTTGTTCGAATGATTGAGACAATAGATGTGAAGTGACCATAGTAGGACTTTTATGTAGTATGCACCCCCTCGTCTGGTCAGACAGCATTGATCGTATTATACGGTATTCATCTACCCGTAATACGTAGCTGGCTGAGTCATTCCCCCGCTCTCCAGTATTCTGGTTCTGGGGCGTGACAAGGTTTTAGTGGTGGCCCATGCAGGTCTGGTTTCAGACTTGTGGGGTGTTTTGATTTATAGGATGTCTCAATCATATATGTTCCCCCTTGATCTCATGATTCGTTGTTCTCAACCCTTGCTTGACATTCCAGTATCCTTTGACTTCATTGATCCTTCATGTCCGGTCGTTTGATTGTTCTCTTGTCCCTTTTCTTAGGGGTACCTCGTCCGCACCTGTTAGAGCTGGACAGCAACAACATGGACAGCAGCATGGACAACCTGACCATGTTGGTCAGCAACAAGAGCCGGTACTAACTCAAGAGACTATCCAGGAAGAAGTGATAGTAGAACCAGCGGTTGGACCGCAGTATCCGGATGTTCCACCCCCACCAACAGTTCCACCTACCCAAGTGGACACACCAGCCCTTCTAGAGATTATGAGAGGGATGATGGCCACTCAGCAACACCAGATGTTAGTTCAGCAGCGCATGCACGCTCAGTTGCAAGAGCAGAATGTACTACTCAACCAAGGATTACAGACGGCATTGAAAAGAGGAGTGAGGACTGATTCAGGAGCATCAGCCAGGTTTTGCAAGTACAACCCCCGCCGTTTCGAGGGCACGGAGGATGCCATCTCAGCAGATGCATGGCTTAAGGATATCGAGGCTATCCTGACAGCCGCTAAGGTGCCGGCCGAAGAGCGTGTGGATCTGGTGAAGTTGTTACTTCAGGATCTCGCACGTGATTGGTGGGAAGCAGAGGAAGTAGGCATCAGACGTCCTGTTGCATGGGACGATTTTACAGCAAGATTCAAGACGAAGTATTATGGAGTTGTGGCGCAGTTTGAGCTACAACAGAAGTTTATCAACCTCAGACAGGCTGGCAAGACTGTAGATGCTTATGCAGCGGAGTTCTGCAGATTGAGTAGATTTGCCCCAGAGATGGTAGCGACGGAGCGCCAGAGGGCGATGAGGTTCCAGCAAGGGTTTTATCTTGAGCTCTTGCAATTGATAGAGGGGCACAATTACCAAACTTTTGATGAAGTATTGACGGCGACTCGAAGGCATGAGATCACCATTCAGAGGCTTGCAGTAAGGACTGGAGGTCAGAAGAGATCTCACAGTCAGATTGAAGGAGGAGGGGGAGCGGCGCCCCGAACAACAGCACCATCCGCTGGCATTCGTATCCACGATGTGGCGATACGAGGACCAGCACCACCACCCAGGCAGCAGCAACAGCAACAGAGGAAGAACCAGCAACCCCCGGCAGGCTGCACTTATTGTGGGAAGATGGGGCACACTAGAGATGTGTGTCGGACATTGAATGGACTGTGTCTGATATATGGAAATCCAGATCATCGGGTTACCACATGTCCCATGAATTCGAGGGCAGGAGGGCCAGGGCAGCAGTTTCCTGCTCTGCCAGCACCAGGGGCAGGACAGTATCGAGGACCAGCATTGGCAGTGAGGCCGTTGGCGCAGCGTCCGTTAGTATCACAGTCTCAGATGTTTCGGCAGCAGGGGCTGCCGATGCAGCAACACCAGCATAGACCGCCCCAGCATCATCAAGGCAGGGGCCAGCAGCAGCACCAGGCTAGGCCACGGCATGGGAATCAGCAAGGAGGTCGAGGGCAGGCATTCACACTGTCCTTGGAAGAGGCATTGGCATCGGGAGATGTTGTGGCAGGTAACATTCTCGTCGCCTCATATCCCGCAGTAGCATTGTTTGATTCGGGAGCATCCCATTCATTTATATCTGCACAATTTGCGACACGACTAGGAGTGGAGTTCGAGGCATTGCCAGGGAGGTTGAATATACTCACTGGTAATGGGCTCGTGGGAGTTAGTAGAGTTAGTTTAGCATGTAGTGTCGTAGTGTGCGGGCATCCTTTACCCGCCTGGTTGATAGAATTTTCTGTTGGAAATTTTGACGTTATCTTAGGCATGGACTGGCTGAAAGACAGTCATGCGACAATAGATTGTCGTAGTGGAAGTGTATCTTTTGATATTCCAGGCATGGAGAGGTTCACCTTGGTCAGGTCAGAGGCAACTCAACAAGAACAGGGAGTAGCGACGACAATGGAAGAAGTTCAGATTCCGAAGGTAGTTGAAGAATTTCTAGACGTATTTCCCGAAGAACTTCCAGGTCTACCACCAGTTAGAGATATTGAGTTCAGTATAGAATTGGCACCAGGAACTAAACCAATATCAGATCGGGTTTACAGAATGGCGGATTCAGAGCAGGCCAAGGTGTATCAGCACATAGAGAAATTGAAGGAGAAGAAGTTTATCCAAACTAGCGTGTCACCATGGGCAGCACCAGTGGTACTTGTAGGGAAGAAGGATGGATCATCCAGATTATGCATTGACTACAGGAAGCTAAATGCGGCAACAGTAAAGAACAAGTACCCACTACCGAGGATCGACGACTTGTTTGATCAGTTGAGCAAGGCTAGAGTTTTCTCCAAGATAGATCTTCGTTCAGGGTATCATCAGGTGAGGGTTCGGAAGGAAGACATTCCCAAGACAGCATTCAGGTCGAAGTATGGTCATTATGAGTTTTTAGTAATGCCGTTTGGTTTGACCAATGCTCCAGCTATCTTCATGGATTTGATGAATCGCATCTTTATGCCGTATTTAGATCAGTTTGTCGTAGTATTTCTCGACGACATTCTTGTGTACTCTGCTAGTGAAGAGGAGCATGAAGACCACCTCCGGAAAGTGTTACAGGTTCTGAGAGAGAACCAGTTGTACGCCAAGCTCAGCAAGTGTGAGTTCTGGATGGACCACATTTCATTTTTGGGTCATATTGTATCAGGAACTGGAGTAGCAGTGGATCCCAAGAAGGTAGAAGCAGTGAAGAGTTGGCCAGTACCCAAGACCGTAGCTGATGTACGGAGTTTCTTGGGATTGGCGGGATATTACAGAAGGTTTGTGTCAGACTTTGCAAGGCTTTCAGCACCCATGACCCGCTTGACACGGAAGGATGTACCATTCGTTTGGTCTGTAGAATGCCAGGCCTCATTTGAAAATTTGAAGCAAAAGTTGATATCAGCGCCCATTCTTACGTTGCCAGTTGGACCTGGAGGTTTTACCGTATATTGTGATGCGTCAGGTAAAGGACTTGGATGTGTCCTCATGCAGCATGGGAAGGTGATAGCATATGCATCTAGGCAGCTTCGAGACCACGAGAAGAATTACCCAACTCATGATCTGGAATTGGCGGCAGTAGTGTTTGCTCTGAAGCTATGGAGGCATTACTTATATGGTGACCGAGTGGAGATATACACAGATCACAAAAGTCTGAAGTACATCTTTACCCAGAAGGAACTGAACATGAGGCAGAGAAGATGGTTGGAGTTGATCAAGGATTATGACGTGGAGCTTCAGTATCATCCAGGCAAGGCTAATGTGGTAGCAGACGCTCTCAGCAGAAGAGGCGGCACATTTATGTTGACAACGCAGAAGCATATCTTAGAAGACCTTCAGGAAATGGGCATCGAGGTTGTACTTCCTAGTGATGTAGGAGTTCTGGCGAGTCTGCAAGTTCAATCCGACTTAGTAGACAGGATCAAGGCAGCTCAGGCACAAGACCCAAGGATTCAGAAGCTTAGGGCAGAATGTGAGTCAGGGCTCAGGAAGGAGATGAGAATTCATGAAGATGGTACACTTAGGTTTGGATCACGTCTATGTGTGCCTAGTGGAGATATCAGACAGGAGGTTATGGCAGAAGCTCACAGTTCCCAGTATTCTATACACCCTGGAGGGACCAAGATGTACCAAGATATCAAGCAGCATTTCTGGTGGAACGGGATGAAGAGAGAGATAGCTAGATTTGTTTCCCGTTGCTTGGTATGTCAGCAAGTGAAGGCAGAACAACAGAGGCCAGCTGGATTATTGCAACCGCTTCCTATTCCGGAATGGAAATGGGAACATATTACAATGGACTTTGTGACCGGTTTACCGAGATCACCAAGTGGTAAAGATGCTATTTGGGTGATAGTGGATCGGCTTACAAAGGTAGCACATTTTCTTCCTTTCAGAGTAGGGCAATCTACAGAAAAGTTGGCAGAGTTATATGTGCAACAGATAGTCAGGCAGCATGGAGTCCCTGTCAGTATTATGTCGGATCGAGATACCCGCTTTACATCGCATTTTTGGAAGAGCTTACATCATAGTCTGGGTACCAAGTTAAGGTTTAGCACGGCTTACCATCCGCAGACGGATGGGCAATCAGAAAGAACGATTCAGACTTTAGAAGACATGTTGCGAGCTTGTACTCTAGATTTTGGAGGGTCTTGGGAGAGTCACCTTCACTTGGTCGAGTTCTCATACAATAATAGTTATTAAGCCAGTATCCAGATGGCGCCATTCGAAGCACTATATGGTAAGAAGTGTAGATCGCCGCTAGCATGGGATGATATCGGGGAGAGGAAGATGTTAGGCCCAGAAATGATTGTTCAGACAGTTGAATTAGTCAAAGGAATTAGAGAGCGACTTCGAGTTGCACAGGATCGGCATCGTCATTGGGCAGACCAGCATCGTAGGCCGCTAGAGTTTTCTGTTGGGGACCACGTGTTCTTGAGGATCTCACCTACCCGTGGGGTCATTAGATTTGGCGTTCGCGGGAAGTTGAGTCCGCGGTACGTGGGCCCATTTGTTATTCTTGAGAGGATAGGCGATGTTGCTTATCGTTTATCACTCCCACCTTCGTTACGAGAGGTGCATGACGTATTTCATGTATCTCAATTACGTAGGTATGTATCGGACCCAAGCCATGTCCTCGATCACTCTGAACTGGTTGTTGGTACCAACCTGTCTTACGAGGAACAGCCTGTGTCCATTTTGGACCGAAGAGAGAAGATACTCAAGAACCGTACAATTAGTCTTGTCCGAGTTGCTTGGGGTCATCACTCCTTGGGAGAGTCAACGTGGGAACGTGAGGATGATATCCGATCACGGTATCCACACCTATTTGACTCACAAGGTATATCTTTTTCTGTATACCTTGATTGTCTTGATTCCTCATGCTTATCACCTTATGGGTAGAATTGCTTGATATCGTAGATTGATGGATTTACATATATGTTACTTGCTATGGATATTGTAAAAGGATTGCTTCATTGAATTGCTTGTACTTAGATTAGTTTAGCCCCGATGTTTCTATCCTGCTTGGATTTGAAATTCCGAGGACGGAATTTTTCTAAGGAGGGTAGAGATGTCACTCCCCGTTCCCAGAATGCGTATTTTAATACGTATATTGCCTGAATGTATTTATTTAGCATTTATCATGTAGTATCCTGCATTTAAATTCTTAATAACTTCATGTTAATTAATTATCTGCATTTTATTTTTCGCACTTTATTTTTCTGTAATTCTATTATCTGCTCTTTAAATTTTCATGTTAATTAATTAGCTGCTCTTTAAATTTCATGTCAATTTATTTTCTGCAATTTTATTTCTATATTTCTTCCTGTAATTTTATTACCTGCATTTTATTTCCTGCTTTAGTCTTACTTTCGGGTTAGCCTTGTTGGACCCATTGGACCCGGCCCAACTCCCACCTACCACCCCTTCCATATTTAAGCCACCCTCACCATTCTCTCTCCTCATTACTCATTCTCACCATTACTCCTTTTCTTCTTCTTCATTACTCTCTCCACCTACCAAACCGTAGGCAAGTGCCAACTTGCTTCTTGATGGATTCCCATTATTATTGTTCCATCATCCTCCTTATTTGATTCTATGTCTCTTTAGTACTTAGCATTTTTAATTTCCATGGCTAATTTGTTGTAGATCTAAGTTTGTTACATTTTCGGGTTTCTTAGGTTTTGATCTAGTAAACTTTGATATCTTCAAGTTTTGATGGTTCCATGTTGTAGAGAATTTCGTTCTACCCAATTTTGACCTAAGGAAGTTCAAATTTGGACTCTGGATGAAGGTTTTATGAAACTTTGAAGCTTGGGTTTATGGTGTTCTTCTTCTCTGAAACTTGGAGAAGAAGAACAGTACTTGACTTGACCGCATGAATAATTCATGCGGCAAGTGATTCCCAGCCGCATGGGTTGTTTCCTTCTCAGCCGCATGGAAAGTTTCTACCCGGCCGCATGAGACTCATTTGAGCCCAGCCGTATAGGGAATTCATCCTAGCCGCATGGACTTTTCCCACTTAACCGCATATGCGCCCCCGTCTTTCCTGACCGCATGGATTTCTCTCCAAATCCAGCCGCATGAACCAGACTCACTCGCTGGCCGCATAAGGTCTGAACTTTATAGCCGCATGGACTTTCCTCCCCCGCCAGCCGCATAAGCAATCTCCTTGACCCGGCCGCATGGGGTTCGACTTGGTTGAGCCGCATGGACTCATTCCCGCCAGCCGCATGAGTATCCTTCCCGCTGACCGCATGTGTCTTGCCTTTTTCGGCCGCATGAGCCCAATTCATCCTAGCCGCATGGAACACCCTTTCTGCTTGCCGCATGAAAGCTAGTCCCACACGCCAGCCGCATAGGTTCCTGCCTCTTCAGCAGCATGCGCCTCTACCCCCTGAGCCGCATGAACCCGACTCTTTTCCTTGCTGCATAAGATTCATCCTGGCCGCATTAGACTTAGCCGCATGACTATTCTATAGCCCTGAATATTGATATTTTATTAGATATTTTACGTCCATTTTATATCCTTACGCCTTTTTGCATAAACTTGATATAATCATGATATGCTAGTAATTCTGTTAATTATAGATTGTGACGTGGGATGTACCATGTGTCATGAATTGAGTTATAGATACCCGGATTGACTGGAATTAAACCCTGAGGGTTGTAGACTCGACCCTACTGAATACTAGTTGACTTTCATGCCTAGATACCATTGATAATAATTGTTAGCTTGACTAAAATTGATCATGCGTTCCTAGTTGGAACTAAAGAGACTGGCTAGTCGTCTTATTGAATTGAACGAATGAGACACGTTCATATAATGAACTATTGTAATCGACTGGCTAATCTCGAATATTGGCATACAGGCACATGCAGGCTTCAAATTATTCATTTAATTATTTAGTTATTTTTCTACAAAAGAAGTATGTGTACTTTATGGTCAAGGCATGATTACCGTGGTTAGATTTGATTGTTGCATTACGCTATGTAGGACCTGCAACCTAACCGCACTGGTATCGTTGTAGAGTTGTGCATTTCGTACCCCGTACGAAAGTACTCATTTGAATGACCATGATCCACGGCATGGGATTTCACTCAACGTAGGGACTATTAAGTCAAATAAAATAATGATTGCATGGAGAGAATGGATTCCCGAATTCTTACATGGCAGCCCCCTTGGAACGAGTAGTATCCGACGGGCCGGCTGGTTCCCACAAATACTGTAGATCTGCCACACGGGCAGAAAACAGTATCTGCTTTTATTATTATTGTATATTGTATATTGACGAGCGTCCTGCTAGGACTCGTCTAATTCATGCATGGGCCAATTGATTGACTGGAGAGACTAGCCTTGCTTGCACATAGTAAGAACTGAGGAATCCCTAATTGCATTATTCCAGGATAACTTGGAACTCATAATAGCAAGCCGTAGGAGTTGGTTGGCCGTTCAAGATGATTTGTTTGTGCACTGTACTCTGTTACCTAACTGGGATGATCAGAATGTCAGGACATAACGGGCCAACTTCTGTCCTTGTTTGGTTGGGAGGTTGGTTCGAAGTGTCTTGATGTGATGTGAGTCCTAGTAGCAAGCAGAGATCTATTATTATATTCTCTTACTTACTGGTTTAATCCTTCATATCGTCCTTCCTTGAGGTACTTGCTATTAGAGGTCTAACCTCTCTGGTTTTGCATGGCCAGATTTAGAGCCGGTTCCCGAGGATCCAGCTTACTTCTACCTCCAAGATGGTCAACACTAGAAGGATGATCGCAGGAGGACTCGAGTGGATTTTCTTACTTCCCCGCTCGTTTTGTTAAATACTTTATACCTTGCCGTTTGGCACCGACATGTTAGTCGGATCGTCTTGTACTTACTTTTGCATAATTGTAACTAAGTCAGGCTGCAGCTGATAACAATTGTGTATACTTTTGCTACATCAATCTGGCTATATTTTGTAAAGCCAGATATCAAGAACATTTTGACAGAGCGTTTGGGATGCCTTACTGCTTTATCTTACATGTTCTCTATTACTGCTTCTTGTTCGAATGATTGAGACAATAGATGTGAAGTGACCATAGTAGGACTTTTATGTAGTATGCACCCCCTCGTCTGGTTAGACAGCATTGATCGTATTATACGGTATTCATCTACCCGTAATACGTAGCTGGCTGAGTCATTCCCCCGCTCTCCAGTATTCTGGTTCTGGGGCGTGACAGAAAGTTCCCGAATAACCCGAGCGGTTCGTCCAGCTACGACTATACCTGTTTCCTTCCGGAACGATGCGGTCCCATGGCATCCAGGGTTGCCACTCGTGGAAACTCTTCCTTGTCGACAAGTTTTTCAATGACCATGCAAGACTCGACTCGAACTGACATCTCATACAGTCATTCTTCTTCCAGTGTTACCATCTCTTTCAAAACTAATATCAAGACTTCTATCATTTGAGACCCCTCGACGACCTACGGTCGCGAGCATTCTTTCTATGTTACCATATCGTTTCATTCAACTCATGAATGCCTATTCGATAGTCCTTTCTCCAAAACTCATTAAATTAACCGTGGTTCATGCCTTAAACACTAAGTTCGTGCATCGTGCCTTAAACCGACTTACGTTCTACGCGACGCCATCGCCCAAGTCATACTTTATATGACGGACCTTGAGACCGTAAGACTATGTTGTTATATCAAACCGTAGAACTCGTAGGACCATGCTTGCTACCACTCCGATAGCCTAACATAACTTGCCTGACTTAAACGCACAACAACTCGACGAGCAAAGGCTGCGACAAGCCTCGCATTGCGAAAACGTGCCGCGTATGCATTCGACTTCTGAACGACCAAGTCATTTGGGTGCCTAGACTTATGTCATAAACCGTGCAACGCAACTTAACTCATGGGGCAAGCCAAGGCTATGCCAAGCCTTGGAAGATAGGAACATGCACGCTTTATAAAGCATTTATGCGGGCGACGCCTATGACTTAGGCTACGTTCATAACTTCATCTACTCATCCAACTTTCCTTCTCCCAAGCCACGGGACGAAGGACCGAGTGTCATTTTCAAAGCATGCCGTGCACCCACTCTAAGTCGACCGTTGGACCTTTTTATATTCTAACTCAATTCGACCTGTCGAGATTATTTTCTTTAGCTATGTGGATTCGTCTCTTTTATTATCAAGCCTACTTGTGCGAGTTGAAAACATGCTATTTATTATGTGAAGGCTAAGATGAGGCAAGTTTATCGAAACTACCCCACCTGAGCGAGCGGTCACCTCGACCGAGCAATGTCTTCAAGCAGCCGTTGTAAGACTAAGTCCGAACACCGTCGGCGTTCCTATTCCTCCGATTGACTGAGCGGGACGGGGCACTACATTCTCGTAGGTGCGTGGTCATGTGGACAACTTGTCAACAAGGATTTCTTCCTCGACTGGTATTACGCCGGGGTTCCGGGGCCAGCCGACCTAGGGGGAAGACGTTATAGCAGCGCTGGATTGTACCGCGTGGGTAGTCGGGGGCTTTCCATGGGGCTAGCTACCTTGCATTGAAAGACTCGCCGCCTACCCGAGCTATGTCCACGATGACTTGAATTGCTAGTGACTTTCATATAGATAAGTTGGTGTGCTAAGCGGCAATCCGCATGCACGGTGTTGGTCAAATCAAAGATAGTGCAAGCACGACACGAATTGAGTTAGGAGGGTGTACACGATTGCAACACCATTATGGGCCTAAGATTCGGCTATAGTACGAACACGTGCTTCAGCACGAGATGGACGTCGAGTAATAAGTCGTCGGCATAGAGTTGCATAAGTTGGAATTGAGTTCTTTCGAGTTAAGTCAAGAAGGGCCGTAGGGCAAGTTCGGTTAAGTCAGGTTAAATTGTGATGCAAGACCTCGATATGTTATGGCACGACTACGTTGTTACGATACAAGTATATGCAAGTTACTAAGTGACGAGGCACTGCCTCAATTATGTTATAAGAAGGGATTTATGGCACGACTAAGTTGTTGCGTACCAAATATGGGCTGAAAGGCAAGCACGAGTTGATAAGATGACGTTGTTGGCACGAGAAGATCTAGAGGCGAAGTATGAATAAGTTGTTGGTGCAAGGCACGGTGATGGTCTAGAGACACAAAATAGGCTAAGAGTTTATGTCCTAAAATTGATCCTAAGGCATGAATAGAAAAACAATCGTAAAAGGATATATTGCACAAAGTAAATGAACATGTTGGTTTTGTATGAGTGGGCGAGGAGCTCACTCCGCTAGTACAGTTGAGTACTGACACCCACAAAGTGTTTATGTGCAGGCACAGGTAGAAGCTTGTTGGCATGGAGCTCGCTTGGATGCGTCGAGGCACGGAGTTTCTTGGCATTTTGAGGTGCACGGCCGCATGGAGTCTGGACTTATACGGGACATAATATATGGACATCGTCTATTTGAAGCATCTGCTGGTTCGTCAAACTGTATTGAGAGATGAGAGAGAGCAGAGTGACTTGTATTGTGAGAAGGGTAAGTCTGAGTGATTGTAATCTTGGCCTCGTACCCGCCTATGTAATCTTTGTTTCAATATCAATAAAGAGCATCTTATGACTTGTGTTTTTGCTTCAAGTTTCTGCTAGTGTTATTCAATATTTCTGCCTGGAACTTCTGTGCGACGACCTCGTCGCAAGCTGTTGTAATCGGCCGTTATGGAACCCACCTTGCACGAGCGTAATTTAGGCTCATACGGCATCATGCCTTAGCGAGGATGATCGATCCTATGGGACCGGGGCGTGACATACACCGGACTGAGGCTCGAGGGGTGTTCTTCAGGAGTTGGATTGTAGGTAACTTGCTGAGGACGGCCTTCGTAATGATTTGAGGGATACAGAGGATTCGGTTCGTCGGGACAAAGTAAAAGATGGTTATGATACAAAGATTGAGGGCCAGCCTGTTAGTCCCATGATAGCCGGTCAGTCTCCAGGAGGGGGTTGCTCCACGGATCCGGTTTTGGTGACGAATTGTTTGCCAAAGTTTCACGGAGCAACATTGGTTCAACAGTTCGAAGCCATGGAGCAGATCAAGGTTTGTAGCAAACTCAATCAGAGACATGTGCATCACCATTCACACAGTTCAGAGGGAGCTGTAGGTCATCGACGGCGTACACAATGCGTGATGTTCTGCTCAAGGATGCATGTGTATGGGGGAGCTTCAGTGTCGGACACGATGGTGGACAAGTTCTAGAGTTTGAATCTCATGAGGACCGCACTGTCCGCTTGTTTAGGCCAGCTAAGAATGAAGAAGCTCGACGGAACTTGTAGCACATTCCAGTGAAAGACGTAAGTCGGGGACAGGCAGGGAGACTTGCGGTGAGGCTGATCGTCAGGGACTTCGGTCTTGGTTGTGTTATTGATGTTTGTAGGATCCCAGTGGTACGAGAGATGTTATGCATGACAGCTAGCATCGACGTGACGGTCGAGGAGATAGAGATGAAGGAAGATACAAAGCAACTCTGGGATCGGAGATCAGTGGCATAGGGGAGCATGATCTCTGTCGTAGGGCGACAAGAATGAAGTCCAGTTGAGGAGCCATAGGGTCAGCACCCTCTTATCAAACTAGAGGAAAGATTGTTGGAGTCCAGTCTGGATTTGGTAACAACATATTTGCGGAGTCCAAATCTGATTAAATATTTTATTTGATTAGATTTGGACGTCCATAAATGGTGCTATGCTATTTTAGATATAATAGGATTCCTATTTAGGAAATCATACTATGATGTAAAAGAGGATATTGATGAAATATTTTAGGTATAATATGATTTCTATTTTATTTCTATTTAGAAAATCCTATTTTGACCTAGATATATAATTTTTTCATCCTATATATATGGGGTGGGGGTGGGGGTGGGGGTGGGGGTGGAGGCACAAAACAGAGCACAAAAGTTGATATTCGGGATGCTCGTCCATAGAAGATCTAAGAGAAAGTTCGCACTTTGCTCTTAGGACTTCTCCATACAAAGTAGAAGGAAGGAGGAGATCTGATTGAAGAGTCGTCAACGGTTAGGAAAATTGCTACGGGTTGGTGAGTGATTTTATTGTAATATCTGTCATTTTTTTTAATGTGGTGAGGAGTTCAGCCTATTGGGACAAATGGTTCAGCATTGATTTTTGTCAATCTTGTAATTTTATCTAAGTTATATAGATTAGGATTTGTCCAGTGACGTGGTCACCGCCATATACTTGTCTCTATCTCTGCTTGGTGTTCATTAGACGGGGGTTGGTCATTTCAGGTTGGTTACTAAAGTTTTTGCTACGATAACATCTCAGACACGGTATCGAGCGCTTGTAGGGCATGTTCGATTCTCAACATTTGGTATCAGAGCGAAATTCGTTCGTTCTGGTCTGATACCAACATTTAGTATCAGAGTTTTTGGGGTTCTAGAAACTATGTCTACGGAGCAAATGAACACTTGTATGATCATCTTCACAGAAGGGAACTGGACGATTTGGAAGCTAAGGATAGAGGATCTACTCTGGTACAAGGACCTGCATGGTCCGTTGGAGGACGACAGCGCAAAGCCATCGGACAAAGCTGCTGAAGACTGGAAATGATTGGATCATAAGGTTGTTGGATTCACCTGCCAATGGCTGGACAACTCGGTATTTCACTACGTGTCCACGTAGAGTTCAGCAAAAAGCAGTTTGGGAGAAGCTGCATTCGCTGTAATAAAAGAAGACGGCTGAAAAAAATACGTTTCTTATTTGTTAACTTGTCAACTCGAAGTACACGAATGGTGTCTCGGTGCCACAACATCTGAACAAGGTTCAGGATATTATCAATCAACTATTTACGATGAAGATACTGATTGATGATGAGCTTCAGGCCCAAATGCTTTTGAGTTCTCTGCTGAAAAGCTAGAAGACGTTGGTGGTGTCGGTGAACAACTCCGCAACGGATGTAGTTGTCACGATGGAGGCAGTTAAAAGTAGCTTGTTGAATGAGTAGGTCCTGGCACAAGAAAGTTGAATCGTCGCAGGACTCCGCTCTGGTGGCTTCCTACATGAGATCCAATTATGTGAGGACACATGAGAGTTCTTAGGATCTTACGAATGTGGATCGTAAGGGTTGCTATCACTGTGACGAAAGAGGTCATATCAAGAGAAATTGCATGAAGTTCAAAGCTGAGAAGGCAAAAGACAAGGATGATCAGGGGGATCTAACAGCAATGGGAGATATCATCATCGCAGCACCCGACACAGAAGAGCCTTATGGCATGTGTTATGACGACGATTGGGTCATGGACACGGGGATGTCGTATCACGCCACTCTGCATAGGAGGATCTTCATGTCATACTACGACGGCAGATTTGGACGTGTGAAGATGGACAACAAAAGAATGACTACAGTTGTAGGCATCGATGATATGCACTTGACAACAGAGCTTGGCGAGAAGCTCGTTCTTAAGGGTGTGCGACAAGTACCGAGTATGCACTACAACTTGGTTTCGGTAAGGAGGTTGGCAGATGATGGTTGTCGCAATTTGTTTGGGAACAAAGATTGGATGTGTGTGAAGGATTTCCAACAGCTGACTCGAGGAGATTTGTGTTATGAAATGTACAGGTTCAAGCCGCTAATAAGTTGTACAAGCTGGCCATATATACCGAACTAAGGCTCGAGGGATTTTTGACAGGAGTTGGATCGTCGATAACTTGCTGAGGAGGGTCTTCGTGATGATCTTAGGGATACAAAGGATTCGGTTCTTCGAGACAAAGTGAAAGATGGTTACAGTTCAAAGATTGAGGGTCGGTCTGTCAGTCCCATGACAGTTGATCGGTCTCCAGGAGGGGGTTGCTCTATGGATTCGATTTTGGTGATAAATTGTTTGCCAAAGCTTCATGGAGCGACATTGGTTTCAGCAGTTCGAAGCGAGGGACGAGATCGAGGTTTGCAGCAAACTCAATCAGAGACGGGTGCATCACCATTCACATAGTTCAGGGGAGCTGTGGGTCATCGACGACGTGCAAAATGTATGATATTCTGCTCGAGGATGCATATGTACGGGGGAGCTTCAATGTTTGACACAAAGGTGGACAGGTTCAGGAGTTCGAATCTTAGGAGGACGGCACCGTCCCGCTTGTTTGGGCCAACCAAGGATGGAGAAGCTCGATGGAACGGTAGCTCGTTCCAGTGGAAGACAAAAATTAGGGACAAACAGCCGAAACTTGTGGTGAGGCAGATCATCAAGGACTTCGGTCTTCATCATATTATTGATGTTGGTAGGATCCCAGTTGTGCGGGAGGTGCTATGCATGGCAGCTAGTGTCGACGTGATGATCAAGGAGCTGGTGACGAAAGAAGATACAAAATAGTTCTGGGATCGAAGATCAGTGGCATGGGGGAGCAAGAACTTTGTCGCTGGACAACAAGCATGGAGTCCAGTTGAGGAGCCATGATGTCAATACTCTCTCATCAGACTGGGGGAAGATTGTTGGAGTCCAGTCTGGATTTGGTGACAACATATTTATGGAGTCCAAATCTGATTAAATATTTGATTTGATTAGATTTGGACGTTCAAAAATGGTGTTGTACTATTTTAGATATATTAGAATTTTTATTTTAGGGTTTCCTATTTAGACAATTCTTATTATCTAAATAGGATGTTGATAGAACATTTTTGCTATAATATAATTCCTATTTAGAAATCCTATTATGACCTAGAATATGATTTTCTTATCCTATATATTGGGTGAGGGTGGAGGCACAAAGTATAGCACAAAAGTTAAAATTCGGGGTGCTCGTCCAAAAAAAGATCTAAGAGAAAGTATGCACTTTGCTGTTAGGACTTTGTCATACAAGATAGAAGGAAGGAGGAGATATGATCGAAGAGTCATCAACTCGGTTTAGAAAATTTGCTATGGGTTGGTGAGTGATTTCATTGTAGTATCTGTCTTTCTTCTTGAGTGTGTAGGGGGTTGAACCTATAAGGCAAAGGTTCAAAAATTTGTCAATTTTGTAATTTTATCTGAGTTATATAGATTGGGATTTGTCCATGTGACGTAATCACCGCCATATACTTGTCTTTATCTATACTTGGTGCTCGTTAGACGATGGTTGGTTATTTCAGGTTGGTTGGCCTAAGTTTTCGCTACAGCAACGTCTCAGACACGGTATCAGATATCTTGTAGGCGTATTCGATTCCCAATAGATCGAACTTGATTTTTCACCTATTTTCTATGGGAATGTTCGATCTTCTAGTTGTGTTGCATTCTGCACTCGGAGGGAGTGTGTGTGGTCGGTGGGAATGGTGGGTGTAAGGGAGGTGGAAGTATTGGAACTAGGTTAGGTCAAGGTGTTCATTGGTTCGGACAGTCCGAAAACGAACAAGGCAAACCCGTGTTGGTCACGCAGTCCCAACAAATGCCCGGACCCAGCTCGAACCCGGTTGGAAGTGCATTAGTCAGATTTTACCTCCAAAATCTAGTGTCCCTCCCTCCCCCCACCCGAACCCCCAACCCCCACCCCCCCCCTCCCGTCATGGTCAAAGGCCCGGTCCAGGTCGGGGCCGAGCCTAGTCCCAATGTGGACTTTAGAGTTCCTTTTTTTACCATTTTAGCCCACCTTCATTTGGGATTTCTTTTGGTAAATAGAAACACCCCCATCTTCACACCCCCCCCCCCCCCCCCCCCCCCCCCCCCACCCACCCACACACACATTTGAAGGATATGGTTATTTGAGGTATACCGACCAAAATACTTGAATATTTAGCCATTTATGGTTGTTAGGCCAAAATACCCCATAACAATCGTAATACAAGGTTATTTTTGATCATTTGACCCCCTGTTAATTTATCTAAATTGCCACAACAAATTTGTTTCCTATTTTCTTAACAAATTCGATCAATCTGCTATTTTGATCGGTGAATTAGCTGATTTCTCAAGTGCCAAAAAATCTTAGGAAGAATCAGAATTTAGAGGGCTTCACTTCAACTTGATCAACCACCAAGCTGCAACAAGTATACATCTGACTTTTGAGAAAATCAAGTTAAGGTTTAAGTAGTTAATTAAAACATTTTAATTGATTAAGTCTTTCAATTAGAAATTTTATTTTTAAAAAAGTACAGTATGGACCATGGGGAAGGACCTATTGGTTTTTACCAACATTTTACTAGTCTTTCCAATGAATTCTATGATGTTTATAATACTTTTCCTAATAATTATTATGTTACTTGTATAAAACAACACAATATTTTCCAAGAAACACCACTACAAATGTCCTCTCATGAGAATCAAAGAATTAGTAGTTCTGCTCCAAATAAAACACAATCTTTGATTTTGTTTTCTTTTACTAAAATATATTACAAATGATAAATGGGAGGAGATTAGATAACTCTACACAAAAAGCAGTAAGAGTTGTCCAATGCAATAAATGCAAGAAGAAGAAGAAGAAGAGAGTTTAAATAGAATACAAATGATGGCACGAGAACTTTAAAAACTTATTATGATAAATATTATGGTAAATGTATAATTGATGCTAGACCAACATAGTTAAGCATTAGTTCTTGTACTGTTGCATTAGGAACATTGTCTTATTCATCTGCCCTTAACAAAATTAACATACCAAAATATATTATGTGTCAATAACAACCTTTCACATTTTGTGAAACTCAGAATTATAATGACTGTGCAAGTAGTATATTAAATCATTATTTTATAAAAGTTTCAAGATTCAGTAGTAGATTAAAGATTTTAAATTATTTGAAAAGGATAATTCTTTTCTTTAACTTCAGATATATGGACTAGTAAACAAATATCTTTTTTATTTGTATTAATGCACATTATTTAGATATAAAATGACTTTAACAAAAATAAATTATTGGTTTAAGACCATTGGAATATTCTCATACAATAAGTTCAATCGGTGGGATACATCTTATAAATTTTACATGTGTTAATATTCATATTAAAAAAATTCAATCTCTTTGATAATCTATTCTACTATATAATATGAAAACTTGATGGTGAAACTTTTGAATTCCAAAAATACCCTCGAGTATTTTATGTAGACTTGCGTCATTTATGTTTAAAGTCAAAACAATAATGTTTGCATGCTATGAATTTTTTTCTTTTTCTATACAACTCTTCATGTTCCAATGGTAATAAATTTTTCTGTCCTTACCATTTTTCAAAGGTTATTATTCTCAATAGAAAAAAAATTCCTACTTATAATTTCTTGGTATTGTAAAAAGAAATCACATACACATGAATAGTCACCTTAAAAAGTCTGAAAGACGACAGCTGACCTTATTATATTCTAATTAAAATACGTACAAAAGCATGTACATGTAGACTAGTGTTAGTAATAATACTACTTCTATAAAAAAGGTTGAAAACCCAGCTTCAACCTACACTAGAAGGTCTTCATATAAGTTGTGTTTGTCATATTTTTTAATTTAGTTGTACAAGAATGCCTTCAATATGTTTCACCAAATTTAGAAAATATTAGAATATCATATTCTTTCATTAAACACATCATTAAACAAGCAACAAAGGTTTAAAAAATTATGTGCACAATTTTGTTTTATTTTTAGGAGATTTGTAAGGATGTCTCTCTCACAGATGGGATTCTACTATGTGATATTTAAATTGTGTATTAAATATAATGATGTTATAAATTTTCATAATGTGAATAGTAATGATTACCAATTAAGTGAGATTGGTTGGATAATTGTTGTTTCAATTTTAGAATTCTAAGAATTGTTTTACAATGCTACAAATATTTTATCTAAATTTTATTATCAAACTTCTTTTTAGTTTTAACAGAGATAATTAATATTGTTCATTTATTTGCAAAATATAGATATGTTTCTGGTTTCGATCAAGTGGTTACTAAAATGGAAACAAAGTAATTTTTTGTTGATATGATATTCCACTTTTATATTGTTTACTTGCAGTTTTGGACAATGTTTTAAAAATCGGACCGATGATCGAACCGAAATTTTTTGGTATAGATCGGACCAGGGTTCAACCGGGGTTCAATTGGAGTTCAATTGACTTGGTTTAGTTTGGTTCAAATAGGTAAATATCCATATTTACTTCTTGGTTTAGTTTGGTTTGATCATAAGTACGTTAATTCGGTTTAATTTTACAACTATAAGGTCGATTAAAACCAAATAAAGAATCAAATGATCCAAATTTCTCATAATAATTTATTTTGAATTTTTTTATAATGAAAAAATAACTAAAATTGGCCGGTTCAATTGTGAACCGGTTCGACCGGTTCACCGGCTGAACCCGGTTTTGACAAAAAACCGACGGTTCTTTAAAAGGCTCGGTTTTAGTCGAACCGGACCGATTTTTTGGCTTAAACCGGTTGGACCCGGTCCAACCGTCGGTCCGGTCCGGTTTTTACAATATTGATTTTGGATCCTAAAATTAATTTAGATTATGTAAATATATATATAGTTAGATGATTTTCACGAAAATATTTATATTAACATAGTTGGTAACAAAATAAAAGCCAAACCATCTTTATAGAAGAAAAAATTGTCAGAAACCGACCTGATTCATGTACCAGGTAGCTCATTTCGTTTACTTCTAAGCCATCCCGTACTCTCATTCTATCCTACAAAATGAGCCATCCCGTACTCTCGTTCACGAAAATATTAATACTTTGTCTTGGCATGTGATCTTCTAATGCCCTCAGTGTGTACAATAGCATCAAAATCTTGTTTCTGTTGGTGCTTTATTACATGGAGAGAGCTTGCTCTTAACATGTCTTGTAAAATTTTAGTCCCACATTGGAAAAGCACCATGAGTTATCTCAACATATATACTTGGGTGTGTTGTTGAGAGATGCACATGGGGTGGTGACCCTAAGGAGGGAACCATGTGGGTGATTTTACTAGGAGGAAAGAATAAGGCTCCAAGGATTAAGCATTAATGCTTTTGTCATTCTCTTGGATTAATTCCACTTGGAGCTAAGCCCCTGGGGCTTAGCGACTCGGACTCGGACTCGGACTCGGGCTCGGGCTCATGGGCTCATGAGGCGTAATGTGGCGTTTTGTTGGCGTACTTTGCACTTAGCACGTCAGCGGGCTACGTTGACTGTGCAGATTTCAAATCGGTTATGGAAAGGGTGAATCAATGCGATTAATTCAGATCCTATCTTTGTGGGATTTGAATTAATTTCGTTACTATATTTGTGGGATTTGAATTAATTCAGTTCCTATCTTTGTGGGATTAGAATTAATTCGTTGCTATCTTTTTGTGATTTGATTCAATCTTTCCATAACTGAAGAGGCGGCTAGGGTTTCCACCCTCTCTCTATATATACTCTCTTCTGGCCTCCTTTGTGGGTACTACGAAAAATACAAGTCAGAAAAGAGAGAAAGAGAGGGAGTTGCTGCCGCCATTGCAAGTCCATCCGAGGAGTCAGAACAGAGGTGACATCGAGCGTTCCACAAGTTCTTCAAACTTGCTGGTTCCTGAAAGCAGATCGTGTGGGGCGAATCTTGCTTTGAGCAACGGTGTTTTGACACCCCAGCATTGTTCTTCTTCTCATCTCTCTAGATTATTGTAACTTGTTCTGTCCCAATTGCAACACGTTTGCAAGGAAGAACAAGAGATCTTCTCTTTGCTATTTTTCTCCTTCATATTGTAATTTGGTTTTTTAGTTTTATTCGTAGATCTTGAGTTTGATCATCACAAAGTTTTGTGTGACATCTCAGATCTCGATTGTATTAGTTTTCATCTTCGATCAAGCCCCCGGGACTAACAATCTCAAAGCAAGATCCGTGTAGATGGAAAACATTAATGCTTCGCTCCTCCAATCGGACTTGTGCAAGTTGGAAAAGTTCGATGGAGAGCACTATCAAGTCTGGAAGAGAAAGGTGTACCTAACTCTTCAACTGAAAGATGTTGATCATGTTCTGTTGGAGGAAGAACCCTCTGTTCCAGACACTGGATCTACTGCCGTCATCAACACGGCTACCAAACTCCAGGCCAAATGGAGAAGGGAAAATAACATCTGCAGGCTTATCATCCTGAATGCTATGGAGGACTCCCTGGCAGAATCCTACTCGAAGAAGGAACTTGCCAGAGACATATGGGAGTCTGTGGAAAATCTGTATGAAGAAGATAAGAACAGGAGCAAAATGTTTGTGGTTGAAAAATATCACAAATTGCTCTTTGAGGACGAAAAGTCCATGTTACCACAGGTGAAAGAATTTCTGAAGCTGCGTCAGAAACTGGAAGACGAAGAGATGCCCCTTCCCGACAAGTTTGTCGTCGGAGGGATCGTCTCAAAACTTCCTGCTGGATGGAGTACCTTCTATGCAAGGATGCACAGAAAGAAGCTAGACATTAGCTTGGGAGATCTACTTCAAGAGATCCATGTTGAGGACGAGATGCGTTCTCAACAGAAGGTGGACACTCTGTCCAAACAGTTGGCTAAAGCCAATCTGGTGCAAACGAGGGATCCCAAGGGGAAGCAGGCGGCTTCTCATCCCAAGAAGAAGGACTTCACTAATCTGAAAGTGAAGGGTCCTTCTTTCAAGCAACAGAAGACAAAGTCCCACGTGACTTGTTATAATTGTGGCAAGAAAGGCCACTACAAGAGTGAATGCAGATCTAAGCCCTAAACAATCAGAGAAAGGTGAGCCTAATAAGGTTTCATTGGTTTCTAACGTTGTTGCTATGATCGGACAGGTCACAACTGTGGAGGTTGACTCTGACTGGTGGATAGACACTGGTGCGACTTGCCATGTCTGTTCAGGCAAGGAATGGTTCGTCACGTACCAGCCGATATCTGAGAAGGTTGTCATGGCGAACCAGGCCCAAGCTGAAGTTCTGGGGATCGGGACCGTGGAACTGAAACTCACTTCTGGGAACACTCTGACGCTTCAAGGTGTGAAGCATGTTCCGGCGATTGCCAAGAACCTGATCTCTGGGAGCCTACTCTGCAACGCAGGCTTGAGGATGGACATCAATGCTGGTCAGATGGTGATGTCCAAGAAAGGAACATACTTCGGGAAGGCTTATCAAACCGAAGGCATGTTTAAAATTCAGCTTGTTAACCAGTTTGAAGACATTAATGCAGTTGCATTTTCTGATTATTCTCTTGAGTTGTGGCATAATAGACTAGGACATGTTCATTGTAAGAGAATTAACAAAATGTCTAGTCTAGGACTTATCTCCAAATGTGGGGGTAAGGTGGAGAAGTGTGAGGTGTGTGCTCAGACGAAGATCACAAGGAAACCCTTTCATCGGGTCAATAGAAGCACAGATCTTCTGGAGTTGGTGCACTCCGATATCTGTGACTTCAAATATTTCTCCACGAAGGCCGGGATGAAGTATTTCATAACCTTCATCGACGACTTCTCAAAATACGCGTTCGTCTACTTGCTCAAGTCCAAAGACGAAGCTTTCGAGAAGTTCAGAGAGTTCAGGGCCGAGGCTGAACGGCAGACTGGATATCAACTCAAGAGGCTGAGAAGTGATCGAGGTGGGGAGTACAGGTCTCATGAATTCGCATCGTTCTGCAAAGAACATGGAATCATATGCGAGACTACTGCTCCATATTCTCCTCAATCCAACGGAGTAGCAGAGAGGAAGAACCGGACATTAACAGAAATGATGAATTCTATGCTGCTCACTGCAGGTCTTCCAAAATGCTACTGGGGAGAAGCTGCATTAACGGCCACTTTCATTCTGAATAGAGTGCCATATGCAACTTCGGACGTAACTCCTCATGAACTCTGGTTCAAAGTCAGACCCAACTTGAATGTCATTCGAGTGTGGGGGTGTCTGGCGTATGTGAAGCTTCCAGATCTGAAGATTCAGAAGCTGGGGACAAGGACTACGAAGGCTATCTTCTTGGGGTATGCCGAGAAGAGTGATGCTCGGAGATTTCTTGATATTGAATCAAATCATATTATCGAATCTCGCGATGCTGAATACTTTGAAGACAAGTTCGCAAAAGACAAAAACATTGTTCTTTCGGACATTCCGGAAAATGATGTAGGTACTAATGAGACTGAAATCTCATACGAGCCAGTAGTCCAAGAAGAAGCTGTTGTTGATGGAACAACTCTTGCACCAGAACTCGCCGAGCCGTCAGCTAAGCGAGCGAGGAGACCGAAAGATTTCGGAGATGACTTTGTCACCTATCATGTGGAAGCAGATCCGCTTACCTATGATGAGGCGATGAAGACCAGAGATGCTATCTTCTGGAAGGAGGCAGTGAATGACGAGTTTGACTCTATCACCTCCAATAACATATGGGTGTTGGTAGATCTACCTGAAGGAGAAAAGCCTATTGGATGTAAATGGATCTTCAAGAAGAAGATGAAGGCAGATGGAACTATTGACAAGTTCAAGGCCAGGCTGGTCGCCAAGGGATTTTCTCAGAAACAGGGGATAGACTACTTCGACACGTACGCTCCAGTAGCTCGGATGACCACCATCAGGATGTTAATCGCTCTAGCAGCTATACATAAGTTGGTGATACATCAGATGGATGTAAAGACAGCGTTCCTGAATGGGGAGCTGACCGAAGAGATTTATATGCAACAGCCAGATGGATTTGTCGTCAAAGGTCTTGAAGACAAAGTCTGCAAGTTGGTGAAATCATTATATGGTTTGAAGCAAGCTCCCAAGATGTGGCATGAGAAGTTTGACAAAGTTATTAGGTCAAACGGCTACAGAGTCAGCGAGACGGACAAATGTGTTTACACAAAGTTCGCTGATGGAAGAGGAGTCATCGTTTGTCTGTACGTGGACGACATGCTAATCCTAGGTACGGATATAGGCTGTGTCACAGAGACAAAGAAGTTCCTCTCAACCAAGTTCAGTATGAAGTGTCACGCCCCGACTCGCCGAATCGGTCGCCATCGCCTTGACTCGATATAAATCGATCCCCACGGGTCGGGACGTGATGCCGTACAAGTCCTTGATAGACTTGCACAAGGCAAGGATGTGCGCTTGGAAATTTCTTTTAGGCTCTACGCGTTGAAATTAAACAGTGCAGAGAGTTGAAAACATAGCATAGGAAGAAACTTAGCTTTTCATTCATAAACTTGCAAAATATGTACAAGGTCATATTTACATTACATATGCCGTTGCGGCTACATCTTTGAAATATAAAAGAAAGCTATCGACAGCTACGCCTTGAAATAATCTTCGACGTTCCATACATTCATGCCCCTTTATACATTTGAACAAAAGCCTTCGGTCTGAATTGGGCATCAAAATACTTCAAAATAGGAGAGCTTCGTGCCGCCTCCCGTTCTTCAGCTCCAGCTTAGTCTCGAGCTCCCGCAGCACGCTCGTTACCTGGGGAGTTGGGGGTTAGCACACTTGCTAGTGGATGGGACGAACCCACTCGTCTAAACCGACACTGCTTATTAAGGATTCAGGCATACGAAGTGATCTTTCTATTTAGAACTATATGAGTTGCAGTTCATATCGAAGGCACATTTTAAACGATAACAACATAACCCATTTAAAGGCATTCTTACCACGGCCGTGCTCCTTTCCTGCACAAAATATACATGATACTTACCACCTGCACAAGACAATAGGTGAGCATGCAATCTATCCTATATGCGGTCATTGGTGATATCGACACCAAGAAGGACGATTACGTAGCCTTGCGACGCGCCCTCCAGTCCAGGTAGCGAGCCTAACTGGAGGTCTCGCAATGCCTCGCGCCGAAGCACGATTTTCATAATTTCCTCCTAGGCCGATTCGGTCCCAGGGCCCCGGGTACCGTCTCGAGGAAAGCTCACCTTGTGCACAAGTCGTCCTTGACCATGCGAATGTATGAACAGTTATATATGTATGAAGTAAATTGCATAGCGTAACCATTATCAAATCACATAATCATTCCTACTCGCGCAAGGGTCCTTTCCCCCGAAACCGTACGTTCTGATTTAGCATCCCGTAGGCACCAAATTCTCCGAGGCATAATGTACCGCCACCAAGGTTTTCATAGTTGTGTTTTGCATGGCATGAAATATAGTCTATCTCTTTTTTAGTGTGAACCTATCGATTCAGAGTTTACTTTTCTAGGTAGATATATTATCCCGAGCTCTTGATCTTAGTGGCAAGCATACATCCCGTTAGTATCATCGATTTGAACGTTGAACTTTAAGAATTTAGTTGGCGGGAAGGAGTAGAAAAGAAGGGGCCGAAGAACCACCCACCTAAGGAGATTGCGCCGAGAGTAGGAGAACGCTTCGCGACGGTCAAGCATCAGTTACACGAACTCCTGCAATGGCACGAGCATCGAATTAGAACCCTTCCTTCAATCCTTCCTTCGAAATTCTCAAGGACGCATTCAGAAATCGACGCAAAAGCACACTATCAAATCCACGCAACAATACGTTCAGAAAGCCAAGAAAACCAATAAAACCAACGGCAGACGGGTTGCGTCGCTCCCTTTAGAGTTTCTTCGCCAAGACGCCGCCTACCGCATCTAGGACTTATTCCAACAGTAGTCGATCCATTAGTTGGAACGGTACTCATATCACTCGTCCAAATCGATTTTATTGATGCCATGGTTTTTGTATCCAAACTCGTCGCTGAGTCAGACTAGCCATCTATGTTCCCGACCATGTCTGACTTGGCACGAGCCTATTACATAGTGCTTCGCCCCAACGGGAGCGGGGCACTACATAATATACCACTAAGAAAAAGTTTCGTCCCGAAACTTAAGAACAAGGGTCTGACCTTCGTCGACAAAAAGTGAAGGGTACTTCTCCCTCATCTCCGCCTCTAACTCCCATGTCGACTCCTCGACGGAATGGTTACGCCAGAGTACGCAAACCAAGGACATCGATCGGCTCCGCAGGATCTTTTCTTTATGGTCCAAAATTTGCACGGGCTCCTCCGAGTATGATAGATCGGCGCGTAGCTCCAACTGATCGAAACTAACCACATGACTTGGGTCATGCACATACTTCCGAAGTTGGGAGACATGGAAGACGTCGTGCACTTCGGCCAGGGCAGGAGGTAGCGCGATCCGGTAAGCAACGGTCGCCACTCTTTCGAGGATCTCGAAGGGCCCTACGAATCTCGGACTCAGCTTGCCTTTTACCCCGAATCGCATGACGCCCCGCATCGGCGTCACCTTCAGAAACACATGGTCCCCAACCGAGAACTCTAACGGTCGTCGACGAGTATCTGCATAACTCTTTTGTCGACTCTGAGCAATGCGAAGCCTATCTCGAATCATGCGGACCTTCTCGACGGCTTGTTCGACTAGTTCTGGCCCGAGCACCTGTCGCTCCCCGACTTCGTCCCAGCAAATCGGAGATCGGCACTTCCTCCCGTAAAGCGCCTCGTAGGGGGCCATCTGGATGCTCGATTGGTAACTGTTGTTGTATGCGAATTCCGCGAGCGGCAAGTGCGTGTCCCAGCTAGTCTTCAAATCTATCGCGCACAGACGTAGCATATCCTCCAGGATCTGATTTACTCTTTCTGTCTGGCCATCGGTTTGCGGGTGGTACGCGGAGCTAAGGTTCAACTTAGTGCCCAGCGCCGCCTGTAGACTCGTCCAGAAACGTGATAGGAATCGCCCGTCTCTGTCCGAAATGATTGTGGCAGGTACCCCGTGCAGTCTGACGATCTCGTCGAGATAAATCTGAGCTAACCGATCGACGCTCCATGATGCTTTAATAGCGAGGAAATGAGCGGATTTGGTCAAACGATCGACAATGACCCAAATCGCATCATTCCCCCGCGACGTCTTCGGAAGGCCCATGATGAAATCCATAGAGATGTCATTCCATTTCCATACTAGAATGTCGAGGTTCTGTAGCTCCCCGCCTGGTCTTTGATGCTCGGCCTTCACCCGTTGACAGGCCATACACTGTGACACAAACGTCGCCACGTCTTTCTTCATGCCGTGCCACCAAAAGGTCGTGCGCAGGTCCTTATACATTTTGGTACTCCCGGGGTGCAATGAGTACTTCTCATAATGGGCCTCCGTCAGAATCTCCTTTCTAAGTTCAGCATGGTCCGGCACGCATATCCTCCCCTTCATCCGCATCATTCCGCCCTCGTCCACCACAAAGTCGGTCGCCTTTCCCGTCGAAATCAGCTCGTGCATCTTCTTCAGGAATGGGTCGTCCTTCTGTGCGGTCTTTATTTTGTTGTGCAGGCTCGACTCAAGGTGCAATTGGGCCAATCGTGCCCCACGGTAACGGATTCGGAGTTCGATGCCCATCTCCGCCAAGTCTCGCTGTATGTTACGGTTGATAGACAAGCACCCTGCAAACATTCTACTCAGCGCGTCTGCCACAACGTTCCCCTTACCTGGCGTGTACTCGATAGTCAGATCGTAGTCTTTGATGAGTTCGAGCCAACGCCGCTGCCGTAAGTTCAAGTCCCGTTGAGTGAAGATGTATTTGAGGCTTTTATGGTCCGTATAGATGCGACAAGCTACACCATAAAGATAGTGCCGCCATAGCTTCAATGCGAACACAATAGCCGCTAACTCGAGATCATGCGTAGGATAATTTTTCTCGTGTTGCTTCAATTGTCTCGAAGCAAACGAAATCACCTTATCCCTTTGCATAAGCACGCATCCCAAACCCGTCCGCGATGCATCGCTAAATATCTGAAACCCTTCTGGCCCGTCCGGAAGTGCAAGGATCGGCGCTGAGACGAGCCGTTTCTTCAACTCTTGGAAGCTCGATTCGCAGGCGTCGTTCCACTCGAATGCGACTCCTTTCTGGGTGAGGCGAGTTAGAGGCGACGCAATTTTAGCAAAATCCTTCACAAATCTACGATAGTAGCCCGCCAAGCCGAGGAAACTTCGGATGTCGCCTGCTGAGGTAGGCCGCTTCCATTCGACTATTGCTTCGATCTTCTTTGGGTCCACCGTGACGCCTTCAGCGGAGACAACGTGCCCAAGGAACGTCACGCTGTTCATCCAGAACTCGCACTTGCTTAGCTTGGCGTAGAGTTGATTTTCACGCAGAGTCTGTAGCACCGTCTTCAAGTGTTCCACGTGCTCGTCCTTGCTCTTTGAATATATGAGAATGTCGTCGATGAACACAACGACAAATTTGTCTATGAACGGTCGGAACACCCGGTTCATTAGATCCATGAACGCGGCAGGAGCGTTGGTCAAGCCGAAAGGCATGACTAGAAATTCGTAGTGACCATATCGGGTTCGGAAGGCGGACTTCGGCACGTCTTCGGACTTGATCTTCAACTGATGGTAGCCTGAGCGAAGATCAATCTTGGAAAACATCGTCGCCCCTTGTAGCTGGTCAAACAGATCATCTATCCTCGGTAACGGGTACTTGTTTCGTACCGTGGCTTTGTTGAGTTCCCGATAATCGATGCACAGCCGCATCGATCCATCTTTCTTCCTCACAAATAACACTGGGGCACCCCACGGGGAGACACTAGGGCGAATGTATCCGCGATCTAGTAACTCTTGTAGTTGTGCCTTCAGTTCCTTCAACTCTGCCGGCGCCATTCGATAGGGTGCTTTGGATATCGGTCGGGTGTCCGAGAAGGTGTCGATGCTGAATTCTATCTCTCGGTCCGGCGGCATCCCTGGCAACTCGTCTGGGAACACATCAGGAAATTCTGCCACGACTTCAGTCTGGGCCGTGCTTGCAATCTCCGTTCTTGTGTCTCGAACTGATGCTAGGTATCCGCTGCACCCAGAATGCAACATACGCCTTGCCGAAATCGCCGATATCACCATTGCCGACTTTGATGCTGCTCCGCACGAATAGGAGAACTCGGTTTCGCCCGGAAGGCGGAACACAACTCTCTTCTCCGCGCACTCAATCGTTGCGTGGCATGCACCCAACCAATCCATGCCGAGGATTATATCGTACTCCTTGACGTCGAGGACGATAACTTCCAAGGATAGATTCCTCCCTCCGATGCATATGTAACCGTCCCTACAAATATGAGTGGCAGGCATGTCTACTCCCGATGGAGTGCTAACGCTAAGATTCATATCTAAAGTTGCATAGGTAATTTATTTTCTTTTACAAAGTCGGCTGATATGAAACTATGCGTTGCACCCGAATCGAACAATACTCTAGCAGGCAAATTTTTATAGAGTAGTATACCTGTCACGACAGTGTCGGACGCATAGGCTTCGTCCCGCGTTAGTGCGTAGACTCGGCCTTGCGCCCCTTGGCGATTTTGTGGATTCACGGGCACCGCGTTTGCGCCATGGGCGGCAGGCGCCCTGTTCTGGCTCTGGACGTCCCTTGGTGGATGTTGGTTCGCCCTCCCCATTCGACAATCTACCGCCTTGTGACCTAGCTGGCCACACTTGAAGCATCCCCCTCGGCAGTCGACCGCCAGATGTCCCATCTTACCGCAGCGATGGCATCGTACGCCTGGGTGAGGCCCCCGATACTCGGTCGTGTTCTGGCGCTTTGGCGCACCAGATCCTCCCGCGTCGTTAGGACGCTTGTTGAAGTTGTTCCGGATGCTTGATCCGCCCTTTTGCGATGTTCGACCGAAGACCCGCTCCATATCAAGAGCGGCGTTATATGATTCCCTGTACGTCTGGCATCTCTGGTTCATGACGTCCCAACGCAAATCTTCATTCAGGCCTTGCTGGAAGCGCTCGCACCACGCCTCTGCGTTCGGCAGAAAAGCCCCGGCAAACTTCGCTAGCTTTGCGAACTTCGCGTCGTAGTCTTCAACGGACAAGTTTTCTTGCTTCAAGGACATGAACTCCTCTTCCTTCTGTCGACGAAGGGCACGAGGGATGTATTGTTCGAGGAAGGCCCGTTTGAATGTCTCCCACGAGATCTTGGCACTGGGGTTGGACCCTTGGAGTTCCTGTTTCTTCGCCTCCCACCAGTCGTAGGCCCTCAAGTTGAGCTGCAACGCTGCGCACCCGACTTTCTTGGACCCCTTGATGTTGAGGAGAGTGAACAGACTCTCAATCTTCACTAGCCACCCCATGACTTCGTCAGGTTCTGCTCGACCGTTGAAGTCCGGCGGGTTCATTTTCTTAAACTTGGTCATCTTGAGCAGGGAGGAGGAAGACACATGTTTTGTCTTTTCGGCTTGCACTTCTTCCTCGGACATGACGGTCGTCGAGTTCTGTTGCGTCGCTATGGTGCTCACGATCCTGGTCAGGGCGTCCATTTGCTTTTGTTGGGCGCTGACTTGGGCCTGGATCTGTTCCTGCAGCTGTCGTTGCTGCATCTCTGACTGACGTTGTTGGAGTTCCATGAGGCGTAGTAGTCGCTCCATGGCCGATTCGCTAGGCGTCGCACCTTCGGTGCTATCGGTGCTAATCAATGTGGGGACACCCAGTCTTTCCGTCATTCCTACAAAATTGAGCAAACCCGTTAGTATTCTCAAAATATCTACGGGCTTACGTGTATGGAACGATTATTTCAGGCCGCATATGTCGAAAAGCATAGTTTTTGAAAAATCGCAACGGCATCATCTAAAGAAAGCATTTGGAAGGTCCGAGGTGTGAACCCTAGCTCTGATACCAACTTGTCACGCCCCGACTCGCCGAATCGGTCGCCATCGCCTTGACTCGATATAAATCGATCCCCACGGGTCGGGACGTGATGCCGTACAAGTCCTTGATAGACTTGCACAAGGCAAGGATGTGCGCTTGGAAATTTCTTTTAGGCTCGACGCGTTGAAATTAAACAGTGCAGAGAGTTGAAAACATAGCATAGGAAGAAACTTAGCTTTTCATTCATAAACTTGCAAAATATGTGCAAGGTCATATTTACATTACATATGCCGTTGCGGCTACATCTTTGAAATACAAAAGAAAGCTATCGACAGCTACGCCTTGAAATAATCTTCGACGTTCCATACATTCATGCCCCTTTATACATTTGAACAAAAGCCTTCGGTCTGAATTGGGCATCAAAATACTTCAAAATAGGAGAGCTTCGTGCCGCCTCCCGTTCTTCAGCTCCAGCTTAGTCTCGAGCTCCCGCAGCACGCTCGTTACCTGGGGAGTTGGGGGTTAGCACACTTGCTAGTGGATGGGACGAACCCACTCGTCTAAACCGACACTGCTTATTAAGGATTCAGGCATACGAAGTGATCTTTCTATTTAGAACTATATGAGTTGCAGTTCATATCGAAGGCACATTTTAAACGATAACAACATAACCCATTTAAAGGCATTCTTACCACGGCCGTGCTCCTTTCCTGCACAAAATATACATGATACTTACCACCTGCACAAGACAATAGGTGAGCATGCAATCTATCCTATATGCGGTCATTGGTGATATCGACACCAAGAAGGACGATTACGTAGCCTTGCGACGCGCCCTCCAGTCCAGGTAGCGAGCCTAACTGGAGGTCTCGCAATGCCTCGCGCCGAAGCACGATTTTCATAATTTCCTCCTAGGCCGATTCGGTCCTAGGGCCCCGGGTACCGTCTCGAGGAAAGCTCACCTTGTGCACAAGTCGTCCTTGACCATGCGAATGTATGAACAGTTATATATGTATGAAGTAAATTGCATAGCGTAACCATTATCAAATCACATAATCATTCCTACTCGCGCAAGGGTCCTTTCCCCCGAAACCGTACGTTCTGATTTAGCATCCCGTAGGCACCAAATTCTCCGAGGCATAATGTACCGCCACCAAAGTTTTCATAGTTGTGTTTTGTATGGCATGAAATATAGTCTATCTCTTTCTTAGTGTGAACCTATCGATTCAGAGTTTACTTTTCTAGGTAGATATATTATCCCGAGCTCTTAATCTTAGTGGCAAGCATACATCCCGTTAGCATCATCGATTTGAACGTTGAACTTTAAGAATTTAGTTGGCGGGAAGGAGTAGAAAAGAAGGGGCCGAAGAACCACCCACCTAAGGAGATTGCGCCGAGAGTAGGAGAACGCTTCGCGACGGTCAAGCGTCAGTTACACGAACTCCTGCAATGGCACGAGCATCGAATTAGAACCCTTCCTTCAATCCTTCCTTCGAAATTCTCAAGGACGCATTCAGAAATCGACGCGAAAGCACACTATCAAATCCACGCAACAATACGTTCAGAAAGCCAAGAAAACCAATAAAACCAACGGCAGACGGGTTGTGTCGCTCCCTTTAGAGTTCCTTCGCCAAGACGTCGCCTACCGCATCTAGGACTTATTCCAACAGTAGTCGATCCATTAGTTGGAACGGTACTCATATCACTCGTCCAAATCGATTTTATTGATGCCATGGTTTTTGTATCCAAACTCGTCGCCGAGTCAGACTAGCCATCTATGTTCCCGACCATGTCTGACTTGGCACGAGCCTATTACATAGTGCTTCGCCCCAACGGGAGCGGGGCACTACATAGGACTTAGGGGATGCAGATGTCATCTTGGGCATAAAGATCATCCGGACAGACACTGGAGTAGCGCTGTCATAATCTCACTATATTGAGAAGATGCTCACACGCTATGGGTATAAGGATCTTTCAGGGATCGATACGCCATACAGGTGTGATCAGAAGCTGAAGCCAAACTCGAGGGAAAGCGTCAGGCAGCTGGAGTATTCTAGCGTTATCGGAAGTTTGATGTACGCAACTACTGCCACAAGGCCTGACATAGCTTTCGCCGTGGGAATGCTGAGTCGGTTCACAAGCAACCCAGGGGTTGAGCACTGGAAAGCTGTGAAGCGAGTAATGAGATATCTCAAGAAGACTCAGACATATGTACTACACTACAACGGGTATCCGACAGTAGTGGAAGGCTTCAGTGATGCTAGCTGGTGTTCAGAGGTGGAAAGCGAGAGATCCACAGGTGGATATATCTTTTCCTTGGGTGGAGCTGCTATATCGTGGAAGTCGAAGAAGCAGACTGTACTCTCTCGTTCCTCCATGGAATCTGAATTCTATGCACTTGAAACTGCAGCAGATGAAGCAGAATGGCTTCGGGAGCTCATGTATGATCTTCCAGTGGTTGGGGCTCAGATACCGGCGATACCGATATACTGTGACAACCAGGCGACTGCGGCGGTGGCATCAAATGACCTCTTCAACGGGAAGAAGAGGACTGTGCGGTTGAAGCACAGGGCAGTACACGATCTTATCAAAAGAGGTGTAATTGCAGTGGTTGATGTTCGGAGTCAGGAGAACCTGGCAGATCCGTTCACAAAGGGCCTCAAGCGCCAGTTGGTCGATGACACAGCTTGTAAAATGGGCTTGAAGGCATTCTGATAGTGTGTCTTTGTAATCCTACCATAAAGTTTTATGCTATTAGTTCAAAGAGAAATCTACTAGGCATCTAACTTTTGGTTCAAAGGAGGATCACTGACTGGGAAACTATCAGGTAACAGTGGGTACTTGTTCTCTGGAACATGGAAGGGATACGGATCCATAACCACTGTTGTCTACTATGTACTTTTCTGCGGAAAAACAAATCCTGTGGAAGGTTGGCTTAAATGCCTTAATGAGTTCTCAGGCAGAGTGAATGTCTGGTGTGCTTTACAGGAAGCACGGTAGAGCAGCACTACAAGGAGTGAAACTCCATGCTACAGTGGGATGACTCCACCATAAGGTTCCCAGGTAGGGGTAATGCCTCGGCTTTGCAAGCCAAGTCATAGCGGCGTAGCACCGCAAATAGGCAGGTAGCCTAATGCTGTATGACGTAATTAAAGAGTTGTAGACAGCACTACAAAGGGGAGGATGGCCCCATGTTACAGTGGCACGACACCACGATGAGGTACCCAGGTAGGGGTAAAGCCTCGACATTGCAAGCCATGTCGTTGCGGCGTAACACCGCAAGGAAGCCTTAGGCTTCATGCTGGGTAGTTTGGCACTACAAAGAGGCTTGTGACCTCATGCTACAGTAGTATGACACTACGATGAGGTTCCCAGGTAGGGGTAATGCCTCGGCTTCAGGCCATGTCATAGCGGCGTAGCACCGCAAGGAAGCGCAAGGCTTCATGCCATATCTCTTTAATAAAGAACTCAACTATAGTGTATGAAAAAAGATATCAGGCCGTCTCTTGAGGGTAAACTTGTAGACGTCCAAAATTATACACTGAAACCAGGCTGGCACAGGGCCTTTAATGTGCAGCCAGAAGCACACGTAACTACACTTTGTGAGTGGGAAGAATTACAATTGTGGTGCAGAATTCAAGGCGTAGTCCATTCTTGTATCACATTGTTATTTAACCCATGCGGGAAGATTCAAGTCGTCAGCGACATCTATCCTAATGCAAAATGGACAGTTACTGTGGGGAACGCTCAACCCTGGACACATATATATATGTTGTGATATGTGGGAGATTGTTGGTGCTTTATTTACATGGAGAGAGCTTGCTCTCAACATGCCTTGTAAAATTTTAGTCCCACATTGGAAAAGCACCATGAGTTATCTCAACATATATACTTGGGTGTGTTGTTGAGAGATGCACATGGGGTGGTGACCCTAAGGAGGGAACCATGTGGGTGATTTTACTAGGAGGTAAGAATAAGGCTCCAAGGATTAAGCATTAATGCTTTTGTCATTCTCTTGGATTAATTTCACTTGGAGCTAAGCCCCAAAGGGGCTTAGCGACTCGGACTCGGACTCGGACTCGGACTCGGGCTCGGGCTCATGGGCTCATGAGGCGTAATATGGCGTTTTGTTGGCGCACTTTGCACTTAGCACGTCAGCAGTCATACGGTCGTTATGCGGCTCATATGCGGCCATGCGGTCTTATGCGGCTCATATGCGGCTCATGCGGCCATGCGGCCATGCGGCTCATGCGGTCCATGCGGCTCATGCGGCTCATGCGGTCCATGCGGCTCATGCGGTTCATGCGGTCCATGCGGATCGTGCGGATCGTACGGCACATGCGGTCCATGCGGTCCATGCGGCCCAAGCGGTCCATGCGGCCAGGCTGCTGCTGCTGCTGCCGTATGGAGGGCTACGCTGACTGTGCATGCGGTCCATGCGGCTCATGCGGTTCATGCGGTCCATGCGGATCGTGCGGATCGTACGGCACATGCGGTCCATGCGGTCCATGCGGCCCAAGCGGTCCATGCAGCCAGGCTGCTGCTGCTGCTGCCGTATGGAGGGCTACGCTGACTGTGCAGATTTCAAATCGGTTATGGAAAGGGTGAATCAATGCGATTAATTCAGATCCTATCTTTGTGGGATTTGAATTAATTTCGTTACTATATTTGTGGGATTTGAATTAATTCAGTTCCTATCTTTGTGGGATTAGAATTAATTCGTTGCTATCTTTTTGTGATTTGATTCAATCTTTCCATAACTGAAGAGGCGGCTAGGGTTTCCACCCTCTCTCTATATATACTCTCTTCTGGCCTCCTTTGTGGGTACTACGAAAAATACAAGTCAGAAAAGAGAGAAAGAGAGGGAGTTGCTGCCGCCATTGCAAGTCCATCCGAGGAGTCAGAACAGAGGTGACATCGAGCGTTCCACAAGTTCTTCAAACTTGCTGGTTCCTGGAAGCAGATCGTGTGGGGCGAATCTTGCTTTGAGCAACGGTGTTTTGACACCCCAGCATTGTTCTTCTTCTCATCTCTCTAGATTATTGTAACTTGTTCTGTCCCAATTGCAACACGTTTGCAAGGAAGAACAAGAGATCTTCTCTTTGCTATTTTTCTCCTTCATATTGTAATTTGATTTTTTAGTTTTATTCGTAGATCTTGAGTTTGATCATCACAAAATTTTGTGTGACATCTCAGATCTCGATTGCATTAGTTTTCACTTCGATCAAGTCCCCGGGACTAACAGTTTCAGTACAGATTGAGAAGTGCTAACCAAGAAGGGGAGAAAAATATTAAGAACTTTGAAAGCCTGCGTTTGCATCTAAGATTGGGTTCAGGTGGCACAATGGTTGAAGCATTTAAGAGATGAAATATGCAAACGTTACAGAAGTAGACATTCAAAATCTCAATATAAAACATAAGAAGCTGAAACATGAAGACTAAAATTCATTCTAAGAAGATCGAAGATTTGAAGACATCAAACATCATCATTGAAAGAAGTTGGAAGCATGAAGTAACTGAAATTGAAGACAATTTCAAGTATAAAGTTAATCATAATTAATTGAAAATGAATTTAGTACATTTTCTACAATAAATAAACTAATTAATTAAATTACGAAAATTTGACAAACACTTTGTTAATGTAAAATTTAAAATTCTCAAACAAATAAAATATATTTATTTTTCTTAATTACTCTCGTGAATTTTGATTTTTTTCTAGTAGTAACTGCCAATATAGTAACGTACCCAGACCCGACGGTTGTGGCTCACGGCTGAGCTTGACTCCAATCGGTCATGGTGCTTTGACTAGGGTAGCCCGTCCTGGCCCTAACCTGGTCAAATCTAGCTCGGGTTGGTCCAAGTCCGACCCGCTTAACACCTTGAGGGTTAGGTTAGATGAACAAGGGATAAGATTATTATTTTTAAATAAAATCTTATTTCTATAGAGGGATATTATGGTCTTAAGGCATTTTCCGTTAAGACCTATTTTCGATATTTTAGTACAAAAAAGTTGACAATTTAGAGTATTTATTTAAGTGCAAATTAGCCAAATCTATTCTACTATATAGTAAGAGGAAAGCAGAGTTCACCGTGAAAGTTTTCTTTCCAAAAGTACCTTTCAATATATTTACTAATTAAAAAGTTTGATTAAAGTTAGAACATGTATCATCATTCATTCATTCATTTAAAAGAATTAAATGCATTCATTAACTATGGGAGTTAAAGTTGTAGTTAAAGTTGTTAAAGATTCTTCAGTACGCATGCGTTGGTAGAAAAAATACAAATCTTTCCATTAGCATCATTCATTCATTTAAAAGAATTAAATGAATGTATTCATTAATTATGGAAGAAGAATACATTAGCATCATTCATTTAAAAAGTTACTAATTGTTAAAAAAAATTAACATGCATCTAAAATTCGTGCAACGCACGTGCATTTATACCAGCATAACTTAATAGAACAAACAATATGGATGGTGCCCCAATGAAAGTTCAGGACCATGGATTAATGGTCCAGCTATAGCTGTTTCAGAATTGGGCTTCTAGGTCAAAGATTGTTATATGCACCTTTAAGCATCGAGCAAGAGTTCCATTCTCCACTTCAAGAACCAATGCAATCCATTAACCCAATTATTTCCTTTTGAATTTCAGGTTTTGACTATTTCAGTTCAGTTGAAACCGAATAAACCTAATGCTCACCCCTAATCCATAACACCGAGATGAACAATCTTGCTGTTATTCATACAGGTCCAAGTTGCAAAGAGTGATAGGATTTAGAAGGGGAAAAAAATGGTGCCAGAGACAGCATAGTTTCCATAGGACCCAAATATATGACAAAAGGGTTTTGATAGAGATAATTGTACAAGAACAAAATTTTATTTGATGAGTTCATGGTCAGGCAGGCACCTTGCCCACATATAACTGAGTAAATGTGAAGAAGCAGAGGAACTAATTAAAGAGACAAATCTGCAAGATCGAATGTTCTAGACACAGCCTTGCACCAAGAATCGCACCTCCTCTTTCTCTGCGCTTGGTCCACCTTCGGACGGAAGATGGTGGCCTTGTCTCTGTTCCCAGATGCGAGGATATCTGCTTCAGACCAAACACCAGCAGCTAACCCGGCTGCATATGCAGCTCCGAGAGCCGTGGTCTCGATGTCCGCAGGTCTGACAACTGGGCTACCTAACAAATCAGCCTGCAAGGGGGAGAAGAAAAGTTAGGCATTCTACTTGTGGATGTAGCAGACAAAGACGAATAATCCCCCATGCGTCTGCCTGCTTAATATCAATTCGACTACAGAATCTCAAAATAACAACTTCCAAATGGATGTGACACGTGTATTTCACTAATATTGAAAGTGTACTTATTTTTTCTCTTTAGTCCCTCAAGGGATCAGATATGCATGTAATCCAATGGCTTTTAAAAATTAAGAACCCATGAGTTCTGCTAGGATTTTTGTAATATTAAGAGATGCAGATAATGGTAGAACTTTCAAAATCTAGAAAAATCTACTCTTGTTCCAGATAGCCTGGATATATCCGTGCATCACCTTTTAGTAATTGACATAACTCTGAAAATAAATAATCCTTACTGCATTCGACATGTATTTTTATGTGTATATATGTCATCGAGAGCTGCCTGGCAAATGGAAAGTTGGAAGGATACTAGGAAATATTTCTTGCTAGTGAGTGTTGGAGCAATTGAAAAAAAAGTTTGGATTATGCAAACACTCAAATTGGACTTCTTCTCGCTCTACTTTCCTTCCAAATAGGGAGAAAGTCTGTTGGGGTGGATCCAGGATTCCAGATCTAAAGAGGGCCCTTCCGCCAAGGAGAACAGACCCGGTTCTGCAAGCTTATTGATTGGAGCAACAACAACACGAGTCAGTTGGCCGCTTGGTCGACCGGGTCCGCTACATGTCCATGTGTATCGGGATCAGGTGGCTGCTCTGTCGATCAATGGTCGTGGTTCCAGAAGGTAGGACGGCTACATCGGTGCAAAAATAAATGACTTGGTTTATATCCTGTTTGTAGGGTATATATATACATCATGCATGGTTCCCTTCTGGATCCATTGGACATCTTCAAACACCAAAATAAAGAGAAGAGGGGCAACAAAGAAAGTGATGCACCAACGTGGTGAGAATAAACAAGGGACTACAAGGTGTAGGATATAGCGATGTAAGAAGTTGGTGCATGAGAGTATGGTTGGATTAGCTACTTGGAACATAGGAACATTAGTGGATAAAATAATTAGAAAGAAGATTGATATAATATGTATACATGAAACAAAGTTGGTAGGTGAGAAAACGAGGAAAACTGTTTAGAATTTGGTATACATGTGAAAATGACATAAAATATGAATATAAATACTTGTGGATAAATCATTAACAAATAGCGCCGTAAATGTAAATTCTATATATACCTCATTTTCTCTCTTCTCTCTTTTATTTTCTCTCTCCTCGCTTCTCTTTTCATTTTCTTTCCATTTCTCTTGAGCGTGACCTTGGACTTAGAGCTTGGTCTTGAGGCTTAAGAGTGTGATTTCTGAATCCCTTTTGATGGTAGTGTAGAAGTATAGGCCAGAAGCTTAACCTAAACAAGTACATCTTGCCAAACACTTGAACAATATTAGTTTTCTTGTCATTTCTTTTCCTATGGTTTACATGCTTGATTTTATCCAAAACATGTGTAGAATATGATTTTCATTATGAACTTTGTCTACTTGCTTGATTTTGTTGAGCTAGAAAATGATTTCCTGGTATCGGTTATGAACAACGTAGGAAAAGCTCGGTTTCGATAGAAATACTTGAGTTACCACCATGAAACTTAGCCTATATTGCTATACGAGGCTTACCCCTGGTATTGATTCTTGCTAGGTTTGATTTTGGAGAAAATCGGGACTGACTTGATTTTGGCCTAGGAAACCGATTCCTGACTGAAATTGAGAAGTTTCAGTGGAAACGGTATACCGCAGTATACCGCCCTGTATAGTTTCCCACAGGTTCATACTTACTATGTTTTTTCCGTATACTACTAGTATACCGTCAGTATACTGCCAAGACACCCAAATTTGCTATTTTCTGATTTCGTTGATTCGTCTATGCTTCGTACTTGAATGCTTGTTGTTTAAGCATCGTTTCTCATAAAGGTGGATTGTATGGATTGATTGTGGCGGTACATGTGTCCGGTGCACGAGGGTATCCCTATCACACATTGATTTGTCTGTTACGTGCTGGAACACCATGTCACTTCTTGTATTTCCATGCATTGTCCGAATACGTAGGTATCATATGCACTAGGTCACTATTTTATGGAATTGGTCTAATTATGGAAACATATTGTTCTTGATTAGTCGCTTATAGTGAGATATCGATATTATTATTGGCGTTGTCCATCATATCCTGTATTATGTTGTACATTGCTTGGCATTGCCTGACATGTATTGTATTGAATCTCGTATTGATTTTCGTTGTAGTTCGTCGCAGCGTACTCCAGAACACAGTGATCATAGCAACATGATTTGCTAGCTTGTCCTGTATTCCTTGCTTGTATATCAAAATATTGTCTAGTCTTGCATATCCCCAAGGGAACTATCATGTATAAGGTGAATTCCTGGATACCACGACATGGAATTCTAAATGAAAATATTCAGGATTTAATAACTAGATTTGTCACTTAGAATCATTGGGAAGGGAGGTTTTAGGGTTTGCATTCAGTCCCATTATTCTGGCGCCACATTTGATTGTGAATTTGTAGCTCTCCGTCGTGAGGGGCACACTTCCAGCACCGTCGAGTGATGCATTCGACCCTGATTTGATGATTAACTTACCGTCGTGTGATGCATATGAGTACATCGATAGGTGGTACATATTATACATGACATAACTTGATTTGCGTTCAGGATAGACTGCAGTGTGTGTGACCGATAGGAAAACCTCAATTGCATATGTTAGTAATTATGATAAACCTAGTTAGTTTACGGTAGCACGTCGTACCTCATAATTGGCCGTAATTGATGGATTGTGTCTATTTCCTGCTTATGTACTTGTTTTTGTATCGTGATGATGTCTTTGTTCTTGTACCTGTTCATGCCATGTTCTTGATCGTGTACTCACATGTTATTTCTTATTCATGCTCATGTACTTGTATATGCTTACATAATTCATGTTTACTTTCTGTCACATGTTGCTTGTTGTCATACCTACCTTTATTATATTTGCATATTGGTTTTAGTTCCTAGTATAACTTCCTTTGTGGTACTTGTTATATGGGGTATGATTCCAAGATCTCATAGCAAAATCGGAGGATCTATCGTACCTTCAGCTCGATGGTGATCACCCGGAGCACCATCCGAGGACCTGAGTGGGTTTTCACTTCATTCACCCACTAGTATATGTATGGATTCTTTTGGGACGTTTAGCCACCGAGCACGTGTTTAGCTCGTATTTTGGACTTGACATCTTTCCTACGGGCTAATATGATTCATGTATATTCTAAACTATAGCAAGAGCTGATCATGTATGACTTATACTCTTGCTAGTTCTTCATTTTGTATTACTAGCTTCATATATATATGTATTACTAGCTTCATATATATATATATATATATATATATATATATATATATATATATATATATATCGTTTGTGACGTTTTAATATTTTATGTTTGATGATCAATATTTTGTATATTACTTGTTTGCTTGTGATTGAGACACCTAGGATTGTTTGACCTAGTATTGACTGTTGGATTGTTTAGTAACCCCAATGTCTTATATAGCGTGATCGTTTATCAGGGTACCGGTGTACTCGGATACACGTAGTTGGCCTAACTCCATCCCCACTCTACAGTATCCTGGTTCTGGGACGTGATAGACCGAAAACCAAATAGTGGAACTTGAAAAAATTTAAGGATTAGATGATAAATGAAGAAAGATAGAACACAATAAAAGATTCTAATGTTATGTGCTACATTGTTGCAACTTTTATCAAAAATGTAGCAAGAGATTCTAGGCGTGTCAAAAGACGATGGTTGGACTTAAAAATAAAATTAGTGATGGAACGAGGAATCAAAAGGTTATTAAGACAAAATTTCCTATAAGATTGATAAAAGTGTAAAAGTAGGAAAAACTTTGAGATTCATATAGTAACAAAGGAGGCTAAGAAAGCATTTAGCAAAGCAAAATCTACATGATTATTATTTAAAAAGTTATAAACTAAGGGGAGAAAAAAACATTTATAGGCTTGCTAAGGGTAGAGAAAGGAGTAGAAACTTAGGTAATATTAAATGTATCAAGAGCGAAAACCAAGCGGTATTAGCAAGAGAAAATAATATTAAGGTAAGATGGAGGAGTTATTTTCACAACATATTTAATGAAAGCAACATAGAAAAGCTTACTTAGGTTCAGATTTGGGACATGATAAGGCATGTTGCTATTCCGTAAAATTAGAATTTCTGAAGTCAATCATGCATTTAAGAAAATAAAAAATAGAAAAGTGATAGGACATGATGTTATTGCTATTGAAGT
This sequence comes from Iris pallida, assembly GCA_029216955.1. Taxonomy (NCBI): domain Eukaryota; kingdom Viridiplantae; phylum Streptophyta; class Magnoliopsida; order Asparagales; family Iridaceae; genus Iris; species Iris pallida. Next base: position 985,835 of record JANAVB010026398.1, read on the forward strand.
TTAAAGATGTTTGAGAAGAAAGGATTGATGTGATTTACTGATTTATTCAACCAAATCCTAAAGACTAATAAGATATCGAATGAATGAAGTAGTACTATAGTATCTATATCTAAGAACAAAGGAGATACACAAAATTATAATAACATAGAAGAATAAAACTTATAAGTTATATAATGAAACTATAGGGAGAGAGAGAGAGAGAGAGAGAGAGAGAGACACCGGTAAGCAAAGATTCACAAAAAGACTAAATCTAAAATTATTATAGTTTTATGCCGGAAAGATCTACTATGAGAGTCATTTACTTACTAAAAAGATTAATGAAAAAAATTAGAGTGAAAAAATAGAGATTTATATATGGTTTATATTTACTTAGAGAGCTTACGATCGAGTTTCTAGGAGGATAATGTGGCGGGCTCTGAAGAAGAAACACCTAGTAGTAATATTAGGACTATTTAGGATATGTATGATAGAGTTACAATGTCCGTACCAACTATTGGAGGAGATAGTAAACCATTTTTTATTATCATTGGCTTACTTTTTTGGGATAGTTATGGACGATATTACTAGACATATCTAGGAGGAGGTTCCATGGTGTACGATGTCTGTTGGTGATATTATGTAGGTTAATAAGAGTAAAGAAGGGTTAAATGCTAAAATAGAAGTGTGGAGAAAAACTTTGGAATCTAATGGACTTGAAATTAGTATGACGCAAACAGTGCATATGAAATATAATTTTACCCAAAGTCAAAAAGAAAAGAGGGAGAGTCCATATATATGGATAAAAGATAGTGATAATTTTCAATATTTATGATCAATCAATGACAATAGAGAGATTGAGAAGGATATCATGCATAAAATTAAAGAAAAGATAGTTGAAATGGATGAGTGCTTTTGAAGTATTATGTGATCACAAGATATCTATGAAGTTGAATTTTTTCCTACAAGACTACTATATGACCAGCCATGCTTCATGGATCAAAGCGTCGAACAATTAACAAACAATATGTCCAAAAAACTAAGGTAGCTGAAATGAGAATGCTAAGTTAGATGAGTGGTAATATATTAAAGGATAAGATAAGAATGAGTTTAGCCATAGGAAGTTAGAGGTGGCATAAATTGAGGACAATATGAAAGAAAATTGAGTTAGATGGTGTAGACATGTGCAATACAAACCAATAGATGCTCCAAAAAAGAGGAGCAATAATATAGTAGTTAATGGAACCGCTAGGACTAAAAATAGGCTTATACAGACATGGTTTGAAGTGTTAAAGAAGGATATGTATTTTATTAACTTTACAGAGGACATAACCTTTAACATAACCGAATGGAAGAAGATGATTCAAACAGCCAACACCAAAAATTTGGAAGGACTTTCTTCTTGTTGTTGTAGTTATCAAGGTTTGTGATTTTTAGTATTGTAAGAGAGAGTTAGAGTAGGGAGAATGTATGCAAATATAGTACTAAAGCTTAAATATGGATGCAAATAATGTATGCAAACATAGTATTCAAGCATGTATCCATGTCTTTGAGAAACAAGATAAAACAACTTTCATCTGCTTAAATATGGATGCAAATACAGTATTAAGCTAAAATATGGATGCAATCTACTCCGGTTCCAAATAATCTAGATATATCCGAGTATTACCTTTACTAGTTCACAAGAAAATGTCATCCAAGTCTGAAAATAAATAATCATTACAGCATTTTGACATGTATTATTGTGTATACCTGCTCACTACAATTTGGTTCCGTTTGAAACGGCAAGTTTACTGTTTCTGCTGGCGTTTTGATGAAAATGGCAAACAGGGCTTCATTTGGTTTCTAGTGTTTGATGTTTTCACCAAACGCAAACGCCAAAAACAGTATAAAAAAAATGCTGGAGGGAGCACCAGTGAGAAACGCAAATGGAGACGCTGCTATCTATTAGATTTCTGCCCATGGTATTTTAGTAGAATCTGGTGGTGTATTCTTCTTCTTAGTCTTGGGTGGAAGAGTGAAGAAGGCACATAGGATTGTTGGATCTTCTGATTGTGCTGGAGGGTTAAGGATGGCGATGAACTTTAAAGGCTCCTGACTTCTTCAGCGTGCTAAGGAGTGTTGAAGGTGGTCCTGTAGGAGAATGTTGTGTTGAAGAATGTGAAGGAGATTGATTGGATTTGTTGGAATATGTACTCATTCTAAATATGCAAGCCAGCTAGCTGCATTATCGTATCAACAATGGAACTCCAATTTCAAAAGGGTTTATTATATGACTAGTTATTCTATCACTATACTAAAATCCGGTTCAAGCCAAGCATTAACAGCAATGAACTCCAACTACTTTTTAGCCAAGATAATGGTCCATGGATCAAACAAAGCCTTGACAAGTAGGACGATTTCGGTTGCTTATGAACAAAATCATCTAAAAAAGTGATCCTATTGTACTTTTAAGTAATTTATCTAGACCGTCATTCATGTTTGCCATTTAACATTATGAACCAAACGCAATCCAGTTGGTATTTTGGCATTTGACTTTTCCTGTTTATATTTTCTTGTTTGTCGTTTGTCATTTCAAATGGGAACCAAACTAGTTCTAAGAGGCGTCTGGCAAAATGAAAGTTGAAAGGGAACCAGTATATTTTTTGCTAGTTTGTCCGGCAATTGGAGAACAAGGTTGGATTGTGTAGCCCCACTCAAATTGGGAGGGATATAACATGCAACTGCATGTTCAAATGGGAACCACATAACTAATAAGATCTGAATCAAAATGCACTAGGAAACATAAGTAGAGAGAAGGCAGATGCCAAACTGCAAAAAGAATAGGTAGGGATGGCAAAATCCCTGTTGCTCATCATCAACATTCAAGCCTTCTCCCATCATAATGGGGTCAGCTAAGGAGTAGAAGCAACCTCCATAAAGATTTGCAAAAAGATTACGACCGGCTGTCAGCCTACGTCAACCCTCTACATTGGTGCCAATTCCTAGCCAAGGTAGCTACGAGCATGAGAGGTCATACCATAATACCTAGGAGGCCAGTTGGTATATAGGTAGACCTACCTTTGGATACAATTTAAACTCATACAACCAAGGGACTCCCCCTCCAAGACCCCTTTAGACTATAAGAGAGTCTAAACAAAGAGGTAAGATAATACAATTTGCCAAGGGAATTAAATTCATCACTGACACATTAAGACAAAAGAGTGAAAGAATGGTATCTGTGTTGCCAAGGATACTAAGTTCTGCTGCAGACACATAATGTACAGTAGGTCATGCCTCTTTGATAGGAGAAACTTGAGTGTTCCCTGACCCTTCAGGGTCTCATGAAGAGAAAACTAAAAAGACAAACAGTGCATCTTAAAAACGAGTAAACTACTACACAAAGAATCCCACCAAGCACAGAATAAGAATATATCATAAGGCTACAGAAAATTATGCACCTGTCAATAACATTAGTATAGGAAAAAGAAGACAAACAGTAACAGAAGAGCAACTTAAGAAACAGTTGATAAGAATTAATCCATAAGCAATAGGAAAAAATATCGTGCATACCTGAGTCTGCATCAGAAGGTTATTCACAGTGGCACCTCCATCTACATGAAGGAAGAACTCTCCATCCTTAGTCTTTACTCCTCCTTCTGCAGCATCTTTGTGCATTGAGTCTAGCACATCTTTCACCTGAAAGCACATGCTCTCTAGAACTGCCCTTGCTATGTGCCCTTTGTTTGTGAATCTCGTGATCCCAATGCACACTCCCCTGGCATCATCTCTCCACCATGGTGCAAACAATCCATTAAATGCTGGCACAAAGTATACCCCACCTGAAGTTTCTACCAACTCTGCCATTTCCTCGATCTCTGCAGCAGTTCGTATAATCCCAAGCCCATCCCTCAGCCACTGAACGGCTGCACCTGCTATTGCAATTGAACCTTCTAGTGCATAGTTCACTGTTGCATTTGGGCCAAGCTTGTAGGCCAATGTGCTAAGCAGTCCATGAGATGATCGGATGACCTGTTCACCAGTATTGATGAGGATGAATGCACCTGTTCCGTAGGTGCTCTTGGCCTCTCCTTTCTGACACAACTGGCCTAGCATAGCAGCATGCTGATCACCAAGGCACCCGGCGATCGGAATTCCTGCAAGAGGCCATCCCTTGGCAATCGTGCCAATGATCTCTGAGTTGCTGACGATCTTGGGCAGGATTTCTATGGGGATTCCCAAGGCATCTAACGTGGGTCGATCCCACTCTAGGGTTTTGAGGTTCATGAGCATGGTACGGGAAGCATTGGAGCAATCAGTGACGTGGAGTGCCTTGACCTGTTTCTGTTCAGGGTTTACCATTCCAATTCCTCCAGTAAGATTCCAGATCAACCAGGTGTCAACAGTCCCAAACAGGGCATCTCCGGATTTAATGGCATCCTTGACAGCATCAACATTTTCCTTCATCCAGAGGATCTTGAGAGCACTAAAGTAGGTGCTGATAGGTAATCCACAAGTATCCACAAAATGAGTTCTTCCACCTGTTAGCTCTTTCTCCAACCTCCTGCATCAATTAAAAAAAGATTAATTGCTTTGGCTAGAAGAATAGCATTTTCTTTCTCCCAATTAGTCTGATTACTGATAGACAATTATGTATGAAAATTTATATCTTGCTACTATTTCATGGACTTTTGCTTGTCCATGAAGAAAAGCCAATTATTGCCAATTGATTGCCTGTAGAACTAAACAGTTGCTATATTTGCATATAAGTTGATCTAATTTAAATTATAGAAGAATAGCTCTTCTTTTCCAATATACTGTAATGATTAAGTCGTTCTATGGCTCAAAAAGTACCATCATTCTTTTACCACAGCCACATAATCCATGAACAATTTACTAATCTTAAAATGATTTTTCCCTCTGATATTCTGGCATGGCTTTCCTTTATTGACATCCAAAAAGACACATTTCTTGATCTACTACAGAAATTATAGATCAAAGACTCTATTTGTTCATTTACCCTGAAAAAGTGTAATCTTTACGAGGCTGAAGCAGAAAACAATAAACATTAGAATCGCTTAGCCTACATCTCTAACTGCCTTGTTTTGCCCCTATATCTGCCTGCAGTCCTACAGTTGCAGTCACTGCTTATGCCCCCTTCCTCATCTCTACTACTAACTGATCTACACACACACACATCAACAATATATATCTAACTATCTATATATAGATACACACACACCTATCTATAGATAGATACACACACATGACTATATGTATACCCACTCAAGTCTACTACATATGTATACATACATATCCACATCTATGCACCTACGGATACACACACATGTAGGTATCCACAAGTGTGTCACAAGACACACACACACACATGATTGACACTCACATATTCACATATATAATCCTAACATACATACATATATATAGACTCACACAATGCACCATACCAAACACTTGGTGTGCATCACCATAGTATCGCACCAATCTACGATACTCTTGTGATACGCCTAAGATACCTATACCAAATATTGTCCGAACCTAACTAAATCACATGAGCAAGTCTAAAACATAAATTAAAGCCTAATTAGAACAATCTATAACTAGTACAATGTGTCGTGGAAAATTGGATGCGTGTGTCACAAGTGTCGGAGGAAAACCCCCCCAAAATGACTATGTGTCCTACCGTATCATGACACGGCCTACTCGTATCCAATTGTGGACACGGATCTAGCCACACACAACCAAGTTAAGTCTAATTAGATCTAAATTACCGTATAACAAACACTTGGTGCACCAATCTCAATTTTTTTTCAAATTGGGCACAAATCTCAATATAACTTTCACATAAAGGGTAATTAGAGCCTAATTCTTTCTCCTATAGGTAGTCCTACTCCATGGGTGGATTCCTAATAGTCAAATTGAACAATTAGAGTCTAAATAGAGGAGAAATTGAGATGTACACCTATTGGAAGATGGATTCCCAATACAAAGCCCAATGGACACGATTCAAACACGATCTCCTAGCAATAGCCTCCTCCACAAGTGCCCCTAGCCACCAAATTCCTAGGCTCCTCCAAGGAATAAGAATGAAGAGAATTGATAATGAATTGAAGTAAAATTGGATGGAATTGATGGAGGGATGGATCAATTTGGGAAAGAACACCAAATTGAAAAGTAATGGCACAAATAAAGAGGAAGAGAGAGACTGCTCCCCCTCTCTATAGGGCCGGCCAAGAACCCCTCTCCATGCCAATTGGAAATGTCTAAAATGCCCTCTAAGTTTGTCATGAAGACCAATCTAATGGATGGAAGCTTCTAATCCTAATTGATAAATTAGACTAATATCTATTTATCAAATGGAATGACCAAATGAGTCTAATTGGATCTACTCTAAAGTGTTGGTCCATGAGTCATGACAATCTAATTGTTGGACTCTAGTGTCATGTCAAGTCTAATTGGGTCCACTAACACAAGTCTAATAAATAGGCTAGCCCACTAACCATAATAACTAACACCATAAGAAATAGATAAATATGCACAAAATATATATAATATAAATTGACAAAATTACTCCTAGTTGGAAAAGTGGTAGATAAGGGGGTAAGCATTGATATGAGTTTCATACATACATGATGTAGATAAGGTATTGGTAGATGGAATGAGTAATAGGATATGGATAGGTAAATTGGTAAGGATACACATGGATAATTGGGCATACCTAGGTAATTATATGGATATAGGATTGGTAATGTGTATGTGGGTACATTGGTATCAAGATACCAATTTAGATAGGGTAAGGGGTATGAACTAGGTATATTGATACATGAGTCTATATATGTACATTATAGGGTAAATCCATAGAGATATTAGCCAATATTATCTAGTATTAGCTATGATACCTTGGTATGGCAAGGTATGGACCTAAAAATCTAGAAAAGACCTAGTTTGACTTCCATGACCTAGAATTGACCTAGAAATTATATTTCAATTTAGATATCAATGATTATCACTCCAAAACACCATTTGACATTGATATTCCATATTTAGGTCTTTGAGGCACTGTTACGGATACAAGTTGATACTTTACCTCGGATTCCAGGAGAGTACATTCTTTGATAATTTTTCGTTTATGATATCTTCTATGTTTCTTGTATCTAGTGTAGATATCCTTGATTTCTTGACACATGGTCACTCTAATTGGTATTTCCGGATCCTGTCATGAGATGTTATTTCTTGTATATCTTGGTGTATCTTATGCAAGCCTGGTTGTTCTTGTACAAGCCTGGTTGTTTTTGTATTTGTATGGACATTGATTCTGGAGGAGATTAGCTACCTTCTCGTAGAATTCCATGTCGTAACGTACCATGGTTGGATCTACTATACCAATCGGGGGCGGAGAGTATTAGTGTAAATATGTGATCATACCCTCCTTGTGCATGTCTTGTGCCATGTGAGTGTTGATCATACGCCGCATGTATGATTAACCAAGCCCTTTATCCTTGTGCAAGTTTCTAAGCCGATCACATGTTGAAGCTAGTGCTCACTTAGGTAGTTATTTCTTGATTCTTGTACATGATATTTTTGCTCTTGTATTTACTTACAGCATATCTCATATCTTGTTATATTCATGTACCTGTTTTGTTATCTTGTATAGTCTCTCTATTTATTACTATTATATAGTCTTTATTATTTACTGGAACTGTTATTAGAGGTGTGCTTCGCTCCAATCTTGACTGGATATATTTTTCAGATGATTTAGAGGAGTCGTGTCCTACCCACTACGGACCGCAGGATGTAGTAGGAGTAGACCATGAGACTTTGGCTCAGGAGGGACTAGTTCCAGTTGAGGAGACACTACCAGTAGCGACTGAGCTAGTTTAGCTACTAGTACTAAATTTGTCTCCAGCTTTATGACACACTGAGATGTTATTATTTCTAAGACTTATGTTTATGTTGAGATAGTTAGACTCATAGACTTTGGATATGGACTTGAGTTATGTTTCTAGACTTCTCTTGGATTATCATTTCAAATTGTTATGTCATTATCGTGCCATTTACCTTCCTTATAGTTTATTGTGATTGAGTATGAGTATTATCATTATATTGTCCTCCTTTGGAGTTGAGATATCATTGACAGGTTGTAATGCATATTCATAAGATATATTAGTTAGTATAGTAGACCTAGACAGCGTTCTACTTCCGATACTGCGGCATAGGTTGGACGTACCCACGTACTTGTGCCCTTACACCGGGAGCAGGTCGTGACACGTTTTTAGTGGTGGCCCATGCATGTATTCAAGGTAGCAATTAGTGCGATGTCGTAGTAGTACTCAGACGTAGAGCGCTATTACGAGTCTGCTATATGATATAGGCTATAGGCTATAGGCTATAGGCTAAGAGATACGCAATCACAATTAGGAAAACCTTCTAATATATGTTTCAATGCATTTGTCCTTCTTTGATATTTGATTCTTTGAACTATAATTGTCCTTCTTTGAATATATTCTATCTTGTGCCATATTGACTTCTTTCGATCTTTCTTCAGGGTACAGCCAAAGTCGAACAACATTCAGGAGCAGCCTCTGAGAGATCTGCGATTTTCCGTAGGCTTGCTCGTATCAGCTGCTTTCAGGGTCCTCCTCCTCCAGTTCAGATGACTGCCCCATAGGTTGTTGTGGGTGTTCCTCCTCCGGTGCAGAGGACTGTTCTAGTTGCTCCTGTGGATCTTCCTCCTCCACCTCCAGTGCCGACTGATACGACGCAAATGTTCGCCCTATTCAGGGAGATGTTGGAGGCCCAGAGGGCTCAGTCTGAGGTACATCAGAGGCAGGCGGACGTGATGCGGCAAGACATCGAGAGCGCGCACCAGCTCACTTTGGCTACAATAGAGAGAGGAGCTCTACCTCAGCAGCAGGTTGCCCAGCTTAGGCCGGGTAATATCCAGGACTTCAAGAAGTTGGGACCTCAAAATTTCAGAGGGACGGAGGGCCTCGTCTATACTGATGACTGGCTCAAGGTTACCCGAACAACAATTTTTTTTCTAATTGGTAATAGCAATAAATGTTGGAAACGAAATGTGGAAACCGTTCCCAAAACCAAAAAGACTGCGAGAGAACGGAAGAAGAACACATAAAACCACAAACTCCAAAATCACACAAGAGCAAAATGCAAACACAACAATTTTTTACGTGAAAAATCCTTGCGGAAAAAACCACAGGACAATCGAAGTACAATCCTGAAAAGCCTCCACTATTGGATTAAGAAGATACAGACTTCTCACCGATCCAAAACAGATCACCACAACTAGTTGGACAACGAAAAGAGACTACTACAGAAGAACAAAAGACAACGAGAAGAATTATCCAAACTTGTCTCTCTTCAATGTAGTTGTCAATCCCCTCTCTCTTCTCCAAAAGTTGCAAGCTTTGATCTCTATCTCTTTCTATGGTAGATTAGATGATAATTTTTGGGCTATGAAACACCTATATATAACCCCTAAAACTGCAACAAATCTGGACCATTGATGGAGACCGTTGATGGGGTCAAATGGTGTTAGATAAAACACCCAAATCAGGTCTAGTCCCGACAGGACCAAATACTTCCACCGTTTATGTTGTTTGTTTCAATATAAGACTAGGAACAAAACTCCTATAAATCCTAGGTGGCTCCTAGGTGGATGAAGAAATCATCCTCTTATCTTCGATCCAAATTTGAGTGAAGTAGTGAATGAGGCAAGGGCAATGAATCCAATCATTTCAATTTATACTTCATTTTAACCTATAGCCTCCATCAGGGAGCAATCAAACATGGGAAAATATTTCTCTCCCTTCTTCTTTTCCCTTGACACTTCCACCAACCATACAAAACTTTATACTAAACTTTTCCTCAATCTCATCAAACAATCATTTACACTCTAAATAAGAACCAGTCCTTCGATTTCATCAATAAACAAAAATCATTCTAACTTACACCTATAAGTTAAAAAAAATTCTTTTCCAGCCAAGACTCAATTTTTATCGATAAACAAGGCGAGACGTGATAGACCTGCAGATGGAGCTGGTGCGCGAGTCCATCCAAACGATAGCATTGTAGAGTGGCTGCCCAGTGGACTTGCTCCAGAACACGACGGTCTCCCTCTGGTTTGTGAGCCCGATGGCCTTGAGGCCCCCGTCGACATTGTACCCGTCTGCCGTCGCCTTGTCTAGAGCCTTGGCGGTGCACACCTTGACGCTCTCCAGTATCTCCATCGGATCGTGCTCGACCCATCTGTAAAAACAACAACAACAAAAAAGGATCCAGTCTTTGACATTGCTACAAACAGCTGGTGGGCACGGATTCAAAAGTGAAAAAGATGGCATCTTTGTGGTTCTCACCCGACTTCTGGATAGAACTGGGTGAACTCGACCTGGTGGGAGGCGACGGGCTTGAAGTTGCGATCGTAGATGATGAACCTGGTGCTGGTCGTTCCTTGGTCCAAGGAGCCGATGAAGACTCTCTCTTTTTCTTTCTCTCCACCACCACCACCTCCTCCTCCTTTGCTCGCCGCCGCTGCTGCTGCTGCCATTGCTGCTCCCTCTGCTCTCTGAGAGTGAATGAATTGAAATTGTGTTTATAAAAATGTGAGCTTTGATTGACGGATAGATGCCTCATCGTTGCAACCTCTCTTTCCTTCATTGGCTCCAAAATTTCAGCCAGCTTTCCGGGAGACGGTTATTTTGGGAATAGGCCCAAAACCAACCGGGACCAATACTCAACATATGCTGAACATGAGATTAGACCGAAAACTCACACGAAGCGGACCTCAACTTTCATCGTACTACGTAACTTAGATCTTACATTTGAGGACATGTCCTGAAAGTAACATGATCTGATTTAACTAGGTTAGGGCCAGGGTTGAGCACTATACGGTTTTGGACCTCAAATCTTCTTTTTTTTTTTTTTTTTTTTTTTTTTTTCTCAAAAAAAAAAAAAAATTTGAGGTTTCGGTTTTGGATTTCGGTCGAATATCGAATAGGAGTTACGCAATTATGTAAATATCTTCTATTTTATACATATTTTATGGTAAACAAATGTGTATGCTTTAAAACTAACAATTTTTATATGTATGTGTTTTAAAATTCAACTTTAGTAATTTAACAACTAGTCTAACTTTAGGTTCAATTTTAAAATACAACAAACGATTGTATAATAATATATTTTCTAATATAATTTAACAATAATTTAAACTTTGGACCAGACTCACTAAATAATAAAAATATCTCAATCGAACAAACCGATATAACAAATCGTTTATCGTTTCAGGTTCAATTATAGCTAATTTTGGTTCGATTTTGATTCTGGATTTTTAGAAAATCAATTTATTCGATAGTTGAAACCGAATAAATCCAATGCTCACCCCTAAACTAGATAAGAGCAAAACCTGACTCGAGCCGAACAAACTCAACGCAAACCAACCCACAATCATATCCGATACGAGCCCGAATTGGACTAAACCTACTGGGAACATGATACATGTGTGTAGTTATGGATTATATTTGGATTCATATTGTCTACAGATTATCATTATTGTTATTATTATACTGAAATTTTTTCCAGCCAAGAGCAATCCAGGAAAGTTATTTTTAAAATATCATATTTTGTAAGATGCTAATGATATCGAAGACGAGTTCTATTTTCCTAAAAATACTATATAGTATATCAATCACCTTATAATTGGATTTGATGAATGATAATTAAATTTTCACAAATACGAAATTTGTAGACATGAGGTTAAGACTTGCTGCTTGCCTCCTCGATGACGTAAATTCAAATCACAAAAAATATCTCCGTATATATAGGATAATACTGCGTACATCTTAAGCCTCCTTGTACTCCGTCAAATACAGCTTTAATATTGCACGAACGACAACATTTATTACACTACTTAATTCAATCTCAGTCACTATTTATTCAACGTCATAAGCTCGCAACAAAAATATTCGTAAGTTACAAAAAGTTGCAACCAAGGATACTAATTATATCATTCTAAAAAGTTTGTTTCATAAATCCTGCAAGCAACATCAAATAAATACAAGCAAACAATTATATTGCAACAACAGTTAATGATAACAAATGTTAAGCAAAACAAACATTGCATGATATTTTAGTTTACAGGCAGCCCAGCAACCCTACAAAAAGATGGTTTGATTTTTGCAATGCATTTCTGCGTTTTGTTTCTCAAATGCAACCAGAGACAGAATCACAGACTTGTGTCTGTGTTCCAATTTAGCATTGACCTGCAGCCCAGTTTGATCCAACATAACTATGTATATACAGAATGATCCGTCTTTCTTTAGATACACAACAAACATTTGACCATTTCCGGGAGAAATTATTCAGTTGGCCAGACTCACTAAGTGGCAGTGGTGAATGATGAGTCGGTCCAATGATATAATGACACATGGCTAACGTTCTACTAAGATTAAATTAAAAGAAAAAAAAAATGGAGAAGTCAACATCGTCTAAGATGTTAACATTAACCATGTGTCATTATATCATTGGACCGGCTCAACATTCACCACTGCCACGTGGTGAGCCCGGTCCACTGAATAATTTCTCCATTTCTGGTTCTAAACACCATGTAACTGTCAAAATAGCATATGGTTACACAATGAGATACAATACGAGTTCATAACTCAACTAACATAGTACCTGTCAAATGAAAACCTAAACAAAATTTTAGCCCATACTTTCTGTGTTTCCTTTTATAATCTCGTTGTATCTATATCCGTCACAAAAGTACATAATAGTAATTAAATCCAACCATCAATAATTTACTTACATTCCAGCTATATAACCAATCAAAGTAGGTATATCCAACATAGATTTTCCGCTCATTCTTAACATGGCAAATTACTCAGTTTCTTCAGCAAACATATGCAGACCACAGATCAGGCATTGGCAAAATAGCTCAGCTTCTTGTATCATTCTGAGCTGTGGCAAAGTGTTGGATTATCCGGTAGTGCACCTTGCTGGATCCGTGGGAAATATTATGCGAGTTCCAGAGAGCAGCACCCAACTCGTCTTCTCACCACCACCTGCAGAAGTCTGTGGTAAGTAGAGGAAGGACTCTTATAGCATTACTCAATTTCAACTTTGTTTCTAGGAAGCCAAACTACAACTCAGGGAAGACGCCAGAATCAATGTGCCAATTTTGAGGAGTGTACATTTGCTAATTCCCCGACATCAAGAAAATTATCCAACGTGATTGGAAAGGGAAGTAAAAGACAAAATAAAAACAATCGATCGCATAAGAAAAAAAAAACATATATAGAAAAAATTAACAATTTTTTTGGGGCCCCAAGAAATGGCCAAAAATTAGAGGCGACCGCCTCTCTCTCTCGGGCCGGCCCTGCGCCTGAGGGGGTCATGCACCCCACAATACTTTTGTAAGAAAATGTACTTATGTTTGGCACCACATCATTATTAAATCATGGTTCCATCCCTCTATCTAGACTTTCAGAAAATTGATAGTGGTGTAGCATAATGAAGGCTGTTAGAAAACTCAAACCAAGTGGTCATAGTGGCAAAGCAATTTTATCTCTTATGGTGACACATATGCAAGGCTCATGCCCATAGGCTAGGCCCGAAGCCTACTTGTTTCTCTTAATGATTATGGATCCGAGCACGGCCCAAACCCAAACCCCCCAAACCCAAACCCTATAATATATACCAATTACGCTCAATCTCATTGAGATAATCATCCAATATTCATATCTAATTAACCCTTTAAACTCTAACTTGATAAGCAAGCAAATAATCCAGTATCATCATCTGGGGACTATATATATATAGCCCCTAACCATCTTCAAGAGAGACGCAATTTTTCTACCCTAAAATACTGCCAAAACTTTCCTTCATTCTCAATCTAACATTTCGTCTATGCGGATGAAGAAGAACAAGCAATCAATTAGGGTGCGTTGGATTGCAAGCTGGAAAATACGTGGAAAAGAAATTAATTCCACGGAATTATTTTACTAGGAAAATAATTCCGTGGAATTCTAAATTTTTCATAATGGCGGTGTTTGATTGCAATTATTTTCGTTTGGAAAATCAAACAAATTTTCACGGAAAAACTAATTTGGGTGTTTGATTGGCATTATTTTCCACGAAAAATGGTCATTTTTTCTTGGAAAATGCTATTTTGCTGTTTGATTGCACTTTTTTCCATGAAAATTGTTCATTTTCCATTGAAAAACTTACATTTTCCACATCTACAAATGCTCAATTCAACAATTTTAAAACGAGATAAAGATATACACTTTATAATTCGTACAAACTTATAACACGACACGAGACATTCAAAATGACAACAACAATAATTCTAAATCAATCCATCACAAATCTACACAATTATCTACAAACAAATGTATCATAAAGGTTCAAGTTCAAAGTGACAATACAACAACAACCGCACATTAGTCTATCACAAATCTCCACAATCATCAACAAACATATGTATCATATAGGTACAAATTTGTTAACTAGTCATTCCTTAGCCAAATTAAAAAATACCCAATGCATCCATCATCGGGATGGATCTCGTCCAAGCTTACGGTAGACCCATAGTCGTCGGAACTCCACATCTGTAATCTCAAGAAAGAACTTTCCGGCTTTTTCGTCCCCCTCAAATACTTCCATCAAATCCATTATGTCTCCTTGGTCAATGTCAATCTCTTTTAGCCTTTCCAAGAGTGCTTGTCCATTCACATAGTTTTGTGATGCTTGTTTGTCGAAAGTAGACATTCAAGAACCAAAGTTAAAATTCTAACAAAATGATGAGCATGTTTCATAACTAGCTGAGAACCAAATATCATTTTTTTTCCTACCAATACCCATATATATGCAAGTAAATGAGGAAGCTATTGACAGGAATGTACAAGTAAATGAACAACAGAGCAGGTTTAGAAATTACCTTCAAATATAACACAGCAACCTTCATATGATGAAGGCTAACAGTATCTGAATTGGTATTTAGCCCTTAATAGGTAGTTTCAGGACGGTATCCGGAGGTTTCAGTGGTTTCGAAGCAGGTTTCAGTATAAAGCCCAGCCAATGTAACAGTCCGAAGTAGATGATTTATGAGTTGATACAAATTGTTTCTATCACACAAAAAATGAACATATGCTAATGATGTTTTTTTTGCTGCAACTAATTGGAATTATAAAGAGAGAAGAAAAACCAAATATATACTAGGAAATATTAACATTCCCTATACAAGTGAACCTACGACTACAATCAGAAGCAAATACATAAACGAGTATGGTGACTTCATGCTTCAGCTACCTATCCCAGCTACACAGATACATTCCCCCACACACACAATGGTACACAGGTTCAACCCTGGCTACTTTCCTACACAATTCTGCTATAAATACCAGATGCATAACCTATGCATTGTTGCACCTAACTACTTGCTGCCATTTTTTCTTCTACACACTATATTTTCTTGTGCCATCTCCGATGCACATAAAAGTTCCCTACTGATACCCTGTTTGATATAGGCATACTAAATGTTTCTAAATCAAAACTGCTATGTATAGAAACTGCACACATATGTACTAAACTGCAGAGTTCTGTGCATGAGTTATGCACAGGTGTAATTATCCCTACTACCCACTCCTATGATATAGTTTGTGTGCACATGCCCAGATTTGCACAGAGCAACATATGCATTCAGATTTTATAATCTGCAGATTAGACATGTTATAGATTTATACATACAAAAGCCTAGGCCAGACACCCCTATTCCCTGATCATGGATGCTGCTCTGCTGAAACTCGTCCATCCAGGTTTGAGTTTCCAGGTCAAACAAAAGATGTATAGTTATACATCCAGGTTTATGCAACAGTTACAACTCCAACTATTATGGAGCATCTGCAAATGCATTAACAGGGCATAATGTGCAATGTTTCATTAGCTGCCAAGTAATGTAACAGGATAGTCCTACAGAGTATCACATAGCAGACCAATTAAGACTATCACATGATGTTATTTGAGCATAAATCAATTGCTTCTCATCATGTTATTAATCAAATCTACTAATGTATAAATTATTGATCTACTAATCATTTCCTGCAGGGACAAGGCAAAAATGATGTGAAACTTCTACATGACATAAATATTGTCCATTGGATCCCTCCTGAAATCAACTTCATGAAAATAAATTTTGATGCCATTTGATTCAATCTCTAAACATGCTGGCTCGGGACCAATTATCAGGGATTCTGCAGGATGTTTCTATGGAGCTAAATCAATCTCAATAGGAGCAACTCATGTAGAAAGAGCAGAAAGCATGGCCCTGTTAGCTGCCATTGACTGCTATCAATTGCTTTTAGGATTTGGGTAAGAGGAGATAATTCTAAATAAATTCAAATTGTTCTTAAGATCCAACTTATATTAAAAGGAACATAATATGAGAAATATTATCCTGATACCAGGCATCAGTCAAATGCCCGCTATCTTCCATTCTGCTCTGTCAAATCAGTTACCATCCTAAAAAGGAAAAAAAAATGGTCCCCTTTGCTTATATTGCAAAGCTTGTGAATGCATAATATGATAATATGATGCATGCACCACAGGAATTTAGAATAGTTATACGGTGTCAAAGATAGAACAAGTGTATGATTCTAATGTACTACATATGCAGAAAAGAGTTTTTACTGGCATTTGCTCTAATAATTTGCTGTAGTGGCCTTCTAGGGCTGCTCCCAGTTCAGAAAAAAAAAATCTGCCATTGCAAACTGGCCTTGTAAGTTTTACTGTTAGGTGATGTCTTGCTTATTTGATCCAGGAAGACATCCATATTTGTAATCTCAATAGAGGATTCTAAAAAATAGCAACTAAAAATGCTTTAATGCCTCAACTTGATATCCACATGGACCAATGGCAATTAAAAATAGCAACACTCTCAGCAGGTAGAGAAGGTGAGGTAGATACATATGGAGATATGGTGAGGTAGATACATATGTTAGAGAAGGCAATCATAAAAAAGTCTGCATACTCTCAGCAGCCTACTACAGCATTAACATATCTAATAACGTATCCATTTTTACTGCAGCAACACAGGTACTGCAATTTCTACACAGGTACTGCAATTTCTAGACACAGGTACAGGAGAACATCCATTCACCTTTTTGCTCATCTATAAACCATCTCAATATAATCGCTCAAGTTAATCCTAATTGAAGCTACTGCAATTTCCCATGAACTTGTTCATTCTTATCCCACCTACCATTGTATTGCCAACTCAATTATATCAATATTCACCTTTCAGCTATAATCATTTTCTAGACAGCTTTGTTTCTTGACTTTCCAGAATACATAAAAGTTTAGCCAACTTCTTTTAATTGTAACTGCACTTTAGAAATAATGAACAAAAAGCTGCAAACTGGTGGCTATATTCTTTCAAATTTAACTGCAAAAAAAACTAAATCTAGAAAAGAAAAACACAGATCACTGTACCCAACAGCTTGATAATCAAACATCTATCTAGAAATTATATCTTGTCATTCGATTCTACATTATTAGCATACACTATTTCTGTTATTTTATGATAATAATATTATTATATTTTGTGTTATTATTTTGTTCGAATTCTGTGTTTTCGATAAAAAAGAGAGTATATATTCAAAAATAATAATTTTATATGTGTTTTGAAGTCCAAATTTAATGTGTATAAAAATTATATATTTTTAATATAGTTAAACCACAATTCTGACTTTGAATCCGATACATTAAACAATAGAAATATCCAACCAAATAAATCGAATAAACCAATAAACCAAATCGATTATGTTGGTCGCACTCGTACTCGTTGCTGTCTATGTTGATGTTTCGATATCCACAGCTAAACACAGTGAATCATTTGCTCTTTGTCGTTGTTGTCGACGTCGACGTTTCGATACCCACATCTAAACACAGTACGAGCTCATGTTGCTTTGGGGAGTCGATATCCAGTCGAGGAGTCCAGATCCGGTCGTATCCAGTTGGACGCAACCGAGGAGTCGAGATCCGGTCGTGTCGAGATCCGGTCGTGTCAAGATCCGCTCGACACAACAATAGGATCCCCAAATCTCGATAGGGGAGAGAGATGTTCGAATCGAGAGAAGGGAGAGATGATCCGATCTATGGGGAGAGAGAGAGAGAGAGAGAGAGAGAGGGAGGAGGAGTACCTCTTCTTCTTCTTCGGCCGACGTGTGAGGGAGAGCGAGGGAGAGCTTCTCCAGCGACCTAGAAATCGAGAGAGAACGAGAGAGAGAGAGAGAGAGAGAGAGAAAGGGGGGCGGGGGGAATATTTTCCATGGAATTCATTTTCTTATGGCTGGGCCAGAAATCATTTTCCACACTTTTGAAAGAAAATGTGGAAATTGATGATTTTTTGGAAAATAATTCCATGGAAAATATAGGCTATCAAACACACACATTGGTGGAAAATTTGTGATGGAAAAATTTTCCATGGAAAAAAAGTCCAATCAAACGCACCCTTAGTTATTCAATTTTTCTCATGGTATGAAATTAGATGTAGCAAATAAATTGATATGGAATAAAAACATAATTGGTACCCATTGACAAGAAAAATACCAAGCTGCTAAGGAACTAAAGATGTTACTAATTCTTTACGCAAGACACAAGCTATGGAATAAAAGCATAATTTGGTAACAAATTCAATTATTTCATTCGTATCAAAATGTTTGGTTCATTGCAATATGTTGTAGTTTTAGATTGGAATGTTATTTAGCTAAGTTTGCTTGAGTAACAATGCTCTTTACCATAGTTACCTGGAACACGGTACATCGGCTTGGGGAACGTGTATGCTATTTGTCTTTATTTTCGTTATAGATGAGGTAAGATGTGGAGGTTCACCGATCCAGTACGCGGCACTTTACAAGAAAGAAACCACTGAAACTACTAAGAAACCAACCAATTCAAAACCATTAAAACCATTCTGAAACTGCCAATTAAGAATGATTTGATAAACCAATTCCGGTATTCAATATTGTGAACCTGCGAACCATGGTTTATAGTAAGATTCAACGATTTATTCGGACCGCTAAATTAAGTGATCTGGATCAAGTACCAAACAGAAATGTACCCTGAACTTGAATACCCATACTGTCTCTGTGTGTGTGTTAAGTGTACCAGGTAACTACTAATTGGGAGACAACTTTGGATAAAAAAATGTTATGTGAGGCTCGCATTAATTAAGAAATGAGTTTAAATCAAAAGTGATACAGGACCACCGATGGACCCGGACCCGATAACTCGATTCTTAGTTCGGATTAATATTATTTTTTATTTTTTCAAGTCAAATTTTATTTGTTAGGATTAACCTAAATAAAGAAAAAAAATCTCTCTTTGAGTTGGTTAGCGATTTGTTATCTTATGGATAAGTATTGACTTACTCGGAGATTGGTTTTATCTTATTTCAGTTGTTTGGTATTCTATAAATAGTTTGTAAATTTAGAATTATTCATTAAAGAATAAATTGAAAAATCTACTTTTGAGTTCATATAGTGTGATGCTAAAACCCTATAGTTGATCTTTCTTGTCTTCTTCTTTATTGCATGTCACTCCAAAATCGGGTATAACTATTCATTATATGTCGATTGTTATCTTTTGCATTTTTGTTATAACTTATTGTGATAAATCGATAATAGTTGATTGTTCACGGATCTCTTAAAGCTTCAATGCCTAATTTTACTAAAATCCTCAAATTACATTTGTGACTTAGTTAACCATATTTCCTTTGGGTCTTCGTCCCGTGTCAAGAAGTAAAGTACAAAAGAAATGGACAACTTTAAGGGACACTCGAAAGCACCCCATAGAGAAATGAATAAGGTGTACCTAAAAATAAACACAATTAAGGAATGCTAATAGGCAACTTAAAACAAGTGCTTGAAATAAGGCAAAAGACACACTCAATGTATTCCGATATCCTCCATGAGGCACACCAGTTCAGAAACTCTCTCCGGTTTTATTCCACTATTATAAAAAAAATTACATTTGTGAGCTTTGATCCGAAGGCCTCGTCATACACACGAGCTTTGATTTGAAGTACTCGCCGACTTCTACACAAGCTTTGATTGGAAGGATTGCGGACTTCAACCTCTTACAAGAAAGATGACGATCTTATTACATCAATTTGAAGATCGCACTTTATATCTAAATTAAGCTGTATCTCAAATAGATATCGGCAAGTAAAAGCTCTTGAATGTGAAGATGTTTAGAGTATGTGGACGTCAAGTAAATGGTCCAAGAATTTTAGAATCCAAGAGATTGGAATAAAAGAGGCCAACTATGGTTTATATAGCACACAAAACAAACTCTTCATAATATATTCGTTGTTGTGCAGGAAGTATACCATCAGTATACTGACAGCATAATAACGACTACAAAACTAGTCATTACATCATTTAATGCCAAACAGAATAGATGCGGTATACTAGCGGTATACCGTTAATATACTGTCAAGACAGTCGTAATCGTTATAGTGATGAACAAGGACGTTGCTCTCTAGAACAAGGTATAACAGTATATCATCGATATACTGGCAGAATATTGTCGGTATACCGACCGTATACGACAGTATAGTACCAGCACTTAGCAGTATGCTGTTGAACAAGTCTGGAACTCTCTGGATTTCTGATTTGGCCAAAACTAGGTATAACATAATACTGGCTATATATCATTAGTACATTGCCAGAGGTTGATTTTAGCTCAAAAAACTAAAGAGTTTTTGGTAGCTTTTATTTTTTTTCATTACCTATTGAGTAATAATCTTTCTTAGAAACACTTTACAAAAAATAAAATAAAAGAATAACACTTGTCATAATTGTTTACCAAAACTTCATTATAATATTAATAAGTTTACGAGAAAACATTTTTAAGAGACAAGTTTCATTATTATATTAATTTTTTTCGTACTTCCAAGATTTCAATATAATTTATTTTTACGTAAAATTTATATAGTTTTATAATAGGAGAGTTGCTTGACCTACTTGTCATTGAAGTGCTTGAGCTACTTGTAAGCTACTTAAATAGCTTAGGCATTTTTTCCTCCCGACACCTCCTACTTGCCACCTACTCCTTGCATGCAAGGGTTAGCCATGCAACATGACACCTCCTCTTACTTTTACTTCTTTCCTAAGTTACTTCTTAAGTAAAACTCTTTCCTTTACACTTTATTTCTTTCCTTACTTCCTTCTTCCTCTTTACTATATCAAGAACGGCTACTCTTCCACCCCTCTCCATGCAACCCTAGTAAGGTAAGAACACACCTATTTTTTAGCAGAAGCAAAGAATCTAGCTAGAAGCAAAAAAAGGACACACCTCATTCTTTGCTTTCTTCTTTAATTTTTATTTTCTTCTCTTTAGAAAAGAAGACACACCTTCTCCATATCAACCCAAGAGCTTCTAGCCTAGAAAAAGCGAAGCACAACTATTTTCATCACTTTTCAACTTGAAGACACATCTCTTATTTTAGAAAATCAAGACAAGTCTCCATTCTCTTCAAAATTAATTTTTAGAAGTTACATTGGCTTTTTAATTTTAATTCAAAACTTATGTTGTACATATGTATATCCTAGCTTATAAAGATTATTATATGCATGTCTCATTATGGATTCAATGGTAGCACAAAAGTATATTCGATGTAATCGTAGGACACAAGTTTATATATACTTTAAAATGATCATAGGACACGAAAAGTTTATATATATACTCTAAAATGATCATAGGACACGAAAATAATTATTCATGATGTATGTGTTTATATATACATATTATCTTAGTGAAGTGTTGCTATATTTTTATACTTGCATACTTACCTATGCGTGTCTATACAAACTTAGACTTAAAAGGAAGTATGTTAAAAAATATTCTATACGTTAAGTCGTACCCGATTTAAGTATCGGTAACGATTTACTTAACTAACCCTAATACTACAGGAACCTAATTTTGAAAGGCATAATAGGCGACTATTATACAAGTTCGAGGTTCCTATAGTTATGATTTATCTATATTGTATTGGGCGCTAGGTGAGGCGAGGCAAGACCATGCCCGCCTAGCCTAGGCGCGCCTAGGCGCCCGTCCAGATTTCTAGGTCTCTAAACCTGTGTAAACATTGTAGGCAGCAGCAGTAGCAAAAGTCAGCAACAACAGTAGCATAAGGCCGCAACAGTAGTAGCAGAAGGCTGCAGCAGCAGTAGCAGATTGCAATAAGAGGGAGAAGGCAACAGTAGCAGTAGTAAAAGGCAACAATAGCAGTAGCAGAAGGCAGCAAACAGCAGCAATTTTTACAATAGCACCTGTTTTAGCAACAATAATAACCCTAAAGTCCAAAAAAAATATTAGTAAAAAGTCCATAGCCCATCCTGAGATCCACTGCCTAGGCGCCCGCAGTTGTCTCCCCTGGGCGAACCTAGGCGCCCGCCTAGGCGCGCCTAGACGGCCCTCGCCTTACACTGCAGTAAAATATGCTGGTCGAGGCGACCTGTTCAACTCGGGCGCGCCTAGGCGCGCCTAGGCGTCGCCCGTAACAACATAGTGATTTATAGTGTTGCATATGACTTAGAGGAACCTAGGGTTATGTGTTGGACTAATTTTAAATATCTTGGGAATCGATAACAATTTAAACAAAACTTGTATTTTTATTGCAAATTTATTGAATTAGACGATTTATTTCGTATCGATGAAAAACTGTAGTATTGATTTCGAGGGTTTTCTACTTGCACTTGATAAGTATCGAAATTTGTAGTTAGGTATTTTATTTCGATTATGGAACATATTGATATCTATGTGAATAGAATAACCAATACTTTACAAATATTTTTATTTGCAAATATTTGTATATATGTGAATGTACCATTGGTTCAATTATTATCCACTAGTTAGGTTCATTTTGAACTTTATATGTTTCTAACTTGCGTGTTTTACTAGTTCGGGAGAACGAGCATAGCAAGACTATTTATTGCTAAGGTAGCCAAGGTAGGAAGAATTTACTTCTTCTAAGTACTTTATGCATTACCTGCTTGATTATAACTACGTGTCCGGTGAGTTGTTCTACCGAAAGGGTTTTAACCCAGGAGAATTTTACGAAAAGTTGCTATGGGTCGTTATATATACATTGTGTGAAATTGTTAGAGCTCGAAATACAAAGAAGACTCTGCTAAAAATTCTGAATATACTTAGAGGTTGAACCGTCAAGATTTTGGACTCGTAGGGCACAGACACGCAAGCGAAACAAATATCAAATTCCAATTGTACTTGTCTAATTCTAGTTGATGGAATTTAATGTTGAGGTGTATCATCATACTACGTGATACTTGTTACACGTATCGAGATACATACATGTCTTGTTCCAGTATATGAAAATATCATGTTAAGCTGTATCATTGTATTGCATGATACTTAGGGTACAAGTATCGAGATACATACCTTTATTATTCCAATAGATAGAAAATTTTCTACTGAACATTATCCTCATATTCATGTGATACCTATGGTACACGGATCAAATACTTACCTGAGCCAGGAAAGAAAAGTTTTAAATAAGATAATAATTGATTGTGATTGTAGAATAGAGCATTGAGTGAAAAAGAACAAAAATGGATCACACCGTATGAAACCTTTGTAATATAAATAACAAAAGTTGATCAGTATGTGTTTTACCTTCTTCGTAGGACCTCGTAAAGAGAGGATGTGAGTGCTTAGCTCATTACATGTACACAACACCTAGAATAACCTATTTCGAGGGAAAAAAATCGATTAGGTATCAAGTGATATTTTTTGTTCTGTACGGGGAAGGGACCATTAAGCGTCGTATTAGAGTGCAACAGCCTAAGCCTGAACAAATGAGATTATAGTCGAAAAATTAGTTAAGTGTGAGATCCAAAAATTGTTCTCCAAATTGCATCATCATATAGGAAAAATTATATTGTGATTATGGTAGTGACCGTTAGGCTATAGGAATTGTTTGGAGACTAATGAATCACTTGAATTAGGATCATAGTAGATTCGTATTTCGAGTTAACACTATTATACGTCCTTATGGTTTCTTTATATTATCTTCCTATCTGAGTATCAGATCATGATTTTTCAATCATATATTATTTTACTTCATTTATTCTATCGTTTTTGAACCGGTGATTTGCATGTCTTTGATGACCTAATATTTGTTCACTAGAAGAAGGCATAGCAGAAGAAGAGGCACTACCTTTGTATAGCATGGATATGTATATGAAGAGTAATATATGCTAAGGGTAGAGCATCAATTTTCTTTTAGCTTAGTTGTATCTAGTATGTATATTATCCTTTGAGAAACCAAACTTGTAGGAATGTATAAATGGATGGTTTGATGTTTATACATGTGAATATTCTCAGTTTATCAATTGATTTGCTTTCGGGGGGTTCGTCCCCGTCCGTCCCCCCCCCCCCCCCCCCCCCCCCGGGAAACTTGTAGGAATGTATAAATGGATGGTTTAATGTTTATAAATGCTTCTGACAAGATTAAAGGTTTAGCAAACAAGCAAGTTTAGAAGGTTAAGCATAGATTTGGATACTAAACTTATGTTCATAATATTTGTTCAAATAAAAAAAGGTAAAACAGGTGGAAGGAGCTGGAAAGGGCAAGATGAGTTTAATTATACAATTATAAACAAAGTAAATTTAGCTATTCTGAAATTTAAACTTGTGACAACAATATTTTAACTTTCAATAATCCCATTGTTAATATTGTAACTGCTTAGTGCAAACTCTCTCCTCTGCTTTGGTGCTGGAAGAGACACCAGGGTAGAAAGTCCAAAAACGGATAAAAGTAGACGAAAATGAAGCTTCAGGTAGAGAACTTGGCTCTGGCAGAGGTTCGGACTCTCGTCCCATAAATATGATAGGATCAATTTTCAACTTACCCAGGTGATTCTGGAGGCCAAAATATGAATTTGTTAAACCCTTGAAAATGTTATAGTCCAAATCTGGGGCCACCTTCATGAATTTTTTTCTTATAAAGCAGTAAGAGGTCATATTTTGATGAACAACAATATGAATCTTCTTTCATTCATCTATAATTGAGGGCCATCCCTTTCTAACATTGACAACTACATATCCTTCTTCACCACCTTGACCCATAGGCATGAGCCTAGTTCTAGCACATCCCTTTGCTAAGATCACAACGCTCCTCACTTATGCATGAATTGTGTATGTTCCAAGCAATTAACCATCTCAAACAATATTATCAAATCTTACCGTCAGTTGAGACTACCTTTAACTCCAGCATATGCAATAAATTATTCTTTTGTATTTTAAGGTATTACCACTAGCTCATCTTAGTGTTCTTATTTGTACTCCACACTCTTAAGGCACTTCCTCCATAGTTACCTGGATCATGGTGCGAGTTCGGGAACGGGGTACATCCCAGGTTATGGTACAGGTTACGGAACGGGAATCACTACTTGTCGTTGTTTTCGGTACAGAGAGGGTAGGGTGAGTTGGTTTGCCAATTTGGTTCATGGTACGCTTTAAAATCCTGATTGGGACAATACTAGTTTTTTAAATTTGGCTAAATAATTGTGTCATATATAGAAAGAAAACCTTCTATAGTCATAATAAATTCAAATCCATTACTTTATCATTCAATAAGATGCAAAAGTTGATATATTTTTTTCCTAGTGATACATCAACTTGTAACACAATGTTCCCCATAAATTATTTCAACAATGCCAAATCAGAAGATTTAGAACATGTAAATACACCATAAAATAAAATAACAAACTTTAGAAACTTTATATAAAATAACAAAAGCATTACAAAATCTCATAAGCTCGTTCTCTTCTTTGCATGAGCAACTTGCAAAAGAGAGTGGTGACTCATAAACAATGAAAAACAAGAACGATATTGAACTACAAAGTCAAACTTCACAAGAAATGCAAAGCAATGAAACCCCACTTGACAAGGAATCTCAAGTTATTTTTTTCAACTTATTTTGCATTGCAATAAATTCTTGCAAAAGTGAAGTTATCGTAGGATTTGGATTTGGATTGTCAAATATAGTAATATGGATCGAGTAGCTAGTGATTCAGATAAAAAATGTACCTTGAACCGGAACGCTCAACCCGGTAACTGTGACTTCCCCCCTCCAACAATCTAGCTATATTATACGAACAACATCCTCCTCAATCTCATTATCTTGTCTAATAATATACTTCCAAGAAAATACTTCCGTATAATACTACAAAATGCTATATTTGAAGGCAGCATCTTTTTTTGTTTAAATGTTTTATTTCATCTTGTTTTCCTTTGGGTGAATTATATTGGCTGAAGAGGTTAATATATAGAGGCTTGAGCCATGGGTTTGAATAACCTCAATCTCATTATCTTGGCTAAGAATAGACTATTAAGAAATACCTCCGTATAATACTACAAAATGATACATTTGAATGGAGCATCTCTTTTTTGGTTTAAATGTTTTGTTTTTTCTTTCCTTTGGGCGAATTATATTGTCTTAAGAGGTTACTATATGGAGGCTTGAGTCATGGGTTTGAATCACATGCTTAGGAGAAGAGGATTTTCAACCTAGAAGGTTCACATTAACTCAATTTTTTTTTTTTTTTTTTGAGGAACATTAACTCAATTTCAATATGCAACTGTGATTGTTCATAGTACTTGTGGGCAATGTAGCTTCTTTCAGGGTTCTCCCTCTTTCCGTCATGTGAACGTTCCATTGACCAACACTATGAGTGCTCCATTTTCAAGATTCCACTCTCCTCTGGGGAAACATATCTAAATAATGTGATCCACATCAAACTATGTATCCAACTACTAACAGATATGGATCTATCATGATCATACAAAATATGTAAAAAATATAATAGGTTTATGTAGTTTCTCGAAGGCCATGATTACTAACTAAGCAATTTTGTCTTTTATCACTTTTGTAAGCTATATATATTATATAAGGCCTAGAGTCATAATGAAATGGGATTAGAAATGTAGTTTTTATTTTCTACAAAATATAAATATAAGCATGGTTTGTAGTTTCATATCCAATAATCTGAATCTGATTACTATACCAATAGTATTCCATCTTTTTAAACGCATTAAAAGTATACGCTTCAACTCAATATACTTCATAAATTTTAGTATTATTTGGAAATATCCCAATTTAATTCATTCGGGATTGTCATGCATTCATTTTTTACTCTTTGGCTTAAAGTGTTTCATAGATGAATGCAATTTCCTATAGAAAATTGTATCAACGTTACCTTTTTTGTTTCTTCTAGACTATGTATGGTCTAGGGAAACTTGGATGGTGCTCCTTGGTTTCATGAGCTTTAATTGTATATCCAAAAGGTAGATCTACCTACCTGCCAAATGACCGCTTAGGTTTTATGGAGTATAACCCTCTTGTTTTATAGATGAATGCAATTTCCTATAGAAAATTGGACCAAACTTTGGCTAGAAATTTGGTCCAACATTGAGGGTTGCCTTCAAGTCGAGTCAACGGTGATAATAGAAACTATTTCAAATCTTTCATCAAACATGGAGCTTTCTTATGCTCCGTACCGACCCCATTCTGATGGGAGAAGACTTGAAAGATGATGATGATTACGACGACGATGATGATAATGATAATCTAATTGATGGTTCATGTTCCATGCACCTCTGTGTCCGCTCCAATCAAATTGGATATTGGTTTAGTATATCCTCTATGAGAGGACAAATACTAGGAAGCATCAAAATTACTAGAAAGATGCCTGTGGTCGCAGCGTCGGACACATGACACAAACACTTGGAAGTATACATAAAAAAAAAAGTGTTCAAAAATTATGAACAGCAAGCTAACCATGAACTCAACGTTCAGGACCTCGGCCGCGCCGGCGCCGGCACATCGTAGCAGAGCCTAGCCAACCTGACGCACTGCAGCCAATGGAGTACCTCCACGTTGGCATCCCTCTCCGCAACGACATCCCCGACGGTTATCTGCACCGACCCGCGGAAAACCCCCACCCTCCCCCGGACCCTCACCAACGCCCCCAGCCGCACCGCCGCCGCATGCTCAGCAGCCACCTCCGCCGTCAGATCCATATACGACGGTCCTCCGCCGCTCCCGGGGCGCTGGCGGTGGTTGAGCCAGAGGATGCAGGGGACGCAGCCGCTCCCGTCGTCGACGTGGAACCGGAGGAACTTGTTGGCGCGGTCGCGGCTGACCACGACGCCGACGGCCTCGGCGCGGGTGATCGTACGGCCGGCGCGGGAGACGCCGGCTCCGGCGGATCGGGCGGTGAGGGATAGGAGGTCCGCCGCCAGGAGCTTCACGTGGGCCGACTGGGTCGGGTCCATAACCCTCGCCAAAGTAATGAAATGGTGGGTTAGTAAAAGTAGGATGGTTTATTCAAGTAATCTGACCCGATAAGAATCCGACCCTAATATCTTATTCTTTTTGTTTTCTTGAAATCCAAAAGAAAATCCATTAAAACCATAAGTTAACATAGTTTAGACATATCTTTTAACTTCCAACTGCAATAATTGTACACCATCTCAAAAAATAAATTTACTTAAAAATATTTTATACTATTTGTCATGCAAATATACATTTAAATGTGAGAAAAAAAAAAATATAGACAAAAGACATGTACAACGCACGTGTGCGACTTCTAAGTATACAATAAAGTAAAAGATAAATTATCTTTTAAATGATTTTTTGTATAATATATGTTAAGAGTATAAATTTGGAGATATAATTTTGGCTAAATTACAACTTGATACCCTCAACTATTCGACTTCTTCAACTTGATACCTCCAACTTTGATAGTTATCAACTTGATACCCTAAATTTCTAAAATGACAAAATTACCCTTTTACTCTCCCCCTCCCCCACCCCTACCGGCTGTTACTACCCAACCGCCCCCACCCCCGGCTGCACCAGCACTACCCCGCGCCCCCCGACCTTCTCTCCATGTCGCGGCTACACCACACCCATGCACTCCGACCCCATCCCCTTGACGTGCCCCTAACCCCCTCCCCCTTCTCTTCGCCCGCGGTAGTGCCCCGCGCGCTGTGGAGAGGGGGTTTAGGGCGCGGCGCAGGGAGGGGTCGGGGGGCGGGGGTGGTGTAGCCACGGGGTGGGGACGGCGGGGTGCTGACAACCGGTAGGGGAAGGGGGAAGAGAGAGGGTAATTTTGTCAGTTTTAAAATTTAGGGTATCAAGTTGATACCTATCAAAGTTGAAGGTATCAAGTTGGAAAACTCGAATAGTTGAGGGTATCAAGTTGTTATTTAGCGTATAATTTTTTTAAGCAACTTTTACCCATTAATTCTGGAGAATTTTTTCCATAGAATTTTTTTCCTAGTAAAATAATTTCGTAGAATTATTTTATTTTTCCAAAAATTTGCCACCTTGTAATCAAACGCACCCTAATTGTCCCAGACTTCTTTATCACAAATCTCTTTGTGTGTGCGCGCGCGCGTGCGCGCGCGCGTGCTTGTGTGTGTGGTCCATGGATTTTATTTCAATAACATCTCAACATCCATTGCTTGGGATTTGATTGTCAACACCAATCCTGCTCCTCTTTATTTAGAACCTCTCGGGCTTGACTGTTAACACCACAGTCTATACATCCGCTGCTCCACGCCTTGCTAGGTCCAGCTATCAACTACCGATGTAACACCCAGTTTCTGAAATGAGGGTTATTTTGAAATTTCGTATTTATAAATATTATTTATTTGTATTTAAATCATATTATGATTTTTGGTGATTTTTAAATCAATTTAAAACTGTTTTAAGTCATGGCTTGTGATTTTGATGCCTTACTAGTGTAACTTGAGAGACTGTCTGACCTAGAGCCTGACCATGTCATTAGGATAATTTATTATTACTTTTGAGCATGAGGGTATTTTGGTCATTTGGCCTCTTTGAATTATTTCATGATTTATTGCACTGGTGATTGTTGATTTTGACTTTTGACTAGCTGTGACTTAAGAAACTGTCCTAGATTTTGACTTTGACTTGGTGACCTAGTTAACATGGTATGGACCCTAGTTTAACTTAAGTCAACTCAAGTTAGGACACTTAGGATCAAGTTTGAAATAGGAGGATTGGTGTATTGGTCCATGGACTTGAGACGTAGAAATGGGTTCCATGACTAGTACAATTAGGCCCATAGCCATTAGACTAAGCCCTAACCCTAATTTTTCACTTTTTAACCAGCCACTAGGGCTCCCCCTTCCCTATAAATAATCTCTTCCTTGTTCTTGCCTCTTTTATTAATTTTTTTCCAAGCTTTGAAGAAAGAGGTAAGGAGCCATCTTCCCCATTCCATAGATTCTTCATTTTAAATCATTTTCCACTCTAGTTTCTTGCATTAGAGTCTAATTTTCTCCTATTTTCTGATTGTGGAATTAAATCCCAGCCTTAGGACAATTTGGGAGCTTTTGGATAGCAAGAAGGAATCCCCTATTTGGAGCTTTTCCAAACTTTTTGCACCTATAGGTAAAATCCCTTAAATTGCATTATTATTTTGATTTCTTTGCATATTAGGCTAGGTTTAGGTGTCCCCTAGCTATCCCTAAAATTTGGGTGGATTTCGTGTCCGTTTGGTGTTCGTATCGGATACGTATCGGTCTATGTATTCATGTGTTTGTTGAAATGCCTCTAAGGATTTTGTTTTCGATTTTTGCTAAACTAATTACATGTACATGTAGCCTAATAGGTGTATATTGTAACCCAACTTGACTGAGTCAATTTTAGACTCATTTGGATACTGTTTAGGGGCTCGGACACGCAGCACGAGACACCGTACGGGACTCGTGCGGCTGCCCTGCTGCTCGGGTGTCCTAACGGACACGACACGGCGACTCAGGTCACGAAACTTGATAGACACGTTGTCCTAATGACTGACACGACACCTATAAAGTTTCACGAGTTCTCGATAAGTGTGCGCGAAGAAATCGCGTGTGCACGTGTTTTGCCCTGCACTGTGCACGCGTGTTTCGTATCTCTGATACGGGGCTGTAGATTAGACACGACACGGGTTCGACATGATGCAGGGTGATGAAACTCTAGCCCAATCATGGGCGAACGTGTATGCACAGGATCGACACATCTCGAGCTCTGTGTCGTGTCCAATCGGACACGACATGGCCGCACGAGGCAGTGCTGAGCACTGTCCTCTGATGCCTATTCGACTTTTGATTGGACCTGTTGGACACCACTTGGACATGAACCCATTGGTTCAGTAGACACCTAGACACTTGCAGACACCCTGACACGAACACGAGAGATTTGGTTGGACACACTGTATCCAAACCCATTCGACACAAACCACACACTCTACTATTCCTGTTATCTTAATGTATGTACTTATGTAGGTATACATGAAATATGAGTTCATATTGAACTAACAGTTAATGAGAATCCTGAGATGGTTTCAGGATTTGAAACCTGGGTTGGTTGGGTTGAATATTAGTTAGATTTTGGTTGATTAGAAGTTAACTGAGATTAGGTTGTTTAGTTGGTAATTATATTGTATGTATACAAGTATCTATGTATAGGTAGATTGGTTAAGTCCTTGGTTTCAGTTGCTAGCAGGGCAGTAGCAGCAGGGCACCCTGCATTAGCTTGGCATGGCAGCAATGCACTGCCTAGGCCTTGGTCTTGGCTCTGTTAGCATATGCAGCAGGGCAGCAGCAATGCACTGCATGTGCTGAAATGCATTGGTAGCAGCAGTAGCAAGCAAGGGGCATGCATTAGCAGCAGTGGCAGCAACCTGCTGCCTAAATTGTGGCTTAGTAGCAGTAGCTACTATGGGGGATGGCCTGCAGGGAGTTTGAACCTGCAGTAAGGTTTTGGGTAAAGGTGTAGAGTTAAGCAAGACTGAGTGAGTGAGGGTACACTTAACCTTGTGTCATGCAATAGAGTGTGTACTTTAGTATTTTGAGAGATAGTGTATAAGTGCATGTATATTAAGTTTGAATGAGAGGGAATTGAACTGAGAGTGGGATGTAAATTGGGTATTCATGATTAGGATTGGGTTGGAGTGTAGAAAGGATATATATATATAACAGTGGTATAGGATATCACCTATGTGTATGGTATGGGTTACCTATTGTATTAGAGTAGTATATTACCTATAGCCTATAGGTAGATGTATGTATGTGTGAGGTACCATTGAGTGTGGGTTGAGAGTCAATATTGTGATGCCTATATGTATATGTAGATAAATACATATATGATTCCTATGTATATATTTATGGATATATAGATGAGGTATATATGTGATAGATAGGTATATGTATGTGGATTGGTTGATAGGCTTATGCATGTCTAGGGCTATAATACTTTGAGTATATATACATTGATATGTATATATGATATATATTATGGTATCCTAGTCTGTGGTTTGGTTTTATGTGTAGTCTATAGATGACCTAGAAATTGACCAAGTTTAACCAATTGACCCTTGCTAGCCTAAGTGTAACCAATATTGACTTGTTGACTTAGTTAACTAGGTAGTTGACCATAGATAGTTGACTTGACTCTTAGTTGACTTGGTTTGACCCAGAGTTGACCAAGTTTGACTT
The DNA here is from genome assembly GCA_029216955.1 of Iris pallida. Classification (NCBI taxonomy): domain Eukaryota; kingdom Viridiplantae; phylum Streptophyta; class Magnoliopsida; order Asparagales; family Iridaceae; genus Iris; species Iris pallida. The sequence goes on from JANAVB010026398.1 coordinate 1,018,421, forward strand.
TGACCTAGATTGGCTTAGAAATCATGTAGATTGCATCGTAAACTTTATTTACCTTGTTTTAAACACATTATAATCCATACTGCTCTATTTAGGATATTGTGACTCCGGTGCAGACATCTGATATTACATTACTCTTTTCAGAGTAACAGGCGAGTACATTCTCTGATAGTTCTCTCATTTATTTGTCAATTATTGTACTTCAGTTCTAGTTAGTTGTATGTGATTCTCTGTTACCACACGTATGGATATTTCTGGATTCATGTATACGACACACATACCATATTTGTCTGGCCTCTATTACTGGTATCAACATATTTGGCTTCTATTACTGGAATCACATACTGGAATCACTTGCTGGTATCATCACATTTGGCTGGACTTATCTCGATTCTCGTGTCGTACTCTGGATTCACTTGTACTTGCTGGGAGGGGAAATACTTGAGTAAGACATGTAGACATATCCCAATCTGGAATCTCCCAACTGGAATCTACTAGAATCTACTGGAATGATAGCCATCTCACATCCGGCCAGGTGTGTGATGTACCGTATTACCTACAGTCGTTTACATGTCGATCTCGGTATTTTAAAACACACTGTTAGAGTATAGGCTGGACTCACCCTGGAATCATTGATCACTATGACTGGAATCATCTTATACTGGACTCATCTTGTACTGGAATCACCTGGTATCAGATTCATGTTGTCTGGATTTACTTGGGTTTTGCACTTGTTTACATTTACATTCTGGACTTAGATCATGTTGCTCTAGTTCATCTAGTTTCTATTTACAGTCTTTATTGCTATGATTCTTCTCTTGTTTTACTTACCTTACTTTTCTTGTATCTTAACTGTTTCTCTATACCATCACCTGTATACAAACTACCATGTTCATCAATAAAACTGTCTATAACTGCTTTATAGTTCTCTGTCATTTACTTCGATTTTCTAGATGAGATGTGCTCGTTCCTGTCCTGACTGGACCTGTTGAAATTTTACAGATGATTGCCCTGGGGATACTTGCCCTACTCACTATGGACCTGACGAGGGATTAGCTACCTTTGGCCCCGACACTCTGGAGTGATCGAGATTTAGTTTAGTAGACTTACATCTGTTTTCATGTAGAGCTTGTTGTATAGAATTGAGACTTGAGATGTATTTGAGATTGTTGAGATTGTTGTTATTATTTCAGTAGTTATTGTAGCCTTCAATTTCTTAGTTATATTTTCGTGTTATCTTATCGTGCTTAGACTGTGATTGAGTTACACCATATCTTATACTTGTCCTCCGTTCGGAGTTGAGATTTGACAAGTACATTATATAATTGCGTGAGTTGTTGATTAGATAGTAACCTAGGACAGCGTTCTACCGCCGACACTGCGGCGTAGGCTGGGCGCTGTTACGTACTCGTACCCTCACAGTGGGTGCGGGTCGTGACACATTTTTAGTGGTGGCTCATGCAGGTCGAGTTTATGTAGTGGTATTCGAACTAGAGTATCACTACAGCCTGCGATAGGAACTAAAGAATAGGCTTTAGCAGAGAGGTTACTCAATCACAGTTAGGACTACTTGAGAGATTCCTGGACGACCCTTGAGAATCTCATTATGAACTTCGATTTGAAAATCTTTTTTCCTCTTATTTTGATTCACCCTCACTCCTTGATGTTTAAAGGATCTTAGACTATTAACTTCCTTCATCATTATCCTTACTTATATTTTGTCTATCTTATGTTGCTAATTTAGCACCAGTTTTGTAAGCTGATCTTTTCGAGCTTGATCATGACATATTTTATTGGGGGCCGGCACCCACTAACATATTGTCTAATCAGAACCGGTACATGATGGTCTGATCAACCTATTGCACTTTGGTTCACTTTTTATATATTATTCTACATGGAGGGAGACATAGTTAAATTTGCCCTAGAGTCTCATCCACGACAGCTTTGGCAATTCGCTTTTGAATTATTTCTATCGCCTATGAACCACGTATTGTACTTAATAGCATCGTCTTTGAACTCTTTATTGTTTTGCCTTTCACATATTTCAGAAAGAAAAGGCACTGTACTTGATAGATCAACCCAAGGTATCACGTTTAGTTTCCCTATCCAAAGGAGGAAATTGACTTATTTCTATATCCCTGCATCATCCTTTAAATTCTAATTCTTTGATCGTGACCAGTCGACCGGGTCATCCTCCTTATCATCCAGTGTTTGGGGTCTTATTCAATTGAATTAATTCAATTGTGACATGGATATCAAATCTTGAATACTCGTGCTCAGACTTTAATGGCCTCGTTCTCCATCTTGCCCAAACTTCGATTTATCCTGAAATTGATAAACTTAGATCGTGCCGGGACTAAATCTTTTCTTATATATATTATGCTATTGGATTTCAATGCTATTGACACTCGAGACTTAAACTTTCGATTTTGATCATCTTTGGAATGGTAATCCTTCATAATTAATTCCTAGTTGTCTTTACCAGTTTCATATAGGATGGTAGACTGTCCCACACCTTAATGATTTGTTGCTTCCTTATCTTTCCAGAGAACACCCTATATTGCTTGCATGTTGATACCATGGGACTGTTTTGATCTAAAATGACTAGTCCATCTAGATGAGACCTTCAACTGCTGTGGTTGACCATTACTCTATATATTATTCTTCAACTTGTATGAGTTAGAAATTGCTTAGAGACTTTGATTGTGGGTGGTTGACCTAGAAGGAGTATGACCGATTTAAATTTCGAGGACGAAATTTTCTAAGGGGGGTAGACTTGTAACACCCAGTTTCTAAAATGAGGGTATTTTTGAAATTTTGTATTTATAAATATTATTTATTTGTATTTAAATCACATTATGATTTTGGTGATTTTTAAATCAATTTAAAACTATTTTAAGTCATGGCTTGTGATTTTGATGCCTTACTAGTGTAACTTGAGAGACTGTCTGACCTAGAGCCTGACCATGTCATTAGGATAATTTATTATTACTTTTGAGCATGAGGGTATTTTGGTCATTTGGCCTCTTTGAATTATTTCGTGATTTATTGCTGGTGATTGTTGATTTTGACTTTTGACTAGCTGTGACTTAAGGAACTGTCCTAGATTTTGACTTTGACTTGGTGACCTAGTTAACATGGTATGGACCCTAGTTTAACTTATGTCAACTCAAGTTCGGACACTTAGGATCAAGTTTGAAATAGGAGGATTGGTGTATTGGTCCATAGACTTGAGACTTAGAAATGGGTTCCATGACTAGTGTAATTAGGCCCATAGCCATTAGACTAAGCCCTAACCCTAATTTTTTACTTTTTAACCAGCCACTAGGGCTCCCCCTTCCCTATAAATAATCTCTTCCTTGTTCTTGCCTCTTTTATTAATTTTTTCCAAGCTTTGAAGAAAGAGGTAAGGAGCCATCTTCCCCATTCCATAGATTCTCTATTTTAAATCCTTTTCCACTCTAGTTTCTTGCATTAGAGTCTAATTTCCTTCTATTTTCTGATTGTGGAATTAAATCCCAGCCTTGGGACAATTTGGGAGCTTTTGGATAGCAAGGAGGAATCCCCCATTTGGAGCTTTTCCAAGTTTTTTGCACCTATAGGTAAAATTCCTTAAATTGCATTATTATTTTGATTTCTTTGCATATTAGGCTAGGTTTAGGTGTCCCCTAGCTGTCCCCGAAATTTGGGTGGATTTCGTGTCCGTTTGGTGTTCGTATCGGACACGTATCGGTCTATGTATTCATTTGTTTGTTGAAATGCCTCTAAGGATTTTGTTTTCGATTTTTGCTAAACTAATTACATGTACATGTAGCCTAATAGGTGTATATTGTAACCCAAATTGACTGAGTCAATTTTAGACTCGTTTGGATACTGTTTAGGGGCTCGGACACGTAGCACGAGACACCGCACGGGGCTCGTGCGGCTGCCCTGCTGCTCGGGTGTCCTAGCGGACACGACACGGCGACTCAGGTCACGAAACTTGATAGACACGTTGTCCTAATGACTGACACGACACCTATAAAGTTTTACGAGTTCTCGATAAGTGTGCGCGAAGAAATCGTGTGTGTACTTGTTTTGCCCTGCACTGTGCACGCGTGTTTCGTATCTCTGATACGGGGCTGTAGATTAGACACGACACGGATTCGACATGATGCAGGGTGATGAAACTCTAGCCCAATCATGGGCGAACGTGTATGCACAGGATCGACACATCTCGAGCTCTGTGTCGTGTCCAATCGGACACGACATGGCCGCACGAGGCAGTGTTGAGCACTGTCCTCTGATGCCTATTCGACTTTTGATTGGACCTGTTGGACACCACTTGGATACGAACCCATTGGTTCAGTAGACACCTAGACACTTGCTTGACACCCTGACACGAACACGAGAGGTTTGGTTGTACATACTGTATCCAAACCCATTCGACACAAACCACACACTCTACTATTCCTGTTATCTTAATGTATGTACTTATGTAGGTATACGTGAAATATGAGTTCATATTGAACTAACAGTTAATGAGAATCCTGAGATGGTTTCAGGATTTGAAACCTGGGTTGGTTGGGTTGAATATTAGTTAGATTTTGGTTGATTAGAAGTTAACTGAGATTAGGTTGTTTAGTTGGTAATTATATTATATGTATACAAGTATCTATGTATAGGTAGATTGGTTAAGTCCTTGGTTTCAGTTGCTAGCAGGGCAGTAGCAGCAGGGCACCCTGCATTAGCTTGGCATGGCAGCAATGCACTGCCTAGGCCTTGGTCTTGGCTCTGTTAGCATATGCAGCAGGGCAGCAGCAATGCACTGCATGTGCTGAAATGCATTGGTAGCAGCAGTAGCAAGCAAGGGGCATGCATTAGCAGCAGTGGCAGCAACCTGCTTCCTAAATTATGGCTTAGTAGCAGTAGCTACTATGGGGGATGGCCTGCAGGGAGTTTGAACCTGCAGTAAGGTTTTGGGTGAGGGTGTAGAGTTAAGCAAGACTGAGTGAGTGAGGGTGCACTTAACCTTGTGTCATGCAATAGAGTGTGTACTTTAGTGTTTTGAGAGATAGTGTATAAGTGCATGTATATTAAGTTTGAATGAGAGGGAATTGAACTGAGAGTGGGATGTAAATTGGGTATTCATGATTAGGATTGGGTTGGAGTGTAGAAAGGATATATATATAACAGTGGTATAGGATATCACCTATGTGTATGGTATGGGTTACCTATTGTATTAGAGTAGGATATTACCTATAGCCTATAGGTAGATGTATGTATGTGTGAGGTACCATTGAGTGTGGGTTGAGAGTCAATATTGTGATGCCTATATGTATATGTAGATATACAAATATGATTCCTATATATATATTCATGGATATATAGATGAGGTATATATGTGATAGATAGGTATATGTATGTGGATTGGTTGATAGGCTTATGCATGTCTAGGGCTATAATACTTTGAGTATATATACATTGATATGTATATATGATATATATTATGGTATCCTAGTCTGTGGTTTGGTTTTATGTGTAGTCTATAGATGACCTAGAAATTGACCAAGTTTAACCAATTGACCCTTGCTAGCCTAAGTGTAACCAATATTGACTTGTTGACTTAGTTAACTAGGTAGTTGACTATAGATAGTTGACTTGACTCTTAGTTGACTTGGTTTGACCCAGAGTTGACCAAGTTTGACTTTGACCTAGATTGGCTTAGAAATCATGTAGATTGTATCGTAAACTTCATTTACCTTGTTTTAAACACATTATAATCCATACTGCTCTATTTAGGACATTGTGACTCCGGTGCAGACATCTGATATTACATTACTCTTTTCAGAGTAACAGGCGAGTACATTCTCTGATAGTTCTCTCATTTATTTGTCAATTATTGTACTTCAGTTCTAGTTAGTTGTATGTGATTCTCTGTTACCACACGTATGGATATTTCTGGATTCATGTATACGACACACATACCATGTTTGTCTGGCCTCTATTACTGGTATCAACATATTTGGCTTCTATTACTGGAATCACCTACTGGAATCACTTGCTGGTATCATCATATTTGGCTGGACTCATCTCGATTCTCGTGTCGTATTCTGGATTCACTTGTACTTGCTGGGAGGGAAAATACTTGAGTAAGACATGTAGACATACCCTAATCTGGAATCTCCCAACTGGAATCTACTGGAATCTACTGGAATGATAGCCATCTCAGATCTGGCCAGGTGTATGATGTGCCGTATTACCTACAGCCGTTTACATGTCGATCTCGGTATTTTAAAACATACTGTTAGAGTATAGGCTGGACTCACCCTGGAATCATTGATCACTATGACTGGAATCATCTTATACTGGACTCATCTTGTACTGGAATCACCTGGTATCAGATTCATGTTGTCTGGATTTACTTGGATTTTGCACTTGTTTACATTTATATTCTGGACTTATATCATGTTGCTCTAGTTCATCTAGTTTCTATTTACAGTCTTTATTGCTATGATTCTTCTCTTATTTTACTTAACTTACTTTTCTTGTATCTTAACTGTTTCTCTATACCATCACCTGTATACAAACTACCATGTTCATCAATAAAACTGTCTATAACTGCTTTATAGTTCTCTGTCATTTACTTGGATTTTCTAGATGAGATGTGCTCGTTCCTGTCCTGACGGGACCTGTTGAAATTTTACAGATGATTGCCCTGAGGATACTTACCCTACTCACTATGGACCTGACGAGGGATTAGCTACCTTTGGCCCCGACACTCAGGAGTGATCGGGATTTAGTTTAGTAGACTTGCATCTATTTTCATGTAGAGCTTGTTGTATAGAATTGAGACTTGAGATGTATTTGAGATTGTTGAGATTATTGTTATTATTTTAGTAGTTATTGTAGCCTTCAATTTCTTAGTTATATTTCCGTGTTATCTTATTGTGCTTAGACTGTGATTGAGTTACACCATATCTTATACTTGTCCTCCGTTCGGAGTTGAGATTTGACAAGTACATTATATAATTGCGTGAGTTGTTGATTAGATAGTAACCTAGGACAGCGTTCTACCATCGACACTGCGGCGTAGGCTGGGTGCTGTTACGTACTCGTACCCTCACAGTGGGTGCGGGTCGTGACACGCTTTTAGTGGTGGCCCATGCAGGTCGAGTTTATGTAGTGGTATTCGAACTAGAGTATCACTACAGCCTGCGATAGGAACTAAGGAATAGGCTTTAGCAGAGAGGTTACTCAATCACAGTTAGGACTACTTGAGAGATTCCTGGACGACCCTTGAGAATCTCATTATGAACTTCGATTTGAAAATCCTTTTTCCTCTTGTTTTGATTCACCCTCACTCCTTGATGTTTAAAGGATCTTAGACTATTAACTTCCTTCATCATTATCCTTACTTATATTTTGTCTATCTTATGTTGCTAATTTAGCACCAGTTTTGTAAGCTGATCTTTTCGAGCTTGATCATGACATATTTTATTGGGGGCCGGCACCCACTAACATATTGTCTAATCAGAACCGGTGCATGATGGTCTGATCAACCTATTGCACTTTGGTTCGCTTTTCATATATTATTCTACATGGAGGGAGACATAGTTAAATTTGCCCTAGAGTCTCATCCACGACAGCTTTGGCAATTCTCTTTTGAATTTTTTCCATCGCCTATGAACCACGTATTGTACTTAATATCATCGTCTTTGAACTCTTTATTGTTTTGCCTTTCACATATTTCAGAAAGAAAATGTACTGTACTTGATAGATCAACCCAAGGTATCACGTTTAGTTTCCCTATCCAAAGGAGGAAATTGACTTATTTCTACATGTGAACGGCTAGGGGTAAATACGGCTCACTGTACGTGTCGTGTGCAGCTGCTATCATTCAAGATTAGATATATTGGGATAGTTCTGGGTAGTCCACATGTGTACTAAGATATTTCCCCTCCCGACTAGTCCGTGTGACAAGCGTGTCAACAAGCAGCAAGATATATGTATAGACATGAAATGAAAAGACTACTATGAATCGAAAGCAATCAGAAAGTGCACTTGCCTGAGGTCCTTAGCTGGTGAAACCAATAATAATATACCACTCAATGAGCCACAATCAGTCAACACATGCAGAAGTCTCCAGATGCTGAAATAAACAGTACCAACATTCTCAGAATAGTCAAATTATCTAGGATTGCCTGTCCTTAAGTCCAATTATGGACACAGGGGCAAAACGGTAATTTCGGGCAAAATGATGTCCGTCGTTGGATCCGTTTTGCACCGAAAAGCGTGCCAGAGTCAATGGTCTCTAAAGTCATCAAACTATATGTCAATAATTCTAGTTTTTCGATACGAACCCAACCGTATGTCCAAAGTTGGATTCCGGCGGAGCGTGCACAAAATTGCCCGTTGAGTGGGCCCGTGGGGCCCGCAAAACGGCGTTCCAATCAACTGTCTCAGAATCAGACCAAACTTGGCATACAGGACCAAAAAAATGATACGGTCCTATTGGCACAAGTTTCGTCTCGATCTGACGAGCGTGTACAAAGAAATGGGAAAACTTGCACAGAGGCCGATACGGTGAATTTCGGCGGATACGCATCAAATTCGTCGCGCACACGCGACCAATTTGAATTCCGTCAAAGCCCACACGACCACGAAACCATTACGCAGCTTTCGATGCTTTCGATTCGTGACCATGTCGCCCGGATTGGCGGGACGCACGTCGTGTCGGAAGATTTTTCTAGTTTTCTAAACTGTTTTAAACGGGTTTTTACTGATTTTCAAATCGGTATTTCTTGATGTATACTAGATGAAATTAAAATCCGTAAACAGCGCTTTGAAGCTGTATGGGTTGACTAAAAACCTATTTAAATAGATTTTGATAAATTCTAATCGGTTGCAAATAATCAGCCTTCCAAAACAGGAAGAAACTGTTTAGTGCCCTGTTTCTAATATTTCAGAAAACTATATTTTTTTCATGGATTTGATTCGATTTCTTGTCGAATCCGATTATGTTCCGCCTGAACTATTAGACAGGGTGTCGAGTTGGTTAGGTTAGTAACATACCTGAGAAATCGAATTACCAAACGACTGTACGACGATGGAGAGTTTCCCCCTCGAATTTGAGGCGACAGGCTGCTGTCGTGCTCTGTTTCCGGGTGCGCGCGCTCGGCCACGCGTCTGCCGGCGGTCGGCGGCGGCACAGGGCGGCGCGCGCGTGCGTGGGGGTGCGCCCAGTGTTGGCGGGGGTCGTGGGGGTGGCGAGAGGTTAGGGTTTTGCGAGTTTTCCTTCTCTCTCTCTCTCTCGTATATAAACACTAACAGGGGGGTCGGCCTGGGGAGTTCGGGTCTGCGGGGGGTGTTCACAGCTCTTGTGGGCTGTGATTGGTGTGTGGGCCGGGCCCATGGGTAGTTTGGGTTTTATTGGCTCATTAATTTTATTATTAGCTATATACATAGGTATATATATACATATACGTATATATTTCTTTATACATATATTCATGTATTTATATATATATATATATATATATATATATATATATATATATAACCATGTGATGATACATACCTACATACATAATTAAATATTTCATAGCCAAATATATATATATATATATATATATATATATATATATATATATATATATATATATATATATATATATATATATTAAATAAATGAATACTAACGATATTATTTTAATAATAATAATAATAATAATAATAATAATAATAATAATAATAATAATAATAATAATAATAATAATAATATTTCTTATATAACTTAAATCCTTATATAATAAGGTAAATGTACATATATCTATATTTGCTACAAGGCATAGTCACACTTAATATATATTTAAATAATATTTGCAATACAGGTCTACTAAAGTAAATATATTTATAACTTACAAGAATTATAAAATAAGCATTATATAATATAAATACTAAACATTAATTATAGTCAATATATAAATAAACTATTATAGTGTATACATTGGTAATTAAATTAAATAAATGAATGTACCTAAAATCAAACACGTGCAAGATCGTATTTAACCTACTGGTCCCAAAAGAATATACAAGGACATTATTTATAAAAATATATTATCCGTTTAATGATAATAATATATATATATATATATATATATATATATATATATATATATATATATATATATATATATATATATATATATATATATATATATATATATATATATATATATATATATATATATATATATATATATATATATATATATATATATATATATATATATATATATAACTATTATAATCTATTTACTTGGCCGTAAAAGTAAAATACCAATATAAATATTTTATATATACCATATACATATACATGGTCGTTTTTGGGCGTACGATATGTCTACATGAGTTTGGACTGGCTTGAGTCAAGTCCGGGCCAGAATAGTACAGTCGGGTCTCGTAAAAGTCAAGAATCTAATTATAAATAATTAAATTATTTAAAGGGGCATGTCACAACTTAGCCTGGTTTTCTAAGTTAGGACATCACTATGGCTCGGCCTTCCCTACCAGGACTAATACACTAGTCAAAGCCCGCCACTGTACTATCCGTACAATGATTTCTAGTCACCTTGTACTCCAAATTTAATCATGATTAAAATCATCTACCGTAATAATTAACTAATTAATTATTCATAAAAATCTAAAAATCATTATTTAGTTAAAATAAATAATAAAAATATATTTTAAAATTTTCGAAAAGGGGAGCTACAAATCTATCCACCTTAAAATAATTTCATCCTCGAAATTCTAACTCATGAACATGCCAAAAATTCAAATATAAAAATAAGAAGAATAAATCTACTATTACCACAATATCTTCAATTTTTAATTTTCCAGAAATATTTATATCCTCCTCCTAGCCATTTCGTAACTACAGATCATCGAGGACTTCTACCCACCTTTGGTCACACTACCCACTTCAAACGCCTGACGTCATAACATTGTAACCCTCCCGCTAATTGTAAAAGTAACTACCGACAGATATCTATAGCATAAGGCATCTACAACCCTCTCCTATCTATCAAGCGATCCAAAATTTAACAGCAACAAATTTACACAAGTAGCTTAAAATGTTGGTAATTTCTAGTAAGCATGGCTATTCGTCGCTCCGAAGTAGGGACGACAGGAAGATAAGGCAGAATAATCGGGAGCAACTATGAAGTTCAAGAGCAGTAGAGAGTATCCAATGTTGGAGATGGAAAGAAAGTCTATGAACCATTGACTTATTTGCTAGATTGGGCTACTCTAGTTCAGTCACTTGCTACGTCGAAGAGCCTTTCGTTACTTAGAGTGGCCTGCAATCTGTGCAATAGAGAAGTCCCGTCCTCAAAATTCTAATTCAACAAGGTTCCGTAATAGAACAGAATTTGAGAAATCAAGATTGGTCTTAATGGGTTCTCTATTTAGGCATCAGTCGTTGGTTGGATAAACATTGGGTTTCAATCTATATGGACTAGACAAGATCCCAATGATAAAACTATTCTTACTAGACTAGGGTATCCTAGAATAGGTTTCTACCCAAGGGATTGAGCTAATTGCTAGTCAGGTTGGTTAGCTAGGTCCCTAAAGCTCAAAATGTGTCTTCAGTGACTTTGTGTTTAAGGAGCACATGAGACCTCAATTGGGTGGTACACTAGTGGCATGTGCAAAGTAGGCTTCGAGTAGATCACAACCATATATTGGGTCGAAGGAATTAAGTCGAAGTTGAGGCTCTAATGGGAGTCGAAAAGCATACGGTTACTATGGTAAGGGTTATAGCTAGTCCTTTTTGACCTAAAAGTTGTACTATAAAAATAGAGTACAAGGGGACGTGTTTGAGTGGGACATGATATACCTAGTTGAAGGTGAACTCGTCTAGATTTTACATATAAAATTTGTTGGAAGGTAACAGCTGGTCTCGTGCTCCGAATATTGATGACACGGCCGGGGACACAAAATGATCTAAATGGGAAGTGGGAGTTCATAGGGTATTAATTATCATCCTGATGGAAATCATTCTAATCAATCGGTAATTCTCGTATATCCTAAAATTTTAGAAAGCTTACAGTCTACCCACCTTAGAAGCTAGGACATGGTTTTAGGAATAATGAGGTTAGCCAGGTTCTAAAGTCCGGATATTGTGCCCCGACTCTTGTTAATAAAGGATAAGGCACGACGTATCGGGATACGGTAGGTATAAGTCAGGTCAAGAGTCATTCCTCAATAAATAGAAAATGAGTGCGTATACAATGACACATGGTCGGTAAGATAGAGAGATATACACGTCCATGGTATACAAGAGTTTTCGACGGGGTAACCAACTCTAAGGCGCATCATATGAAAAGATTTCTAACAACTGAGTCGTAAATTTCTATTGGGGTCAAACCTGCCGGACTATTGTCACAAGGGTTCTAGTTGAAGCAAGCTTCAAACAAATGATTAGAGGCTCACAATATTTGGTCTCTGGAGAATAGGTAGTCTCCTAGGTTGGCATTTGGTCAAGGGGAAAGATCCTAATCATTCTCGGACTCCGATGACCAGAAAACCATGATAGTAGGTTTAGGGTCGCAGAGAGGACGAGTAACTTAAGGCAAGGTTCTAGTCACCTGGCTGGCCGATGGTAGTTACCCTTGTGTATACAACTATCATAGCCATGGGGATACTCTATATCTATCTATCAATTACGAGATTTCGTTCTTCCAATCAGTGAAAGACAAAAACGATAAAGAGTTCAAGAATGATGTCACTGAATACAATTACGTGATTCAAAGGCGAATGTATAATTCAAGAAGAATTATCAAAGCAGTCGCGGATAAGATCCTAGAGACATCTACATCTCAATCCACGTAGGGTAATTAGATGAAGGACGAACAAAATGCATCGTGGTTGATCAGACCGTAATATAATGATTCTGATTAGACAATATGTTAGCGGACGTCCCCAATAAACATATGTCTTGGATCAAGCTCGATAAAGAGTAAGCTTGCAAAAACTAAGCTGTAATAGCAGCATTGGTCAAGAGAGTCAAAATATAAATATGCGAGATTTTTGAAAGGAGACACAAGTGGTTCGAGTTTTGGAAGAATCAAAAACCTTACCGGGTGTTCTTGCTTATACGGTCAACCTTCTATCTTCTTATTCCTAAGGCCTTGGTCGACTAATGAGTTATGGACCTCTAAATTCTATATTCTAGGTAACTTATTAGTGTCGGTCAATTACCTTGTTAATAGATCACAAGGATCACATAATGCTAAATTGAGAGACATGCTACCGACTTATAGTGCTTCCACTAGTATTGGCTTTGGGTCTTATGGGACATACCGACATTTCTATTCTCTATAGTATCCTAAACTGGTAATCACGTCTGAAGTCATTTCACCAGGAATTATGCCTCGCCCATATACTCTGGCTGTGGTAAACCCTCGGTTCCGTGATTCAGAGGTGGCAAGCTATCAGGTGCTCTACCTTATATTGACACAAGAGTATCTAAGATCTAAAGAGGTCAACTAGGACATAGTTTTAGCAATGATCCATAACCTACAATTCTTCGAAAGGATTTTAATTCTATGGGTTGTGCCTCGCCAATGCGCTGCTGGCTGCAGTGAACCCATACTCTCCGCTCTCAGGTAATTGGCGACAGTGCGCTGCTGTCTAGTCATCGCAGTCGTTTAATTACTCTAACTATATTCCTAAGAACGTCAAAGAGATGCTAGGGATTCGACTTAGTTGACTATGGTAGAAAGCGTAAACGCCTGCCTATAAGTCTCAATCCTTAAAGTAAAAGGTTGACCGTGGGAATTAACTTACAACAAGGAAAATAAGGACATCCTAACATTTATCTCAAGGGTGTCGAGTTGGTTAGGTTAGTAACATACCTGAGAAATCGAATCGCCAAACGACTGTACGACGATGGAGAGTTTTCCCCTCGAATTTGAGGCGACAGGCTGTTGTCGTGCTCTGTTTCCGGGTGCGCGCGCATCGGCCACGCGTCTGCCGGCGGCCGGCGGTGGCCCAGGGCGGCACGCGCGCGCGTGGGGGTGCGCCCGGTGTTGGTGGGGGTCGTGGGGGGTGGCGAGAGGTTAGGTTTTTGCTAGTTTTCCTTCTCTCTCTCTCTCTCTCGTATATAAACACTAACAGGGGGGTCGGCCTGGGGAGTTCGGGTCTGCGGGGGGTGTTCGCAGCTCTTGTGGGCTGTGATTGGTATGTGGGCCGGGCCCATGGGTAGTTTCGGTTTTATTGGCTCATTAATTTTATTATTAGCTATATACATAGGTATATATATACATATACGTATATATTTCTTTATACATATATTCATGTAATTATATATATATATATATATATATATATATATATATATATATATATATATATATATATATATATAACCATGTGATGATACATACCTACATACATAATTAAATATTTCATAGCCAAAAAAAATATATATAATTCATTTGAATAAACGAATACTAACGATATTATTTTAATAATAATAATAATAATAATAATAATAATAATAATAATAATAATAATAATAATAATAATAATAATAATAATAATAATCATATTTCTTACATAACTTAAATCCTTATATAATAAGGTAAATATACATATATCTATATTGCTACAAGGCATAGTCACACTTAATATATATTTAAATAATATTTGCAATACAGGTCTACTAAAGTAAATATATTTATAACTTACAAGAATTATAAAATAAGCATTATATAATATAAATACTAAACATTAATTATAGTCAATATATAAATAAACTATTATAGTGTATACATTGGTAATTAAATTAAATAAATGAATGTACCTAAAATCAAACACATGCAAGATCGTATTTAACCTACTGGTCCCAAAAGAATATACAAGGACATTATTTATAAAATATATTATCCGTTTAATGATAATAAAAAAAATATATATATATATATATATATATATCACCCGTAAAAGTAAAATACCAATATAAATATTTTATATATACCATATACATATACATGGTCGTTTTTGGGCGTACGATATGTCTACATGAGTTTGGACTGGCTTGAGTCAAGTCCGGGCCAGAATAGTACAGTCGGGTCTCCTAAAAGTCAAGAATCTAATAATAAATAATTAAATTATTTAAAGAGGCATGTCACAACTTAGCCGGGTTTTCTTAGTTAGGACATCACTATGGCTCGGCCTTCCCTACCAGGACTAATACACTAGTCAAAGCCCGCCACTGCACTATCCGTACCATGATTTTTAGTCACCTTGTACTCCAAATTTAATCATGATTAAAATCATCTACCGTAATAATTAACTAATTAATTATTCATAAAATCTAAAAATCATTATTTAGTTAAAATAAATAATAAAAATATATTTTAAAATTTTCGGGAAGGGGAGCTACATTGGCTTCCCTCGAGCTTCGATCATCAATACTACGATCCTATTGTCCGCTCCTCCACGTCCGACATCACTCGGACTTGAATATCAGTACCACTACCCTATATATGCCTGGCTATCAACGCCTGACTTGGTTGGGATTCTTACAAACTCAAATTTTTTCTCCCCTTAAATTAAGTGCTTAACATCCCAAGAAAAATAAAACCTCTACTAGGTGACCAATATGGATTCTTAAACAATGATCAACCGATCATGATATATTTCTTAACGAGTGTGTAGCCCTGGAGATCTCGTGGACGGTTTGAAAGAATCTTCAGTCTAGCATGTATTTGGTCCATCATGATTTCTTCATTGAATATATCCAGAATTCATCTTACTTATTACTTTTCTGCAAATACATGTTAGGCGAACAAATCAATACACATAGTAACAAGTATGATATCATTAATGCATATTAGGACTATGCCAAGTTCAAGTATAAATATTATAGTGATTGCATGATCATTAGTGATTTTATAATATTGAACTTAATCAATTAACCATAATAAAAACTAATTTAATTATTGTTAACAATAAGTCT
Organism: Iris pallida; assembly: GCA_029216955.1. Lineage (NCBI taxonomy): Eukaryota > Viridiplantae > Streptophyta > Magnoliopsida > Asparagales > Iridaceae > Iris > Iris pallida. The sequence continues at coordinate 1,034,424 of JANAVB010026398.1, forward strand.
TCTCCTCTTCCCTCCTTAAATCACGATATGTTAATCTTTATGTTTTAAAAGTAAAAAAAATAAAGAAATAAAAATTCCTAATTATATATAGACTAGGCAAGCAATCACTCATGACCAAACAAGTCGTATAGTTTGCTATTATTAACTAACTAAGATTATCACAAAATTAATTGTGAGACCCGTCTCCTGATATTCTATTTTCATATGATTATCAATATGCATATCCTGTATTTTGTAGTTTATATTTTACTATTGATAATGTTCATGTGGTCACGTGCCATATGTGTCACGCCCCGATTTTCCAGAATCGATAGTCGTCTTCCAGGCGTGATGTCGTGTGAACCTCATTTGTGCTCGCACAAGGCAATTTTACGAGGTTATTCAAAACACAACATCTAATAGATTACGCAGAGAAATTGAACAACACATTGAAACAGAAAAAAACTTTCTTTCATTAATAATAACTTACAAGACTCGACTACAAAAGGTGCCGTGTGGGCTTACAAACTGACTCAGATGAGATAGTCGTTCCATACATTTACATCCCTTTATGCATAAGCAACAAAACACCATCTTGGACCTGGAATCGGAGAGAGTTGATGAGACATGGCACGGTCTTGATTGGAGTCTTCAAAATATAAAGATCAACTTTGTACGCTAGCAAGGCTTCAAAATGTTCCAAGCGTCGTCTTCAGTTCCTTGGTTCGGAGCACATGTGAGAATGAGGATCAGTACATTGTCATGTACTGGTGGGTGGCTAATTAAATTTTATGCTCTCATTTGGTTCAAAAAGTTATGTGAAAAAAATACATGTATAATTGGTGATCTTTCTAGCCATCCTAATCAATTCATGCAAGCATTGGATAGGCACAAATAACTAGGGGTGGGCAAATACCGACCGATACCGAAAAACCGACCAAATACCGATTAAAAATATACCGAAAAATCGAACCGAAATTATGTACCGATATCGAATTGCCGAACCGACTAAATTACGGTATAATGGTAATGGTAACGGTTTGAGTGTAATACCATACCGAAAATACCGAACCGAACCGATTCACACACAAACACACACAAATATATACCCACACACGCGCGCGCGCACATTTTTAATATTGTTCATGATTAATTTTACACTACTCATTTTTAATTTTATCTTTGTTTTGGTTGGTTTCCTAGAACTTGGAATGGATTTTAGTGGACTTGAATTTATGTTAAGAATGCTAAGAATTGAGTTTTTGATCTTTGAGCTTATGTTTTTGTGTTCTCATAGAATTTTAAAGTGAATTTTGGTTACTTAAACTTATACTAAAGATTAAACTTAGTGACCGCGTTTGATATTTTAAGCTCATTTTTAGGTGTTTGCGACTTGTTACATATTGTTCTAATAATTTTGATTAATTGTTTGGTTGGTAGAGGCTTAGCTTTAAAATTAATGCTTCCAAAAAAGTTAAAAAATAATATTATAGGTTAAGAGGTTCTACAATTTTAAGTGTGTTAATTGATCAAATATTAATTGGTAAAATATCGATACCGAACAAAAACCGACCGAATACCGATTTAACCGAAACCGAAAAAATCGATTCTAAATGGTACGATATTGGTATTGATTTTTCAAATACCGATTTAAAAAAATACCGAAAAAATCGACCAAATACCGACCGATTATACCGACGCTCACCCCTACAAATAACGTAACTACGAGAAATCATACACACGGCAGAGCATGCCGCTGTAGTATAAATCTTACCATGTTCTTCCATGTCATATTAATAACAACAAATCCATTAGTATGTATTTGTGGAGGTCACTGGCTTGACAAGCCATCCTGGACGTATAGTTTGGTAAGACAAAGGTCCTTTAGCGCAGGTAGCAAGCTCCGTTGAAAGCCCCTACGTACCATGGCAATGCATGCATCCAGTATAGCTATTTGTGTTTCCTCCTAAGCCGAATCGGTCCAGTATCCCCCGGGATACTGTCCGAAGAAATATCGCCCTTGTGCATAAGTTGTCCATGATAGTGCTAAGCTAAACTGGTTATTCAAGGCACGTTTCATGGTATCGTTGCAACATTCATTTAACCGATTCGATCTTTGCTTAGCACAATGCTATATAACAATACTATATATAAACATGTAATAGTTTTATGATAAAGTAGTACTATAGCCCGGTGTACGTAAGAAATCATATAACAATTTATTTAACATAAGCATTTGTGTCGTGGTGGCTACATCTAGCACATTTGATTCATATTGATGTTATCGATTGATTGGATAGAAAATGGTCAAGGGTAGAAGGGTCAGCCACTCACCTATATTTACTTGAGACGAGAGAAAAGAGGACGATTGCAGTATACGGTGCCTGTGCGATCACCTAAAATCCCATAAGCAACGAATCATCACTTTTACCCTTTCTATTCCGAGTTTGATATGAAATACGAAGTTCGAAGAACGTAAGCAATAAAATCTATCGAAAATATTCACAAAAATGCATTCATAAAATCAAAGCCAAAGAAGCAAAGAGCGGCATAAAAACAGAGCAACGGGAGGTCTCTCCCGATTCAGCCGTAGAGTTCATCCTCGAGGCGCAACCCGCTGAAAATGAGACTTGACTCTGAAGAAGGTATTTCATAACGAAAAAATAATCTTAATTCAATCGGTCCCAATCAATCGATAGCAATAGTATTTCTTAACCGTGTAGTGCACCGTCCCGCTCAGTAAATCGAAGGAATCGAAACGTCGACGGCGTTCGGACTTAGCATGCAACGACGACTTGAAGGCCCGCTCGGTCGAGGCGACTCCTCGCTCAGGTAGGGTAGTTTCGGTTAACTTGCCTCATCTTAGCCTTCACATAATAAATTGCATGTTTTCAACTTGCACAAGTAGGCTTGATAATAAAAGAGACGAATCCACATAGATAAGGGAATAATCCCGACGGGGCGAATTGAGTTAGAATATGGAAGGGGCCAACTGTCGTCTTAGAGTTGGTGCACGGCGTGCTTTGAAAATGACACTCGATCCTTCGTCCCGTGGCTTGGGAGAAGGAAAGTTTGTATTCGCTACAAAGCTAAGAGTTAGCCTAAGTCATAGGCGTCCCCCGCATGAATGCTTGATAAAGCATACACGATCCATTGCCCAAGACTTGGCATAGCCTTTACCCATCCCATTGGTTAAGCTGCGTTGCACAGCTTGTGGCATAAGTCTAGGCAACCAAATAACTTGTTTGTTCAAGCCGGACACGTGCACAACACGTTCCATCAAGACAAAGCTTGACGCAGCCCTTGCTCGTCAAGTTGTTGCAATGTTAAGTTAGGCAAGTTATGTTAGGCCATCGGAGTAGTAGCAAGCACGGTCTTACGAGTTCTACGGCTGGGTATAACAACATAGTCTTACGGTCTCAAGGCCCGCCATATAGAATATGACTTGGACGGTAGTGTCGCATAGAGTTCAAGTTGGATTAAGGCACGATGTCATAGACTTAATATTTTAAGACATGGGCCACGGTTGATTCATTGAGTTTGGAAAAAGGGCTTCAAATAGTTGTTCCTGAGTTGAAGGAAATAATAGGGCAAGAAAGAAGAATGCTCGCGACTATGGGTCATCGAGGCGGTCTCAGATTTGAGAAATATTGAACTTGGCCCTGAAAGAGATGGTAACACTAGAGGTAGAATGACTATGTGAGACGTCAGTTTGAGTGGAGTCTTGCATGGTCATGTACAACTTGTCGACAAGGTAGAGTTTTCTCGAACGGTGACCCAGGCGGACGAGACCGGTTCTTGAGAAACATGATTAGCCGTGCCGGATGACCGCACAGGTTAGCACAAAGTTTTGCACCGGAGCTCGCTACTCGAGCTGGCAAGGGTGGCCGCCTAACAAGCTAAAGGGAGTCCAAGATGGATTTGGGAGTCAGTGACCAATTCATATAGATGAGTCGGCATGGCGGCAACCCGCATGTGTGCCTTTGGATTGAGTTGAGTTGGATGTGTGTGTACAGTTAGAACACAATATTGGGCCTAAGATTTGGTTTCAACGTAGGCGACGTACTTCAACACGAGATGTAGCGTCAAGTCTTAAGTTGTCGGCATATAAGTTGCATAAGTTGGATTTGAGTCACCTTGAGTTTAAGTCAGAAAAATACCGTAAGGCAAAGTCGGTCGAGTACTTAGCCCACAAGTCTTGATTGGGACAGTTGGTGATTAAGTAGCAAGGGCTGCGAGGCAAAAATGCGGTTAAGTCTCACTGAGTTACGAGACACGGTACGATGGACTTGTAGCACGGTCACATGGAAATGAAGTCTTACCGAGTAGTTGCGTCTTTGATTTTGGAACGTAAGGCAAACACGACTTGATAGGTTAACGTTGTTGTTGCAGGCACGGGATGGTCTAGAGACACAAATAGGCCAAGGCGTCGGTCCTAAAATAATCCTAAGGCAAGAGTAGAAAGACAATCAAAAGGGTTATGTTGCACAAATTAACTGAACGTGTCGGTTTTGTATAGGTGGGCGAGGAGCTCATTCCACCAGTACAGTCGAGTACTGATACCCACATAGTTTTCATGTGCAGGCACAGGTAGAAGCTCGTGGCACGGAGCTCGCTTGGATGCGTCGAGGCACAGAGTTTCTTGGAGATTCGAAGCGTGCAGCTGGATGGAGTCAAGACTTATACGAGACATAATGTATGGACGTCGCCTTTTGAAGCATCTGCTGGCTCAAGACTTGTATTGAGAGATGAAAAAGAGCTGAGTGACTTGTAATGTGAGAAGAGTGAGCTTGAGTGACTTATAATCTTGGCCTTACGTCCCATTGTAACCTTTGTTTTAATATCAATAAAGAGCTTCTTTTGAATAACTTGTGTTTTGTTCTAAATTTTTACTGCTATTATTCAATATCTCTGCTTGGGACTTCTGTGCGACGACCCCGTCGCAGCCGCTGTAATTGGCCGTTATGGAACCCGCCTTGTACGAGCGCAATCTAGGCTCGTGCGGCATCACGCCTTAGTGAGGATGATCGCTCCTACGAGAGCGGGACGTGACATAATGGTATCAGAGCACGGCTTTACATCTTTGGACTATCGATTGAATTCTTTAACTTCGATGTTTCCGCAAACTCTGAAGTCTTGCTTCCGTAAAGTTGATATCGTTGGTGCACTCTCTCTCAAATGTCCCATGGATGTCCTTACAATAAGTCTATCTATTTTACAAAACATAAAAGAACAGTTTTTGACAAAACAAAAAGATGGTCCGCGTAAGCACGGTTGGCTAAGTCGGGCTGGGCATACACCAAAGTTGCGTCGACCTTAGAAAAGTCGAGTATGGAAATTAAATAGTGTCAAGCAAGAATGAGTTGAACTCGATTGAGTAAAGTGAGATGACTATAAGATAGGGGTGCTATCGAGCGACGATAACGTCGGTGCGATATAGATGCGCACACTTGGAATTAGATGAATGGTTCAAATGGGATTCAAAGGAGTCAATTTTGATTCGAATGATAGTTTTATGGATTTGTTGAATGACTTCATTCCTGAGTGGTGTATGCGATGGCCTCAGGAATGTCGATCGATCGATTGAGGATGCGGGGGTGTCGATGAGTCTGTTAGCAAGCGTCGCGTTATGCAAAGTTGTAGATTGAGTATCGTTGAATAAGTTGTCTTGAAATATGACGAGTTGATTCGAACAACCTAGAAATTGATGTGTACGGAACGTACACGGGATTGAGGATGGCGCGAGTATGAAATGCGAAAAGGATTGAGTAGGTGAAACTGAATCGAAGAAAAGTTAGGGTATACGAATGGATGACTTGATCGAGAAAAATTGATACGGATCGTATACAAAAAGTTAGCACGACCGAATGATAGCGTGCATGGGAATGATTCGAATATAATTAAGAAGGACTCTAAGGATTGGAATGAATGTTGCTCGATGACTTAAGATAGACGAATGAACATTACGTGAATTTGGGTTTGAGGAAATTGATGTTGTGAATGATTCGAGGGATAATGATCAAAATTGATTTTGAATGTCAAAGAGATTATCCAGTCGGACGATAGCATCATTCGTACGACTCGAAACTTGTTGCAAAGGAAGATCGTCAGGTTACGCATGTCATCGATGGTATTGAGGCATATCAAAGATCAATATACGATAACTCGGGGGTACTCTGACTCGACGAATGACGGTCGTGCAAGTGTTATCATTCTGACGGATAATATACTTAGGATTTTGATTGAGATGAATGTTGGATAAAAATGATCGTGTCTTGATGGTTACGTTGATAACCACAACATCGACGATCTTGTCTTGCGCGAGCACAACTCTAGCCTCGCACATGCGTCATATCGGATTTGGGGCGATCGTTCTGCGTGAGCGCTAACATGGTGATTCATGTCGCGGGAATGATCGAACTCGAAAAATCAAGATGCGATAACTTTGATTGTCTCAACTTGTTGGTTTGATGCGAAGGAAAATTCGAGGATGTTTGGACTTACGATTGATGAACGAAATAAACTTGAGGATTGAGTAGGTCCAATCCGCGCATCGAGAATGAATTAGTCTAGACTCGAACAAGAGTTACGTCCCGATGAGAATGATTACTCGACGGGAGCGTGGCATGGTGATTCATGTCCACCGTGGATAATCGGACTCACGTGAGATTGGGGTGCAACATATTGTCAAGCTAGGCGACCTTGTGATCGATTGCCTGAATTGGGATAAATGACTTAATAGCTCTAAATTAGTACTCTATTCACAGCACCTCCTATGTTCTGTATACATTGATTATAAATCGGCTCAAACTCTTAGGAACCATATGAAATGAGTTATTTCTGTAGGACCGATTGTAGGAACGAGTTGTAAAGCGCAATACTCTAGAAGGGGGGTGAATAGAGTAGGCAGCAGAAATTAACTATTTAAAAATGTTAGTAACAAGATCACAGATGATATATCACAGATATATAAATAAAAAGTAGAGAGTAAAAAGCAAACACAAACACAAGGATGTATACTGGTTTTCCTCTTGTGAGGACTAGTCCAGTCGGAAGAACTCTAGCTTCCAGTTAAATCCATTATAGAAAAATACCATAAGTTTTCATCCAAAGTTCTTGCAACTTCTACAACGCGAGCTTTGATCTGAAGTACTCGACCAATTTCAATTGTGAAGAGTCTTTCTTCAATCAAGTCTCTGATTACAATCACTCTGAAACTTCTAGACCGTACCGTACTGGCAAATCGACTAGAGGATTGTAACTGGCTTGGGATTTGAAAATAAAAGCTCAGAACACTTTGGAAGAAGTAGTAGGCTTTTAGAGAAGAGATATGAAAGTGAATAGTGTACGAGTGAATTGAAATGATCAAAATCCTTCTCTATTTATAGTTTTTCCAAAGGCAGAATTCTGACAGAATTCGGGCAGAATTCGGACAGAACTCTATGAGAAAATCTCGTTGGAATCCGTAACTGCAGGAAGACCAAGTTCAAAAAGCAATGTTCACTAACCGAACTCTGGCCGAACTCTGGCCGAATTCGGGCCGAGTTCTGCTAGGGTTCTGTTAGGGTTTTTGTAAATTAGTTTTTAGGCTTTTTGAAAAGTCAAACAGTTAGGAAGTAGTTTAGGATTTTGTAAGTGGGCTTGTTTCCAAAATGAAAGGGTATTTTGAAAACGTTTCTTGGGTAGCCTATTTGTCAGTACGATGCAGTGTACATCGTATTCCTAGACTCAATAAATATAAAAAATACATTAATAAAATAGGAAAACCAAGAGCCATTTGATAACGCCTTTCTTCAAATATTTGAGCAAACTTGAAGATGCCTTTTTCCTTGACAGCGGTCGTCCAAAGATAAACAGATCTGGAAATCTGAATACGAGGCCCCGGTTAGGTCGTTAGGCAGTTCAGAGAAATCTTCTTGTATGACGCCATCTTTGGCCCATCAATAATTCTCTATTGTATATGTCCTGGTGTAATCATGTTTGATCATGCTTACTGCATGTCTGTAATACATGTTAGAAGAACAAAGTAGTAATATAATATAGAACATTAGGATAATGCTAACATGAGGACAATGCTAAGTTTAAGTAGCAACATGATAGTAATTACATGAATATTAGTGATGTCATTATAGTAAACTTAATTGATTAGCCATATTCAAAAACATGAAATAATCATTGGGCTAACAATCTTCCCCTTTTTGATTATGGCAAATCCTTTAAGTTTAATATATATACAATAGATGCATGTATCACTAATAAACACATAATACTAGAATATTGTGTGCTAACTTAAACTTATTTCTCCCCCTTTGATATGATAAAAAATAAGCTCCTCCATAATTAGAGCTAAAAATGAACTCAAGCATATGATCAAAAATAAGCTCCTCCCCAGTTTTCAGAAATAGGAGTATTTTTGTCATTTTTTATTTTAGAATTATTTTGGAATTATTTATGATATTATTTTGGGGTTATTTGAGTCGGGTTCGAATTTCGGCTCAATCCGACTTGAAACGGGGACCCGGGGTAGTTTTGACTCTAGTGGACCCACACATTAGTTAGCCATGGCCCACATAATAATATTTTTAGTTAGTGTGTTAAAGTAATTTTTCATGGATAGGTTTAGTTAATTAGAGACTTAAAACTAGACTAATTTAGCCTCAACCGAAAGCCTTTTCCTAATTTAATTCATATGAGTTAGTGGGGGTATTTTAGACATTCACCAATAGGGACACCTAGCCCACACATGGCTGGCCATAGAGGAGGGGATAGACTCATCCATTTATTTCATTATTTCTCCAAACTTTCTCTCTCTTGTTCTTCCCCAAATTAATTTCTAGAGAGCAATCCCATTGATTTCTCCACCAAATCAACCTCTTCTTCTACCAAATCTTCTTCATTTCTCCTCTACTCCATAGTTAGAGGGTGCTAGCCAAGTTTGGGAGGATTCGGAGCTCGTTCGTGTCCATTTGGAATCTCTACGTGTCGGTGTCGGGTCGGAAGGCTTTTTTTTCCTTTGAATCTCTCTCCCGGAAGGTATAATCTCTCCTCTAATCCACCCCAACATGCATATATGAATATTTTGAACCCGTAGGAATGACCCCATGGTTGTATCTCCATTTGTGTCCATTTCGTGTCCATTTGGAGGTCATAGGAGTGTCCTTGTGTGTAGGTTTGTGTCCTAGTGGGAAGAAACTATTTGGACACTTGTTTTTATTATAAATATATTTTGGATGATTATTTGGAGGTTAAATCTCAGATTTCTAATAGTTTAGAGGTGTTTTTCAATGTACATATTGTAATCATATTATTAAATCTATATATGTATATATATGGTTGTATATATATATCATTCTCTCTCTATATATATATATGGATATATATTATGGCTCATATATATATATATATATATATATATATATATATATATATATTTTTTTTTATATATATATATATATATATATGTATATGTACTATGGTATATAATATGGTGTGTGTGATTTTGTGTTTGGTTTGGAGGCATGAGGGTTCGGCCAAGGGGAGAGAAGTTAGAGTGTTTGTTGTGTTAGAGTTGATGTGTATGTGTGGTGTTTGAGAGAATTTTAGTGAGAGTTTGAGTGTAGAGAGTTTGAGAGGAGTGTGAGAGAGTGGGAGGTTAGAGAGTGGTTTATGAGATGAGGGGGAGAGGACTAGCTGCTGCCTGTTGACTGTCCCAAAACAGTCCAATTGCAGCCCCCAACTGTCCTCTTGCTGTCCAGATTTTTCAGCCCATGTACACCCCAAAGAGCCTCCCATATTCCAGTCCAAATAGCCCCATAGCAGTCCCCTTTAAACTATCCTTTTGGCTGTCCTTAAAACCCCTGAATCCTGTCCATTCACACCCCCTAAATGACAGTCCTAGTGAGCCATTTGCTGCCCCATAGCAGTCCATATAACCACCCTTGCACAGGCCAAACAGTCGCCATGGCTGTCCCATTTTCAGCCCATGGATTAGCCTCTAAATGGCAGCCTAAAACCTGTCATTAACAGTCCATACCTGTCCACAAATCAGCCACTAAATGCCCCTCCAATTCAGTCCAAATAGCAGTCCAAAATCAGTCCAATACAGTCCAGATTTCAGTCCTATATGCTGTCCATAGCTGCCATTGAATTGTCCTAAAATTCAGTGCTAAAACCCATACATGTTGTCCATATTTTAGCCCATTGGCAACTCCCCAAAACCTGTCCTAACATGCTCTACATATCAGTCCAAATCTGCCCTTAAACACCCCTTTAAACATAGCCTATATGGCTGTCCTTTACATCCCCTAAATCAGTCCATTTATGTCCCATATAGCTACTCTAAAACCAGTCCACTAAACCACTTGTTGGCTGTCCTAATTCAGCCATGGTATGCCCCATCAAACAATCCCAAAACAGTCCAATATTGGCCCCTTAACATCAGCCCAATTATCCTCTATATAACTGTCCATAACTTGTCAAATAGATGCCCCACAAATCAGTCCTAACATGTACAAATCAGTCCACTTTAGTGCCTTATGTGTGTGTGTGTGTGTGTTTTATGCGTTTGTGTGTGTGTGTATGAGAGCCTAGTGAGTATAGCTAGTAGCTTATAGGTTAGCCTATGTGTAAACCTATAGGAAAGCTTATAGGTGAGTGATATATGTGAGTATTGTATGTGAGTGAGTTGTGTGGGTGAATGTTAGGATGATGTGAGAATGGGGTAGAATATCATTGTAGCTTCCCTTCCTGGATTTTTTTAAAATATTTTTTATTTATTTGATTTAAATGTTGATTTTTAGATTTCTAGAATTAATTATTTAGTTAATTATTACGGTAGATGACTTTAGCCATGATGGAGTTTCTGAGTACAAGACGGTTAGGAATTATGGCACGGATAGTGCAGTAGCGTGCTTAACTAGTGTTTAGCCATGGTAGGAAAATATCGAGCCATAGTGACGTCCTAACTAGGAAAACCAGGATAAGTTGCGAGTTAATCCCTATAAATGATTTAATTAGTCATTTATTAATATCTTGACTTTTAGAAAATTTGGTTATATCAAACTAGTCTGAACCAAGCCCAAAGCCCATGAGGTGTTGCAGTGTGATCAAAGACGTCAGTGTAGACGCATATTGTATTGGTATTTTACCTTGGTAATTTTGGAGACAATTCTAGGAACAATTGCTATATATATATATATATATATTTTATATATATATATATATATATATATATATATATATATATATATATAAAATATACTATATGTGCTTGATATTAGAAATAATATTATATTAATAATATAGTAAATATTTCTCCTTAACAAATATGTTAGATTTTATGGAAATTATCTAGGTTATATATAAATATAGAAGCGTATTTACGGTATATGGAAATTAGGCTTTTTATATATAAAATATCAATGTATTTTATTTGTGAATTTTCGGTATATAAAATTAATGATCGGATTTCAAATATCGATTATACGTAATATTTATTATTCGTGTTTGTATTTATGGTATATAGGTATATATAATTATATATATAAATTACATTATTGTAGCTTGTATTAATAAGAATATATATATACTAATATACGATATATAATTGTGTATTGGAATTATAAATATATAATATTATAAATGTGTACGTGTACGTATATATAAATATATAGATTATATATATATGTGAATGTGTATATATAAATACATGTAGTATATATATATATATATATATATATATATATATATATATATATATATATATATATATATATATATATATATATATATATATTATTTTGCTATATATAGAAAAAGGAATAAAAGAAAAAGAATGAAAGAAGAAGCAGCAGTAGCAATCGGCCCAGCCCAAACCGGGCTACAGTGATCTCAGCCAGCTTTACTTTTCCCCCACAAGCACCCGAGCCCACAGGCTCAGGCCGAACAAGCCTAGCCCTATTTATAGATATAGGCGAAGAAACCTAAACCTAATCCTAACCTCTCGCATCGGCTCCGTTCTTCTCATGCGAGCGTAGCAGACAAATGCACGGCCCGCCGAAATCCAACTTTGGACATACGGTTGGGTTCGTATCGGAAAACCGAACATATTGACATGTAGTTTGACGACTTAGAGACCGTTGACTCTGGCATGCATTTCGGTGCAAAGCGGGTCCAACGGCGGACATCGTTTTTGTCCGAAATTACCGTTTTGCTCTTGTGTCCAGAATTGGACTTAAGGACAGGAAATCTTAGCTAATTTGACTATTCTGAGAATATTGGTAACGTTTATTTCAGCTTTCGAAGACAGTTGTGATGACTTGGACTTTCTGACTTGTTGATTGGCGATACATTGTTGGTTCTCCGTGCAACCTCCAGGCAAGTATACCTTGCCGAACATATACAGTATTTACATGGTTACTCTCCCTTTATTGTATTCCTTTTCATATTGTCACATGATTCCATATTGTGATTGATTCGTCCTTGATTGCCTTATTTGTCCTAGATTACGTGCACGTATAGGATATTTGACATTGCTAGATTATTGGTCTTATCATGTTACCTTGCTTTGCGATTGAGTTGTCAGTTTCTGTATCTGTTCTTGACTTGACTAATCTTGACTGGAAGTATCTTACATTGTACTACAGTTGAGACATACTATAGATTGGGAGTATCTTATATTGTACTACGACCTATAGCCGATTCTTCTACCTTGATATCACCTGATTGACTTGACTTGAGACATGCCATAGATTGGAAGTATCTTACATTGTACTATAACCTATAGCATATATTGCTTGATTGATTGACTTAACTTGCGATACTATAAATTGGGAGTATCTTGCATTGTACTACGATTTATAGGAGTCTACTTGACTTTGTATCCTTTAGGAGAGGAGATCGATACTAGAATTGGCTAATCTTGACTGGAATTATCTTGCATTGTATTACAGTCAAAATCTACTATAGATTGGGAGTATCTTGCATGTACTACAAGCTATAGAGGTTAATCGATTGATTGGTAGTCAAGTCTAGTATTACATTTCTCACGACTCGTCGTCCTTAGATGTTCTTCTTGCAGTATTCTTTCCTCCATACATGTTATTTACTGCCATATTAGTAGGCATATTTATGTATCTTCTAGTCCTCTGAGGACCTGATGATCTCTTCAGGTAGCTGATTGCACGGAGTTAGTTAGCTGAGCATGTGGTAGTTGACTTCATCTGCATGATTCATGGTATTTTGTTAATGATATTGATTTACTACTTTCTTCTCGCGCTTTTATGATATATCCTGCTTATCAGCTTAGCTTTATAGACTCATATTATTCTTAGAGTCTAATCGGACATATATGCTAGTGGGCTGCAGACCACGACCCATACTTGTTCATTCTTGCTTTATATGATTCTTGTGGATTGAGATATAGTTTAGATTAGACATGATACCATGACCTTGACAGCTTATACGTACTCGAGTTGGGCTGGAGTCCGCTCGATACGTAGCTGGCTTGCTCACGAGCTCGCGTCCGAAAAGCGGGTGCGGTCGTGACAAGTTTTTGTGGTGGCCCATGCAGGTCAGAGCATATCGTACCGGTTACGTAACTTTACTGGTACGAGCCTGCGACTTTGACTGAAACTTAGAAATCTCAATCCACTCTGCCTTGAAAATTCTCCTATAAATTTCTCTATATCCTTGAAATTTCATATTTGCTCTCGATTATACTTCCTTGCTTTCCGTACCATTGATTCTCGTCCCTTCCTATTTCGGGGTGACGAAAAATCGTGATGTCTAGAATTCATTAGAAACCCTTAAATTATAGTATATATTGATTGACTATTGAATATTGGTGGTTTATAGATATGAGGATTATAGTTGCCGTATGCCTAGATATCTGACGGTAGAATTATAGTCACTAGTTAGATTATAAGATTTTAGTGACCTGTGTTTCAAGGGAGTAGTGTGACCTAAGGTGGGTAGGAGTCCGCGAGATTTCGTAAATACCAAATGACTAGAGAAGCCATAATATTTTTGAAAAATTAAATTTGAGGAGATTAAGGGAATACTAAACTTTAATTTTTAAGGCATAGTTATGGATTAGAATTTCGAGGACGAAATTATTTTTAAGGTGGGTAGATTTGTAGCTTCCCTTCCTGGATTTTTTTTTAAAATTATTTTTTATTTATTTGATTTAAATGTTGATTTTGATTTTTAGAATTAATTATTTGTTAATTATTACGGTAGATGACTTTAGCCATGATGGAGTTTCTGAGTACAAGACGGTTAGGAATTATGGCACGGATAGTGCAGTAGCGTGCTTTGACTAGTGTTTAGCCATGTAGGAGAATGTCGAGCCATAGTGACGTCCTAACTAGGAAAACCAGGATAAGTTACGAGTTAATCCCTATAAATGATTTAATTAGTCATTTATTAATATCTTGACTTTTAGAAATTCGGTTATATCAAACTAGTCCGAACCAAGCCCAAAGCCCATGAGGTGTTGCAGTGTGACCAAAGACGTCAGTGTAGACGCATATTGTATTGGTATTTTACCTTGTAATTTTGGAGACAATTCTAGGAACAATTGCTATATATATATATATAATTATATTTATATATATATATATATATAATATATAGATATATTAATATATATATCTATATTTTATATATATATATATATATATATATATATATATATTATTATATATATATATATAATATATATTATATATATTAGAGATATATTTATATATATATATATATATATATATATATTTTTTTATATAATATATATAATATTATATATAATATTTTATATATATATATATATATATATATATATATATAGATATTTATAATATATATATATATATATATATATATATATATATATATATAGATATTACTATATGTCTTGTTATTAGAAATAATATTATATTAATAATATAGTAATATTCTCCTTAACAAATATTTAGATTTTATGGAAATTATCTAGGTTATATATAAATATAGAACGTATTTACAGTATATGGAAATTAGGCTTTTAATATAAAATATCAATGTATTTTTTTGTGAATTTTCGGTATATAAAATTAATGATCAGATTTCAAATATCGATTATACGTAATATTTATTATTCGTGTTTGTATTTATGGTATATAGGTATATATAATTATATATAAAAATTACATTATTGTAGCTTGTATTAATAAGAATAATATACTAATATACGATATATAATTGTGTATTGGAATTATAAATATATATATATAAATGTGTACGTGTACGTATATATAAATATATAGATTATATATATATATGTGAATGTGTATATATAATACATGTAGTAGTATATATACAAATATGTTATATATATATAATAGATATATATTATATATATATATATATAATATTAATATATAATATTATATATATATAATATATAGATATTATTTTGCTATATATAGAAAAAGGAATAAAGAAAAATGAAAGAAGAAGCAGCATAGCAGTCGGCCCAGCCCAAACCGGGCTACAGTGATCTCAGCCAACTTTGCTTTTCCCCCACAAGCACCCGAGCCCACAGGCTCAGGCCGAACAAGCCTAGCCCTATTTATAGATATAGGCGAAGAAACCTAAACCTAATCCTAACCTCTTGCATCGGCTTCGTTCTTCTCATGCGAGCGCAACAGACAAATCCCTATTACTGTTCTCGACTGGCCGGAGATTTATTTCCCTTCCCGCGATTGCGTAAATCTAGGCGAGTCACCCCGAACTTGCAAGAGAGCGATCCCGTCGGCCACGTCGAACGACACCAATCTGCACGGATCGAACTCAGGTTATGGCCACGACCAACCTGGCCGTCACCCCCAAGACCTCTTTCTGGACATACCATCACTGCAACCACCACGCGTCTATCGAGCCAACCTCATCGACCACATGCCCATGAGAAACGGGTGGAGCCTCCACTTGTTTGCAAAAATAAAAGTTGATCTTTATTTCACAAACTTTGTAAGAAGATTACAAGAATTCTGGGAAAGTACAACTACAGGAATCCGATCTGAATGACGATCGCTTTATCCCTTGGACGATGTGAACTTTGAAGACGATAGCCTCTGAAGTTGAAGGCGGTAGCCTCTGAAGAATGCAGCAGCACTTGAGCAAGAACTCCTGAACTCTCTGCTCTTGATTCTGATTTTTCTCTGATCTCTCTGTGATCCCCCTAGGAAGGACTTGAAACTCTATTTATAGAGTTCTGGAAATAACTAATTTTTAGTTATTCTGGATTGCGCAAGATGGATTACGCATGCATTGGACCGCGCAGACATCAGACTGCGCTGGCAGTTATTTGATCGTGGGCCAACTGTATTGGACACATGGCATCATTTGATTGAAATGCGCATGATCGTGTACAGACGGTTGCCACGTGGTGAGTAATTGATGGCATGCATGCCACATACAGAATTTCAGTTGTCTTGAAGGAGTGCGCCACATGAATTGCGCTGTCTTCAGATTGCGCTGGGATGGATCGCGCTGCAGAGAGTCTGACAGATTGTGCTGCATGTACAGTTATCCTCGAGCACTGTGCTGCACGATAAACGAACAGTTTCCTCGTTCTCCGTGCTGTCAGTTGTCAGAAGATCTGATTCTCTGTCAGATAATGATGACGAGGCCACGTCAGCTTGCGCACTTGAATGAGTGCGCAGTTCAGCCTGCGTACTTGAGTTGCTGCACAATCTGTTTCCTGCACAGTTCACTTGAAGGATGCACCATTTGATTTTCATGACTTTTTTGATGGGTGCAACTTGATTTTTAGGACCTACAAGACCCTCTTCAAAGTTTTCGAAGTTTGAAAATATTCAAAGTTTCGAAATACTTTGAATTTTGATTTAAAATCAAGTTGCGCAAGTAATGCCCTGTCTGCGCAATTGGAGGAATTAGTTCCTATTTCGCGCGCAATCTGACGCGTCTGTTTGCTTTTTGAAAAACTACAAATAGTTCTCCTTCTTCCTTCTGTCATTCTTTACTTGTTTCCACTTTATTCAAGAGAGAAAAATTCCCAAGCCCACTCCGACTCTTTTCCTTCTTCTCCGTCGACTTCAATGGCTCCGAAGCGTTCCGCCGCCGACAAGGGCAAAGCCCCCGTCGAGTCTTCGACTCGGGCTGCGCCGCGCATTTCACGACACGAAGTCGGTCATCTCGCACTACAAGGTAGTCGCTCGATCAAAAACCCTTTTTAGGGTTCTTCGACATGATTGAATCTTCAAACCTATCTCTTTTTAGAGATTTGGTTATATTGCGCCGCCCTGTTTAGGGTTTCGGTTGCACAAATCCAATAGTTTTATTTTATGAAGACTATTTTCTTGCACAATCGGTTGGAAAGCGCTGGCAAAAGTCAGCACATTCTATCGGTTTGCGCAAGTCTGTCCAACGCAAACTGTTGCCTTGCGCAAGCTTGTTAGCACAATCTGATGGCTTGTGCAAGTGAATATGTTGGCGCAACTGGACAGTTTGCGCATAGAAGTTGTTGTTGCGTAATCTGATGTTTTACAGACAGCACAATCTGATGCTTGCGCAATTTGTTAATTTTTTGGACAGAATCTTTGATTTTGCATATACTGAATTCTGTCTTTCTGTTTGATGCAGTTAACATCAGAGAAGACCCAGATTATAAAATCTTTGCAGGGACCCTTGCTGAACCAGAGTTTAAGGAAGATTTGTCACATGTAATATTTCCCCAATATGCTCTGCCATCTTTCCGTCAAGCCATCTTAGTAGCACAGGACAACGAAACTTGATTGAGTTTGATGAACGGATATGCTCTGCCATCTTCCCGTCACTCATAAGAAGCCTATATTTCTGTTCGGTGAGGCTCTTGATAAGAGTTCTCAGCCGAGGCCTCGAGTCGAAAAAGACTCTTTCAGAGAGGTGAGCAGAGGATATTGTTACCAGACATTGCCAGGTGCCTCCCTCTATCCCGCTATGCTCATGCGAGTTATCCCAGGAGGATGGACTGGGATATTACTCCTCTCCAGCAAGCTAGAATAGGAAATATTTGTGTAAAGAAAGGACCGAATCACAGGGATATGTTCTATAGCTCCTCTGAGCGTCATAGCTCCTTGCTCAGAGGATTGAAGCCCGGCTGTATTCCACCAGAGAACTCCTCCTTGCTGCTGCCGGTTAGAACACCGATCTTTGCAAATGAATTTGCAGAGGTTGAGGGAAGATACCCAGATTAGGACATCCGGTTGACAGGTCTGGTGAACCCAGACAACAAAAGATGGAACTGCATAACCAATTGGATATTGGTTCAGTTTGAAGAGAAGCTCAAAGAGATTGAGCTGTACCAGGCGGTATACTCTACCGTATATGGATTCCACCCCAAACCTCATCTGTTTCTCGCTTTGGCAGAGGTACAATTTTTGGACAGGGACTTTCATGACACCCTGTGGAGAGATTGGACTAGCTCTTCATGAGATGAAGTATATCTCAAGCTTACCAATGGGAGACTTCCCTTACGAAGAATTTGTTCCCACAAATGACGAGTTGGACCGACTTCATCGGGAGAATGCTGAGATGGTGGCCGTTTTTGAAGAATTACTGTGCCACTATAAGATCTGCTCCATGTATTATAAAAGTGGTTCTTCTGGTACTTGCTACTCGTCAAAGTGGTTGCCCTATCTCTTCCTTAACCATATCAAAGAGAAGAAGACTAAGGAGCACGATACGTACAACACTAACTTCTTTAGACCACTCAGCCATAGTGAGGTGATAGGACTAATGGAGGAAAACAAGGAAATGGACATCAAGGTTGATGATGAACTTCAATACCCTCGTTTCAAGACAGGAGATTTTATTGAAAGTTTCGTGAGAATGGGATATAGGCCCATGTCAAAGGAAGCCCAACTGGCGGGTTTCCTCACATATTGGCTCCGACGATTCATTATACCCGGAGCGAGCGCCGTAGATCGATTCCATCGCAGCGTGCTCTTTGCTGCTGTCCGGTTAGTCTTTGGCTACCGGATGGATCTGCTATCGGCGATGACCTGCAGAGTGAACGCGGGTCTTCGTCTTTATGCTGAATCTATGCTCAAAGGGAAAGGAGAGAAGGGGAACTTCCCTCGGCTGGAGCTTCCCTACACTTATTTATTCGGATGGTTGCTTCTGCACCATCCGTCATTGATGAACCCTGATATGGGAGCAGTCGACGGAAGCTTCTTGCGGAGATTCTCAAGGAGCAAATGGACATATACTAGTCTGAAAGATTGCAGACGTGCTTTGAATCTTGGAAAGGGGTAGAATTTCTACTGTGTGGCCCCTCCAACTGGCTATGAACATATGTCAACAAATCTAGTTGATCTTGGGAGACAGCCTTTGGGTCGTGCAGCATTTGATTGGCTGAAGATGATTAGGCCATCGTACTTGGTTTATAGATTTAAAGATGAATGTTACTTGGAACCATATCTGCAAGCCGCTTTGCTCGTCAATTCGGCTACGACCAGTTCCACGTAGGCAATGCTATAACTTGTCTGCAAGGACAAGGCTATCTGATTGATGGCGCCAGGGCCTGGGCTTATTATAACGCTAGAGACACAAGAACAGTATTCTCGATGCCGACCAAGAGTGATCACGGCCCCCGGATGTTATACACATATTTGTTTTTTACACCGCAGCGAATACATTTACCGAGAACTTCAGCCTTGTAGATAGCTAGCTTCGCGACAGCGACGCGATTGAAGAAGGGAGCAACTGTATATCAGCTCCAGGTAATGACGAGGAGCATGAGCCAGTGGATGACCCGTTGGAAGCCTCAAGGGAAGCTAACTTCCCTGAGGAGGTCAACGAACCACTGCAAATTTCCTTAAAAGTTGTCAAATCTCCAACCAAGGAGAGAAAGAGAAGGATTGATGAACCTTCTTCTCCGGTTGCAAAGAAGAAACTTATCCTAGATCCATCAGAGAAGGTCACCACCAGATCACAATCTCGGCAACTGGTCGAGTCGACCCAAAGAGAAGAAGCGACTACGCCGACCTCTCTTCCAAGGCAGGTCGATGTAGTAGATGTAGAGAGTCCAGAGAGACCTCTACATAGAAAGAAACTGGCCTCCAGAAGAAGAAAGAGGGTGATCACTCCTCCGAGACAAATCTTGTCCTCGGTGGTGGCCAGTGCTGTTGCTGGAATCACCATGTCATCCCCTACACCTGCCTGCCCCGAGCCTAAGCAGGAGACTCCTACTCTAGAGCAGAGGGATGAAGCTGAGCAGAGGGATGAAGCTGAGCAGAGGGATGATGAAGTTTTGCGATCTCCTTCTCTTGCGGTGGAAACTACCAAGCTTTCTGCTACACCAGGAACACTCCGTGAAGAAGAAGATCGTTTAATGATTGAAGCTCTAAATGATTGCGACTTCGATCTGCAGGATGATGTTGATCAAGCTGCCGTCGCAACTGCCAGCGAGGAAGCTCCAGAAGATAGTATAAGCAATAAAAATACATCAACATAAGCTGTTGATGATACTTTAAATCCAGAAGAGGACACTGATGTCCATATATCTCCCGAAGCTATAGATGATACGTTGAATCCTGAAGAGGATGTGAGGTGCACGTGTCTCCGGAAAAGAATACATGTGTAGAAGTAGCACCTGCTGAAACTACTCCTGCTGATCCAAAAGGTATTAAATGTTTTATCAACCTTCTTTTCATAGATTCAAATAGCTGACATCTATATTTTTTATCCATACAGAACTTGAATCTTCCCCAGTTCCTCCCGTATGCACAGACATAGTACCAATAACGGCTATAGCCAGTAGTAGCTGACATTTTTCGGGTGGCTCTGAGGCCGGTAGTAGCCAGGCAGTAATGTCTGAGGCTACTTCTGCCATATTGGAATCTGTGCTAACAGATGACAGACTTGTTGCTGGGGCAAGTCATGGTAAGATTGCCTTTTACTTTTGATCATTTTTTGATTAGTTGCTAATGACAACAATAAACAATGATAAGGTTCATTTGATTGTGCAGAAGAACATCTAGGAGGGGCAGCTAGCTCTACGATGGCTCCTCTGTCTAAAGAGCCCTCTACTCAAAGGGAAGAAGCTGAACGTCTATCTTCACAGACACCTGCTGCTGCTTCGACGTCTATGGGAGTAGCAGCTACTCTGGTGCTCTGGCTACTAACAGATTTATCATTAGCTCCTTCAGCAACCTTTTCTTTAATTCGTTGAAACCCTTAGTAGATAGGGTGATAGAGAAAGAAGATGCTGGTTTCTCCACAGTTAGAGGTCCAACCTCCTATTTGATCAATGCCATCCGCAGTCAAGGCAACGAAGCTTAGGCTATTTTTTTTTGAACATGTACTAGATGAGCTGGAGGCATCGGTTAAGATTTATAAAGAGCTTAATAGGGGGAGATGGAGCTCTTGGTACAAGCTGAATTCGAGAAGATGTCACAAGAAGTCACAATTGTGAAGGTTGACCTCCAAGTTCTCTTGGACACTTTCTCTACTAAGTCTGCTGAGTATAATTCCAAAGTGGAAACAATAGCAACTGTTGCTGAAGAGAAAGAGAAAAGTTGCCGAGCTGCAATCAGAATCTGTCCGTCTTAAAGAAGAGCTGAGACTTGTTCAGCTTGCTCTGGAGGATGAGGCCACATAACACCAGGCTGCAGTTCAACAACTGAACGCTCTGACTCAGGAGAGAGATGAGTATGTCGCAACTCATCAGGATGAAATCCCTCGCAGAATAGTAACCATGCCATCTTTCGACGATAAGTCTGGGATGGAGGAAGCTAGGAAACGTGATGGAATCTCGTGAGGAGCGGCTGCAATCTTTAAAGCAGCAAATGACCAGCTTAATGACTCCGCCAGCAGAATGAGAAAGACTTTTTGTATCTTCAATTTTTTGTGATATGTAATGTTGTAATGTCTTTCAATTTTGATCAATCAATAAAAAGACATTTTCTTGGTGGCTCTATTATTTATTGCATATCTTATTCAGATATAAATAATAGCGATAGAAAATATATTCAGAGGTGCAGGACATGATATATTTTTTGATTTTAAAAATAATTATATTCAATTATATCTGCTCAGAGGTAATGGGGACGTGACAAATATAATTTATTGAATATCATTATTTCAATAGACAACTTAATCAAAGATGATAAGTTGCTGAGATGAACGAAATGGATGATTCGTCAAAAGTGTGAATGAAATGAATGAACGAAATGAATCATCGGGATGAACGGATGGACCGTCAAACGAATTAAATGAATGGGTGGACTGTCAGATGAATAGAATGAACGGATGAACCGTCAGATGATGAACGGGCGAACCGTCAGATGGATGTGTGAACGGATGAACCGTCGGATGAATGAATATGATGAACGGGCGAACCGTCAGATGGATGTGATGAACGGCGAACCGTCGGATGATGTGATGAACGGACAAACCGTCGGATGAATGTGATGAACGGGCGAACCGTCAGATGAATGTAATGAACGGGCGAACCGTCAGATGATTGAGTTGCTTCGTTGTCTTACGAATCTCTGTCTATCAATAGAACAGAAAATCAGATGGGATGATCACTTTCACTTTTCAACATAAAGATGTCGTCTGGAGATGCATCCAAGAAGGCTGAGATCACCTCAAAGGTTGAAACGGCTACTGAAGAACGTCCAGTCGAGCTGTGTCACTCTCCGATCCTGGAATACGTATTTTTATACGTATACCGACAAATTGTATTTACCTTGTATTTATACTATATTTATTATGCTGTCTTTCTTCATGCATTTCCCAAAATATTCGGCAAAATATTATTTCCTAATTTATTTTCTGCATTTGGGCCTACAGTTTTGGCTCATTTGGGTAACCTATTCTTGGTTCACCAATGGTTCATCATGAACCCATGGGTCCAAGATGTATATATAACTCATCTCATTCTCTCTCCTCTTATTTACTTCCTCTCATTTATTTCCTCCACCAACCAAATATTTCCTCCATCAACCAAGGCAAGTACCAACTTGCTCAAGAGATGGATCCATAATTTGTCAATGATTTCTTACAAAAACTATTTGCCAAAACATGTTCTTCTCCTCAACCTATACTAGTTTAGAACTTGGAAGTTTCCATTTGAAGCTTGATTTTGTAGATCTAGGTTTACTTTATTTTCGGATTTTTTGGGTTTTGATCTACTTAATCTTGTTATTTCCTAGTTTTGATGGTTCCATGTTGTAGAGGATCTCGTTCTATCCTATTTTGACCTAAGGGAGTTCCGATTTGGGCTCCGGATGAAGGTTTTGTGTAGTTTGGAAGCCATGGTTGCTTGGCTCCTCTTCTCGGACACGTGGAGAAGTAGAGCAGTACTTGACCGCATGAATCCTCATACGGCAAGTCTCTGGCCGCATGGCCTTTCCAGCCGCATGAGACTCGTTCGAGCTCAGCCGCATGGAAAGTCCTTCCTAGCCGCATAAGACTTGCTTGAGTACTTGACCGCATGAATCTTCATGCGGCAAGTAATTGAGCCGCATAGCCTTGTTCAGACTCAGCCGCATGAGCCCCTGTTATCTTGAGTCGCATGGACTTCATGCGGCTAGCTTTCAGCCGCATGAGTTCTTGCACCCAGCCGCATATGCGCTACTGTTTTGGGCCGCATAAGGCCCATCCATCATCCAGCCGCATATGTATCGCCCATGCTCAGCCGCATAAGACTTCGTCTGATCATAGCCGCATATGATGTTGAACCCCGGCCGCCTGGCGATTGCTCCCTTCGCAGCCGCATAAGCTGACACCCCTTCGTCCGCATGAACCCGCCTTTCCAGCCGCATGCGCCTTGGGCTCCCTGAGCCGCATGAGCGTGCAGTCCCAGCCGCATGAACCTGCATTGACCCAGCCGCATGGACTCACTCCCCTTGTGCCGTATGGACTTTTGTACCCAATCTGGTTACCTTATTATTATTATTATTATATATATATATTATATGCCCATTTTATCCTTACGCCTTTTGTCCCGAGCATGATATGAGCACTAATGTGACCCCGGAGAACAAAGTGTTCCTACCTGATACATGTACCTGAATGTCCCAGTTCTTGTTCATGCTCGGCAAATGACTCATAACTCCACGTGGCGTATTTGCAATGATGCATTACACTAAGGAGGGTAGAACATGTTGACATACTGATTGACATAGATCCTCTTTGGGGTACTCGTACTAAAGTACGACTTTAGGAGGATAATCATGCAGGCACAGCATGAAAGTCCAAGATTTCACCTAGGGTTAAATTAGGCAACTAAATATACTAGATGCATGGGAGGGCAAAATCCCGAGATCGTGTTACACCAGCCGCCTTGAGATACTGTCTTGACGCGCCGGCTGGTCTCCACGGATACTGTGTCATCTGCAACGAGTGGATGACTGTATCCGATTAATTCCTGCTATATATATATGTTTTAGCAAGGTGGCCTTACGAGGGACCTGTGCTCAATCATACCTGTCTACGCGAACCCCTGGGTTGGCTAGCCTTGCTGGAAAGATACTCTGAGGATTCATATTAACATGATGCGAGGATAACCTCGTCCCACTAGAAACTCGTAGACTTGATTGGCCGTGAAAACGACTTGCTTGTATCCTATTGCCTTCCGTGAATAACTGAGGGAAGCGGACTGTCATGGTACGTGATCCAACCCATGTTCTTGTTTGATTGTTGGGTTGGTTATCGTACTATGATAGGCTGTGGACCGAAGTTATGAACGGAAGACTATTTCTGGTTGTGATGTGCTTCCTCTGTGAATGACTGAGGAACATGGTCTATCATGGTACATGATCCAACCCATGTTCTTGTTTGATTGTTGGGTTGATTATTGTGCTGCGATAGGCTATCGACCGAAGTCACGATCAGGAGATCTTATTATTTATACCCTTTAACTTATGTGAAAGTTATAGAGTACGATGCGTCCCGACTCATGTGGCACCTTTTGTCCTTGTTTGGTTGTAAGGGTGCCATATGGGTTCGAGGATGTGGCGTTACCCTATAATGGTAGCATAAGTATTACTATTATCAATCATTCTATTTAACTGGGTTTTTAATCTTAACTCTTGTGCCCTTTGGCGGTACTTGCTATTCGGGGCTGACCCCGCTGGTTTTGTTTGGCCAGATCTCGTAGCAGAGCCAGAGGACACTATCTTCCTCCCTGACATCCATGGTGCATACTAGGAGCATGGCAGTTCGGGGACTCGAGTGGGTTTCTTCTCCACCACTCTGCTTATACTTTTGCGGCGTTTAGCCACCGGCACCTGTTAGCCGGATTACTCGATATTTTGGTGTCAGTACATAATTGTAATTAAATAGACTGCAGCTGTGTATAATTTTGTACTCCTGACTCTCTGAGATAGCTAAATTATAAGCTAGTCTCTCATGACCATTTTGATGAAGCGTCGGGGACGCCTTACTGCTTTATCTTTAATGTTCATTTAATTGCTGATGTGATTTGATTGATTGAGACATAGAACTCTGTGGGACCATAGGAGACTTGATTGTAGCATGTACCCCCTAGTCTTTCGCATAGCCACGATCGCCGTATGACGTTATGTACCTCATATGGAGTAGCTGGCCTAGTCCGTCTCCGTATTTCGGTACTGGGGCGTGACAAGGTTTTAGTGGTGGCCCATGCAGGTCTATTTTCAGACTTGTGGTGTATTACGAATTATTAGGAGTCTCAATCAAAACTTGTTCCCTTGAAATTCTGTTTCGAATTCTCTGTCCTTGCCTTGATCTCTAACCTGACTTGCCTCCTCGAAATCTTCCTCGTCCGGACTTGATAATCTTATATTCTCTCTATAGGGGTGCTTCATTCTCAGTAGCGGTGAGGTCCATGAGGAAGAGCAGCAAGATCATGGCTCGACTGGGCAGCAACAGGGGAGAGAACCTTCTCCAGTGTAGGCAGGAGCAGAAATGGAACCAGAGGCAGTACAGCCGCAGGTTATTGAAACTCCTGCAGCACCAGCAGCGACGGCAGTACCAGATGCCGTAGCACTCCTGGAGATCATCCGGGGGTTTCTTGTCACTAACCAACAGCAACAGACTCGGCAGCAGGAGCAGAACGTGTTGCTGAACCAAGGGATTCAGTTAGCTCTTGAGAGGAGTGTCGGGGCTGACCGGGAGCATCAGGAAGGTTTCGTCGCTTGAACCAGAGGTATTTTGTGGCACGGAGGATGCCATCACTGCGGATGCATGGATTCAAGACATCGAAGCCATTCTTGTGGCAGCCAAGGTTCCAGATGATGAGAAGGTTGATCAGGTCAAACTGGTACTTCAGGATCTTGCCCGCGACTGGTGGGCATCAGAAGAAGTTGGTACAAGACGCCCTGTTCGTTGGACCACCTTCAGTACAGATTCAAGGCCAAGTATTTTGGCGTAGTAGCTCGATATGAGCTCCAGCAGAAGTTTATCAGTCTCAAGTAAGCAGGCAAGACCGTAGATGGGTATGCAGCAGAGTTCTGCAGATTGTGCCATTTGCACCAGCAATGGTGGCAACGGAGCCAGAGAAAGCTATGAGGTTCCAGCAGGGACTTCATTTGAACTATTATAGCTTGTGGAAGGACACGACTACCAGACGTTTGACGTGTCTTGACGGCAGCCCGGAGGCATGAGCTTACCCAGCAGAGGTTGGCATCGAGGGCAGGAGGTCAGAAGAGATCTCATTCCCAGGTTGGAGGAGGAGCAATACAGCGAACATCGGCACCAGCACCCGTTACGTATCATGATGCAGAGCACCGCGGAGGACGGCCGTGTCAACTAATACAATGCCAGTCGGCATCAGCTCCGAGAAACACAACAGCGTCAGGGTGCACCCCAGGGCTGTACATTCTGTGGGAAGACAGGGCACACGAGGAGGTGTGCCGGTCAGCGAATGGCTTATGCTTGAGGTGTGGTAGTTCAGACCACCGTATTTCCACTCGTCCTATGATGCAGAGGCCAGGAGGGCCAGCTCAGCAGTTTCCAGCATTGCCAGCTCCGGTGGCAACCCCGAGTGGAGGGCCAGTATTAGCAGTAAGGCCCCTAGCCCAGCGTCTACCAACGCAGGCTCAGATGTTCCGCCAGGCACAGGAAGCCGAAGGCCCTCAGAGGCAAGCAACAGCATGGTCGAGGAAGGCCGCAACAAGGGGCTCCGTGGGGCCAGGCTCTCACATTGACCTTGGAGAGGCTCTAGCGTCTAGTGACGTGGTGGAAGGTAAAATTCTCGTCACCTCATTTCCCGCTGTAGCATTATTTGATTCAGGCGCTACTCATTCATTCATCTCTGCACAATATGCTACACGGATTGGATTAGAGTTTGAGGCATTGCCGGAGAGGATGGATATACTCACCGGCAATGGGCTCGTAGAAGTTAGCAGAGTACGCTTTTCATGTCCGGTGAGGTGTGTGGGCATTTACTGCCCGTATCATTGATTGAATTCCCTATGGGGAATTTTAATGTCGTTCTTGGCATGGACTGGTTGAGAGACAGTCATGCGACAATTGATTGTAGAGGAGGAAGGGTCATATTCAACGTTCCTGGGACGGAGCAGTTCATCTTTACTCGAACCTTGAAGAATCAGGCCGGAGGCGTCATCTCAGCAGCAGTGTCAGAGCCAGGACAGATTTCGAGAGTGGTCGAAGATTTTCTCGACGTCTTCCCTGATGAGCTCCCAGGGATACCCCCAGTCAGAGAGGTAGAATTTAGCATTGAGTTGAACCCTGGAACGAGGCCTATTGCAGACAGAGTTTACAGAATGTCGTCGTCAGAACAGGATAAGTTGTATCAACATGAAGAAGAGTTGAAGTCTAAGGGATTCATCCGAGACAGTAAATCGCCCTGGGCCGCACCAGTGATTCTAGTTCCCAAGAAGGATGGGTCAACGAGGATGTGCATCGACTACCGCAAGCTGAATGCAATAACAGTGAAGAATAAGTACCCACTACCAAGGATTGATGACCTGTTTGACCAGTTGAGCAAGGCCAGCATCTTTTCAAGATCGATCTTCGGTCAGGATACTATCAAGTAAGAGTCCGGGAGCAAGACATACCGAAGACAGCATTCAGATCTAGATATGGGCATTATGAGTTTTTAGTAATGCCCTTTGGACTAACCAACGCCCCGCAGTATTCATGGATTTAATGAACCGCATCTTTCTGCCGTATTTGGATAAATTTGTGGTGGTGTTCATAGATGACATTCTTGTCTATTCCAGCAGTGAAGAGGAGCATGAGAAACATCTTAGGACTGTCTTACAGACATTGAGGGCATCAACTTTATGCGAAGCTCGACAAGTGTGAATTCTGGTTAGATCACATTTCGTTCCTGGGGCATGTAATTTCTGGGGCAGGAGTGTCAGATCCGAAGAAGATTGAGGCCGTAGAGCATTGGCCAGTCCCGAGAACGGTTGCAGAAGTGCGAAGTTTCTTAGGATTAGCTGGTTACTACAGAAGGTTCGTGGCGGACTTTGCCAAGATCTCTGTGCCCTTAACGCGTTTGACGCACAAGACGTAGAGTTTGTTTGGTCAGCTAGCTGTCAGGCATCCTTTGAAGAATTGAAGAAGAGATTATCTCAGCCCCGATCTTGACACTTCCAGTAGGAGCGGGAGGCTTTACAGTATATTGTGACGCATCTGGGAAGGGTCTTGGATGTGTATTGATGCAGCACGGAAAGGTGATAGCATATGCGTCTCGACAGCTTCGAGACCATGAGAAGAATTACCCGACTCACGATTTGGAGTTAGCAGCTGTGGTATTTTCACTCAAGTTGTGGAGGCATTATTTATACGGAGATCGGGTAGAGATCTATACTGATCATAAGAGTTTGAAATACGTATTCACCAGCAGATTTGAACATGAGGCAAAGAAGATGGTTAGAACTACTGAAGGATTTTGACTTAGATCTTCAGTATCATCCAGGCAAGGCGAATATAGTTGCAGATGCACTGAGTAGGAGAGACATGCCTTTATCTGACCTCGCAGAAGCATATTTTAGAAGACCTTCAGAGTATGGGAATCGAAGTAGTTTTGCCAAGGGATATAGGAAGAATGACCAGTATGCAGATTCAGTCAACCTTAGTAGAGAGGATAAGGGCAGCACAAGCAGAATCCACAGATTCAGAAGTTGCGGTCGGAGTGTGAATCAGGCCGTAGGAAGGAGTTAGTGATTCATGAAGATGGTACGCTCAGGTTTGGAAACAGACTCTGTGTACCGAGTGGAGACCTTCGGCAAGAAGTTATGTCCGAAGCTCATAGTTCTATTTACTCCATTCATCCAGGAGGAACGAAGATGTATCGAGATATCAGGCAGTACTTTTGGTGGAATGGCATGAAAAGAGAGATAGCGAGATTTGTATCCAAGTGTCTGGTATGTCAGCAGGTAAAGCCGAGCAGCAGAGACCAGCAGGGTTGCTACAGCCGCTTCCTATCCAGAATGGAAATGGGAGCACATCACGATGGACTTGTGACCGGTTTACCTAGATCCCCGACTGGTAAGAATGCAGTCTGGGTAATCGTAGATCGACTCACGAAGGTCGCTTATTTTCTTCCCTTTCGAGTCGGACAGACTACTGAGCAGTTAGCAGAAATGTACATGAAGCAGATAGTAAGGCAGCACGGTGTTCCAGTTAGTATAGTATCAGATCGGGATACGCGGTTTACTTCCTATTTTTGGCGGAGCTTACACCAAAGTTTGGTAACCAAGTTAAGATTCAGTACTGCTTATCATCCCCAAACTGACGGGCAATCAGAAAGAACCATTCAGACGTTAGAAGATATGCTACGGGCGTATACCTTGGATTTTGGCAGATCTTGGGAGAATCACCTTCATCTAGTGGAGTTCTCCTATAACAACAGCTATCAGGCTAGCATTCAGATGGCCCCGTTCGAAGCATTGTACGGAAGAAAGTGCAGGTCCCCTTTGGCATGGGACGACTCGGAGAACGGAAGTTGTTGGGACCAGAGATGATCACGCAGACTGTGAATAGTTAAGTTGGTAAGAGAACGCCTTCGAGTTGCGCAGGACCGACATCGTCATTGGGCAGATCAGCATCGTAGGCCTCTAGAGTTCAGAGTTGGCGACCAAGTGTTTCTGCGGATTTTGCCTACTCGGGGTATCATCAGATTTGGAACCCGAGGAAAGCTTAGTCCAAGATACGTTGGTCCTTTTAAGATTCTCGCTCGGGTAGGCGATGTGGCTTATCGACTTGCCCTTCCGCCTTCGTTAACTGGCATACATGATGTGTTTCATGTATCCCAATTATGTGGGTATGTCCCGGATCCGAGTCATGTCCTCGATCATTCTGAGTTAGTCGTTGGTACCGACCTAACTTACGAGGAACAACCCATGTCTATTTTAGACCGGCGGAGAAGGTACTCAAGAATCGGACGATAAGCCTTGTCCGTGTTTCTTGGAACCATCACTCTCCGGGAGAGTCAACCTGGGAGCGCGAGGACGAGATCAGATCTCGGTATCCGCATTTGTTTGACTAATAAGGTATATTTTTGCACCTTATTGACACGATTCCATGCTTATCTGCACCTGCTTGTTTTGTACTTTGTGATGTATGATAATAACTGCGATGATAGTTAACTTATATAGGATTATGCCCTGCTTGTCCTGATTTCACTATCCTGTCTTGGCTGGAATTCCGAGGACGGAATTTTTCTAAGAAGGGTAGAGATGTCACTCCCCGATCCTGGAATACGTATTTTTATACGTATACCGACAAATTATATTTACCTTGTATTTATACTATATTTATTATGCTATCTTTCTTCATGTATTTCCCAAAATATTCGATAAAATATTATTTCTAATTTATTTTCTGCATTTGGGCCTACAGTTTTGGCTCATTTGGGTAACCTATTTTTGGTTCACCAATGGTTCATCATGAACCCATGGGTCCAAGATCTATATATATAACTCATCTCATTCTCTCTCCTCTCATTTACTCATTTATTTCCTCCACCAACCAAATATTTCCTCCATCAACCAAGGCAAGTACCAACTTGCTCAAGAGATGGATCCATAATTTGTCAATGATTTCTTACAAAAACTATTTGCCAAAACATGTTCTTCTCCTCAACCTATACTAGTTTAGAACTTGGAAGTTTCTATTTGAAGCTTTGATTTGTAGAACTAGGTTTACTTTATTTTCGGATTTCTTGGGTTTTGATCTACTTAATCTTGTTATTTCTTAGTTTTGGTGGTTCCATGTTGTAGAGGATCTCGTTCTACCCCATTTTGACCTAAGGGAGTTCCGATTTGGGCTCCGAATGAAGGTTTTGTGTAGTTTGGAAGCCATAGTTGCTTGGCTCCTCTTCTCGGACACGTGGAGAAGAAGAGCAGTACTTGACCGCATGAATCCTCATGCGGCAAGTCTCTGGCCGCATGGCCTTTCCAGCTGCATGAGACTCGTTCGAGCTCAGCCGCATGGAAAGTCCTTCCTAGCCGCATAAGACTTGCTTGAGTACTTGACCGCATGAATCTTCATGCGGCAAGTAATTGAGCCGCATAGCCTTGTTCAGACTCAGCCGCATGAGCCCCTGTTATCTTGAGTCGCATAGACTTCATGCGGCTAGCTTTCAGCCGCATGAGTTCTTTCATCCAGCCGCATATGCACTACTGTTTTGGGCCGCATAAGGCCCATCCATCATCCAGCCGCATATGTATCGCCCATGGTCAGCCGCATAAGACTTCGTCTGATCATAGCCGCATATGATGTTGAACCCCGGCCGCCTGGCGATTGTTCCCTTCGCAGCCGCATAAGCTGACACCCCTTTGTCCGCATGAACCCGCCTTTCCAGCCGCATGCGCCTTGGGCTCCCTGAGCCGCATGAGCGTGCAGTCCCAGCCGCATGAACCTGTATTGACCTAGCCGCATGGACTCACTCCCCTTATGCCGCATGGACTTTTGTGCCCAATCTGGTTACCTTATTATTATTATTATTATATATATATATATATATATATATTATATGCCTATTTTATATCTTTACACCTTTTGTTCCGAGCATGATATGAGCACTAATGTGACCCCGAAGAACAAAGTGTTCCTACCTGATACATGTACCTGAATGTCCCAGTTCTTGTTCATGTTCGGCAAATGACTCGTAACTCCACGTGGTGTATTTGCAATGATGCATTACACTAAGGAGGGTAGAACATGTTGACATACTGATTGACATAGATCCTCTTTGGGGTACTCGTACTAAAGTACGACTTTAGGAGGATAATCATGCAGGCCACAGCATGAAAGTCCAAGATTTCACCTAGGGTTAAATTAGGCAACTAAATATACTAGATGCATGGGGAGGGCAAAATCCCGAGATCGTGTTACACCATCCGCCTTGAGATACTGTCTTGACGCGCCGGCTGGTCTCCACGGATACTGTGTCATCTGTAACGAGTGGATGACTGTATCCGATTAATTCCTGCTATATATTATATGTTTTAGCAAGGTGGCCTTACGAGGGACCTGTGCTCAATCATACCTGTCTACGCGAACCCCTGGGTTGGCTAGCCTTGCTGGAAAGATACGATCTGAGGATTCCTATTAACATGATGCGAGGATAACCTCGTCCCACTAGAAACTCGTAGACTTGATTGGCCGTGAAAACGACTTGCTTGTATCCTATTGTCTTCCGTGAATAACTGAGGGAAGCGGACTGTCATGGTACGTGATCCAACCCATGTTCTTGTTTGATTATTGGGTTGGTTATCGTACTATGATAGGCTGTGGACCGAAGTTATGAACGGAAGACTATTTCTGGTTGTGATGTGCTTCCTCTGTGAATGACTGAGGAACATGGTCTATCATGGTACATGATCCAACCCATGTTCTTGTTTGATTGTTGGGTTGGTTATTGTGCTGCGATAGGCTATCGACCGAAGTCACGATCAGGAGATCTTATTGTTTATACCCTTTAAATTATGTGAAAGTTATAGAGTACGATGCGTCCCGACTCCATGTGGCACCTTTTGTCCTTGTTTGGTTGTAAGGGTGCCATATGGGTTCGAGGATGTGGCGTTACCCTATAATGGTAGCATAAGTATTACTATTATCAATCATTCTATTTAACTGGGTTTTTAATCTTAACTCTTGTGCCCCTTTGGCGGTACTTGCTATTCGGGGCTGACCCCGCTGGTTTTGTTTGGCCAGATCTCGTAGCAGAGCCAGAGGACACTATCTTCCTCCCTGACATCCATGGTGCATACTAGGAGCATGGCAGTTCGGGGACTCGAGTGGGTTTCTTCTCCACCACTCCTGCTTATACTTTTGCGGCGTTTAGCCACCGGCACCTGTTAGCCGGATTACTCGATATTTTGGTGTCAGTACATAATTGTAATTAAACAGACTGCAGCTGTGTATAATTTTGTACTCCTGACTCTCTGAGATAGCTAAATTATAAGGCTAGTCTCTCATGACCATTTGATGAAGCGTCGGGGACGCCTTACTGCTTTATCTTTAATGTTCATTTAATTGCTGATGTGATTTGATTGATTGAGACATAGAACTCTGTGGGACCATAGGAGACTTGATTGTAGCATGTACCCCCTAGTCTCTCGACAGCCACGATCGCCGTATGACGTTATGTACCTCATATGGAGTAGCTGGCCTAGTCCGTCTCCGTATTTCGGTACTGGGGCGTGACAAGCTGGCCCAGCCAAAGCAGACAGAGGTAGGCGAAGGTTCGTCTGCATCCAAGCCGCCAAGGGATATCTTGGATCTTCTTCTTGAACCAGGGAAGACTGAAGAAGAAGAGTCCATGAGGAGGGCTGCTTGCAAGTTCCTGGTGGGTTCGGGAAAGAATGTTCTTGGCTCTTTTGCCGACTATGTCTTCGATAAGGACGGTAGTGGCCCGCGTCCCAATTTTGAAAAGGATGATAGTGACCTTCCTTGATATTATGTACTATCATTCATGATGAAATAAAATAAACTTTTATTTATGAACTTGTCTGATGATTACAAGCAATGTCTTTTACATTTATACATAATACTTTTTGAGGAACTTGTCATTGATAGGCATCATTGCAACTCGACCGTCTAGCTCTGTGAGTTGATAGGCACCATTTGAGAAGACTTTGCTCACGATATATGGTCCTTCCCACTTCGCATCGAACTTGCCTTTGCTCATGTGAGTCATAGTCATGGGACGTCTGACTGTTAGAACAAGCTCTCCTTTTGAAAGGCTCCGACCTTAACTTTGCGGTTGAAAGTCTTTGAGATGCGGGCTTGGTATAACTCAATATGCTGTTGAGCCATTAGCCGCTTCTCGTCAAGCGCTTCTAATTCTTGGAGTCGAAGAAGGTCGTTGTTCTCTGTAGTGAGCTCGTTGATGATAGCAATCCTCAAGGACAGAATTTGAAGTTCCAGGGGTAGAACTGCTTCACAGCCGTACACCAAAGAGAAGGGTGTACAGCCTGTAGGGTTACGGACCGTAGTACGGTAGGCCCAAAGACATTCTCCAAGCTTTTCACTCCAGTTTCTTTTGTTAGTAGACACAAACTTTTTGAGGAGCTTGATGATAGTCTTGTTGAAAGCTTCAGCTAAGCCATTAGCAGCAGGATTGTAAGCTGTCGAAGCGACATTGTCAATCCGATGATCATCGCAGAACCTTGTAAATTTTTGGCTGATGAACTGAGGTCCATTGTCATGAATGATTCGTCGAGGTACACCAAATCTATAGATGACATGGTATTTGACGAAGTTGATGACGCTGCTGGTTTTGACTTCAGCCAATGGTATAGCTTCGGCCCATTTGGAGAAGTAGTCGGTTATTGCCATTATGAACCGATATCCCCTAGAAGAAGAAGGATTGATGGGACCTATAATGTCCATACCCCAAGCTTCAAAAGGCCAGGAAGCAGCGGTCGGATGAAGAAATTCCGATGGTTGATGAATAAATTTGCATGGATTTGACAAGCTCGACATTTCCTCGCATATTTGATGGCATCAGATACCATAGAGGGCCAGTAGTAACCCATGCGTCGGATACGGTCTTATAGTTTAGGACCGGGTTGATATTTTCTGCAGACACCATCGTGAGCTTCACGCAATACTTGCTTCGCTTCATCACCAGCAAGACAGCGTAAGAGTAGGCCGTCATAAGTCCGCCGGTAAAGAGTTTTGGTGGTCTGATTGTAGTAGAATCGCAGAGACCGCTGACGAATACTCGTAGCTTCCTTGGGATCTTCCGGGAGTATGTCATAAACTACGAAGTCGTTGAAGGGAGCTCTCCAATCTTCATTGATAGTATTAATTTCAGTAAGATTACTGAACTCAATATTACGATTGTTTTCGACACAGAACAATTCTCGATTAGAGATAACCACCACCTGCTGTCTTTTGATAGGGATGGCTAAGACTGCTGCAAGATTGGCCAAAGCGTCAGCTTCAGTATTGCAAGCTCGATGGACATATTCGATGAAGAAGGCTTTGAATGATGTAGCCATGTTGATTGCCGCTTCAAAGTAAGGCACTAGATCTTGATGGCGAACTTCATAAGTTCCTCTAACCTGGTTAACAACCAGCTTGGAGTCACCATAGACTTCAAGATATTCGACATCCAGTTGTTTTGCTAACTGAAGACTGATGAGTAGAGCATTGTATTCTGCTACGTTGTTGGAGCAAGGCTCATCTAGGGAGTAGGCTCTTTGAATAGTTGACCCGTCTAGAGAAACAAGGACAACTCCAACTCCTGTGACAATGGCACCGTTGGGTCCAATCCTGGATGCACCGTCAAAGAATAGACGCCAAGTAGGAAGTTCTTCGGAGATTGTATTAGTTTCCAATATCTCGTCTGGAATTTCATCATAGAGTTTAGATGTCTCTGGAACAGGATGAGCCGCTAAGAAATCCGCCAGTGCTTGACCTTTGACAGACTTTTGAGGAACATATACCATGTCATATTGGGCTAGCAGAATGGCCCATGTTGTCAGCTGGGAATTGAGTGTGCTAGGCTTTTTCATCAGTACCCGAAGAGGATTAACTCGGGATATGACATAAATAGTTTGGCCAATGATGTAATGCCTCGTCTTTTGAACAGCAAACATAAGAGCTAGGCATTCTTTTTCAACCGGACTATAACGGTTTTCGGCACCAATCATAGTACGACTGAGGTAGTAGATAGCTTGTTCATGACCTTCTTTGTTCTTTTGGGCAAGTAAAGCACCCAATGAATGATCCATAGCACGAACATACATTAAGAATGGTATGCCCGAGATCGGTGGCACCAAGACTGGTGGGTTCATGAGATATCGCTTTATGTCGTCGAATGCTCGTTGACATTCTTCAGTCCAAATGAAAGAAACACCCTTCTTCATTAGTTGAGTAAATGGTCTGCAGCGTCCAGACAGATTCGAAATGAATCTCCTAATATACGCAAGTCGACCTTAGAATCCTCGTAGCTCTTTTAAGTTGCGTGGAGGACACATCTCTTGAATGGCTTTGATCTTCTCGGGATCCACGTGTATACCCTTAGAGGTAATGACGAAGCCAAGAAATTTGCCACTAGAGACACCTAAGAATAACTTGGTGGGATTCATTTTGAGTTGATGTTGGCGCATGAGATTGAAGATAGTTCTCAAGTCTTGGATGTGATCTTCCTTTTGATGACTTTTGACAGCAATATCGTCGACGTAGCATTCGACAGTCTTGTGCAGATGATCTCGAAAGATGGTACTCATGGCTCGCTGGTAAGTTATACCAGCGTTCTTGAGACCAAATGGCATTACAGTATAGCAGTAACCGCGAGGAGTGCGGAAAGAAGTATGTTTTTCATCTTCAGGAATCATCCGAATCTGATTGTATCCGGAGAATCCATCCATGAAAGATATTCGCTCGAACCCACAGGTGTTGTCAATCATGACGTCCGTGATAGGGAGAGAAAATTCATCTTTTGGACAGGCTTCATTAAGATCCCGAAAGTCGATGCAGACTCGAATTTTTTCGATTTTCTTTAGAACTAGGACGACATTAGCTACCCAATCAGGATGCTGCTCTTCTCGGATAAAGCCACAAGCGATTAGCTTCTTGACTTCATCGTCGATTGCATCCATCATTTCTGGCTTGAAGCGTCGTTGTTGCTGTTTGAACCGGTTTTGCATTTGATAGGATGTTCAATTTGTGAGTAGCAACTTTAGGATCTAGACCTGGCATGTCTTCATAGCTCCAGGCAAAGACGTCAATGTATTCTTGAATAAGAAGAATTAATTCTTGCTTATCTGCCTCTGGGAGGTTCTTGCTGATGAATATTGGACGAGGTGACCCGCTCTCTCCTACATCAATTTGAACCAATTGATCTTTGGTAGGAGGTTCCCATTGTTCGAATCGGAGTTTCCATTGGGTATCCATTCATTGAGCCCAGGGATCTGTTTCAGGATTTTCTTCAATATCCTCGTCATAGCCTTCTGGAAGTTCGACGGAGACCATGTTAGAAGATACGATCAATCGATGAATTTGACCGATGCTAGTGTCAGAATCCCATGATCTGGAATCAGAAGAGTTAGAGCGCTCCTCACTATCAGATTCAGAGGCTGCTGGGGATAATACCGGAGGTAAAGCATATCCGAGACCTCTTTTGGTCCTGCTATAATACATCTCTGACTTTTCTTTCGGAACATCCGTACGGATAGGAGTTCTTCTACCCTTACCGTAGTTGAGACCATTCTTGAAGTCATAACCCATCTTTCAGATGATGTCTTTTGATTGTTGATTGTAACGACGAAGTTGAAGATGCCCCGTGTCGTTACTTTTGCTATCATCCGTATAGCTGAATTGTTGTTCCGGTCCTTTACTAAAAAGTATTGGACTCTCGCCTTTCTTTCGAGAAGGGACGATAAAGTATGATTCATCTGGGTGTTCGAGTAAACTTCTGTTTGAAGAGACTGTACAACTCCTATTGTAAATGACCGAAAGCTATCTAACATATCCAAATAGCACTTAGCATGATACATGACATCAGTATACTGGAAAGTATATGCTTTTTCATTGATTTGTATATTTGTATTTACAGCAGGACCTTTAGCCTTAGCATGCTTGGTCAAATTGATTACAAGAGGGGGAGAAGAAGAACGTGGAGGAGGATTGGCCTTGTTACGACGGAGGTCGATAACAAGAGGCTCAGAGGAGGTGAGCTCCTTTTTATCCTTGTTATGAGACAAATCAATAACAAGTGGCTCAGAAGAGGTGAGCTGCCTTTTTTCCTTGTTATGACGTAGATCGATAACAAGTGGCTCAGAAGAGGTGAGCTCCCTTTGATCCTGACCATCATCAGTTGGCTGCTTCTGGACTAGCAAGTGAATAGCCAGTGGTTTGGAGGATTGAGGACGAAAAATACGCCCTTTGACAGGTATGATGAGAGTGTCATTAGGCACTGCTTCTTGTTCTTCTTCAGTGTCCAGAGCCAGTACGACTTCATGAACTCATCTTTGTACATACGAGCATCGTTGCAGTATGCTTCGACACCTTTGAACGGATAGAGATCAGCAACCTCCTTTTGAACCTCTCCATTGTCATCGACATATTTGAAACATTGATGGAGAGTTGAAGGAACAATGTTATGCTCATGCAAGAATGGTCTCCCCAATAGAGCATTGTAAGAACAACCATGGTTGTCTATGATGTAAAAGGTCACCTTTGTACGGAGATTGTCTATTTGGAGTTTTAGGCAAATCTTGCCCAGAGGCTCACTCCTTCCCAGATTGAACCTAAGAATGGTGGTGATTGTACTGGAAAGACTATGCACTGGGATCTTCAATGCATCTAACATTGTCTTCGGTATGATGCTGAGAGCAGACCCAGGATCTATCAGAATACGATCGACTTTCATCGAGTCGACATATCCTGTATAGTATAGAGGACGGTCGTGCCTATTGTCCTCCATCAGCATGTCATCCTGAGTGAAGGTAATGTTTGGAATTAATTCCAATATACTATGACAATGGAGACAAGAGACTGGCTCTGCTTTCGGCTTCTTTAGAAGAGCTAGACAGGTTTCTGCTTGCATGAGAGCCTCACTCAGAGTTTCCCGAGTCTCTTTGGAGAGACACAATAGCTCAAAAATTAACAGCTGGGCTGGTGTATTGGCGAGTTGAGCCAAGATATCAAAGTTGTAAGGCTTCTCAAGTCCTGAGGGAGATGACTTCTTCAAAGGTTTGTCGAAACGGACTTGTTGTTTGCCTTTGTCAGTGACTGTCGGCTTGGGAAGAGTGGGTTCTATAATCGGTGAGGATGTAGCAGGGATGTCCTCAGTGGAAGCAGGTTGCACTGGAGCAGGCTCAGAAGAAGAAGCAGGATTCTTTTGAGCTTCGGGATAATCCTTTAGATAGGCTTTCCCTGATCTGGTGCCCAACAGGATTTCTTCGTCAACTATGGGGTCAAAAGACACCATATTGCAGATTTTTGTCTTACCCTTAGAGCGTTCTTTCTTCTTGGAGAAAGAGGGAACTTCGAACACTGAAGTAAGATCAGGGTGAATCCACATAATCTCGCCATTGTCAAGAGACAAGGGGATGAGACCTTCACTTCATGGAGGAGGGAGATTCTCGATCTCAAGAGTAGCTTTGGGGATAGGAATGACACCATGATGTACCATCTGCGGAGGGAAGTCACCGAATTGAACTGAGACCATATTTGCGGTAACAGTCTTTTTGTCTTGCTGCAGAGTGACAACACCAGCGTTGACCAGCTCTTGAATTTTGCCTTTGAGCACATAACACGCTCGAGTGGGATGCCCAATGAACCTGTGATAGACACAATACTTGGGATGATCAGTTTTTCCGACTTCATCAGGCTTCTTCGGGTCTGGGAGTTGGAGCTTATTGCTTTTAATCAAGCAATCAAAGATGCTCACGGTGTCATTCGCGTCAAAGGAGTACTCTACTTTCGGACGAGGTTCCCTTGGTGGAGGTGCTGAAGGAGTAGAAGCAGACGTAGGTGGAGCTACGTTGACCGCCAGAGATTCTTTGTTCTTCAAGTTGATATTCAAAGTCTCTTTTTCCTTGCGGTTGTTCTGACGATTACCACCACTCGATGTCTGATGTTCATCCCGGTCGGAGTTAGATATTTGTACCCCTAGCTGCTTGAATTTGTCAGCACTAACTTCAGCTGCTTTAGCGTTGACAATAAAGGATGGCCCATCTTGGAACTGAGTTGACCCCGTCCACATGCTGATGATAGACAAAAGATTTGCCTTGCAGGTGTCTATGGTGACAGCGGTCGGAGTTCCAGGAGGCATTTTTAAAGCTTCTCTGCAGAACCATTCAATGAAACTCTCAGCAGTTTCATTATGCCTTTGTTTGATTTTATTAAGGGCTGACATGGTCATGTCATTGATCCCCTCATAAAATCGTTCCAAGAAGATCTGTTTAGACCTGAGAAGGAAGTGATACAGCCATCGGGCAAGCTTCTGTACCAATCGTATGCCACACCGGCTAAACAGCCGACGAATATTCTGGTAAGAAGAGCGTCATTTGGCTGAAGTTGGACAGTCATTACCTAAAAGTGGTTAATAAACTGACTAGGAGAAGTGCTGCCATCAAACAGCGAGATTGTTGGGATTTTGTATTTTGGAGGAAATGGGACTTCCTTCCATTCAACTGGGTAGGGTTGTTTGATCTCCAACCTCTGCAAGTTGTCTTTCTCTTTGAAGGCCTCAAACTGAGTGCGCAGGAGTTTAACAGCTTCATTGGCATCCTTCACTGATGTAGAAGGAGCAGACTGAATCAGAGTGTTAGGGGGAGGAACAGCATGGTAAGCACTACCCCCAGCACCTGACTGACTGGGTGTAGGTTGAATCTGTACAGGAGGTACTTGAGTAGATGCTACCTCCAGCCCTACATTGACAGGCACCGACGATGCTATGATTTCAGGATTTGCAATAGGTACGGTCGGTGGTACTATATGTTGGGCCACAATGATAGAATGCATACTTGCAACCATTTCGGCCATGGTCTTCAGTTTGTCTTCTAGCGCAGCTATCCGTTGTTCTTGACTTGCTGAACTGGACGCATCTGGATCTTCAGTGACAACATAAGCTGTCACTTCTCTAGGTACAGTGGAAGATACTGTCTATTCCGAACTTTTGCTGTATGCATCATAGT
This sequence comes from Iris pallida, assembly GCA_029216955.1. Classification (NCBI taxonomy): domain Eukaryota; kingdom Viridiplantae; phylum Streptophyta; class Magnoliopsida; order Asparagales; family Iridaceae; genus Iris; species Iris pallida. Next base: position 1,075,508 of record JANAVB010026398.1, read on the forward strand.
CGGAAAAAGAATCATCTCCTGAATGAGAAGGAGGGAGATGACCGGACGGATCTTGGAGAAGATTCCTTTGACCGATTGTGTCTCGGCTTCGGGATCGGGTATGTTGGAATACTTCATCAGAAGATTCTTGGAGTAGATCCAAATACCGCTGGCTTGGCTTGCGAGGCTTGCCGTTCTTAGAGCACTTCCTACCCCCAGTGTCTCGGGATGTCATGTTGACGGAAGCATACAAAACTTCATCTTCATCTTCTGAAATAGGTTCAGAATTTGTAAAGTTCAGACGATCGAAGATAGATCATTTTGTTGTCTGACAGCAACACTTGATGACAACCTTGTGATTACAATGGTGTCCAAGTGGTTGTACTGGAGGTGTTGAAAGGTTGTCCCGTTTTTGTTTGAGGTGTTCTCAGAGATCGGGAACAATGACAGGACGAGAAGAAGTTCGAGGGATATGTTCTTTGATAACATTCGGAACATGGTTCCGATTCTTCAAATATTTTGTCCCTTGAGTGTACAGGGAAGTACTCATTTCATTAGCATAGGTGTCAGGATTTTTAATCCTGGAAGTTTGCCTCTGATGTTGGTTGGTCTTCGGCATTGGCTGTTTGCGTTTCGCCGAAGTTGGTCGATTGAGATAAGTTCTTAGATCAGCAAACTCACCGGGAGAGGTTTCTGTCTGAGACACCAGCAATTTTCCCTATTTTGATCGGGATATCTTGAGAGTTGGGAGATCTTGAAACTCTGCTACCGGAGTAGGCAGAATACCTCTTTGATCAGTACACTTCCCTTTGGCAAAGAAGGAAGAAGAACTCTTGTTTAAGAGAGTTCTGGTACTGATTGGTGCCGGAGCATATTCAGATTGATCTTCTATGGTAAAAACCGAGAAAGACTGAGAAAAGACCAAAGGGCCTTTTCTTTTGTTTTGTGAAGAAGGATTAGCTAAAGAGCGTTTCCCTCTGTGGTCTTCCAAGTCGTGGGACGAGAAAGTTTGAGAAAAGACCAACGGGCCTTTTCCTTTGTTCTGGGGATGAGGAGGAATAGTCAACAGACTACCCCCAGTGGATTGCGCTGGAGCAACAAGGTGCTTGAGAAGAGGAACAGAGTTTTTCCCCTTGCTATGAGAAGAAGAGAGATTAACCAAAGGGTTGTCTCTCTTAGACTGCGCTGGCACAGTTTGTGCAGGGATTGAAGTAGCTGTTGGCGCACTGGCAGGTTGCGCATGAGTAACTCTGGCAGAAGGTCTTCTGGCCACAGTCTCAACAGCTTGTGCAGCAGGAGTCTTGATGCCAGAGTGCTTGAGTTGCACTCTGGTTGCTGGAATGGTAGATTGTGCAGGCGGATTGGCACTTGAAACTCTGGTTGCGAAGCAGAGGTTGTTTACAAAGAAATTGTTTACGAATTAGTTACTTGTGAATAAGCTCTTTCTATTGGCGAATCACTTCACTTGCCATTCTTTCTTTCAATAGAACGAAAACCTTCTTCCGATGAAAGGCCTGGTAGGTCGGATCGCACCTCACCAACTGAAGGAAAGATAGCCACAGCCATGAAGACCAAGGCATAGAGCCGTAAGGTTCTCGCTCCGCACCTTTCCTTGCTTGTAGTCATCTAATTCCTTCTCATTGCCCATCCTTCTTGTCCCTGAAGGCCTGTCTGAGGCAGCTTTCCCTATTGTAAGCCATCGTTGTGTGGCTCTAGTCCTCTATAGAGGTCTTAAAGATGTCAGCCAACTGCGCCAGGAGAAGAGGAGTCTTGTATTTTGACAGAGCAGCATAGGAAGTGGTTTGTGTACTGGCAAGGGGAGCAGCATACTGCGTATGGGTATAGCAACAGACTGCGCAGCAGAGGCAGCAGCAGAGACAGTGGACTGCACAGCAGGTTGAACAGCAGAGACAGACTACGCAACAGTCTTGGGGACCCACACTGGGTGAACTTTGCTCGTGGCAGAAGTTGTTGCAGTACGAAGGGTGGTCCTGGAGTTGATCATTGCTTCGTAGGCCGTCTGGTTGACCTTTACAACCAGCGTCTTCTGCGTTTTTTCGATAGACGCAACGTCACATTGAGTTGTCACTTCCTCGTCGGAGGAGAAAGTCGTCCCCAGCAGAGTCGCCATTTTGTTTGCAAAAATAAAAGTTGATCTTTATTTCATAAACTTTGTAAGAAGATTACAAAAATTCTGGAAAAGTACAACTATAGGAATCCGATCTGAATGACGATCGCTTTATCCCTTGGACGATGTGAACTTTGAAGATGATAGCCTCTGAAGTTGAAGGCGGTAGCCTCTGAAGAATGCAGCAGCACTTGAGCAAGAACTCCTGAACTCTCTGCTCTTGATTCTGATTTTTCTCAGATCTCTCTGTGATCCCCACTAGGAAGGACTTGAAACTCTATTTATAGAGTTCTGGAAATAACTAATTTTTAGTTATTCTGGATTGCACAAGATGGATTGCGTATGCATTGGACCGCGCAGACATCAGACTGCGCTGGCAGTTATTTGATCATGGGCCAACTGTATTGGACACATGGCATCATTTGATTGAAAAGCGCATGATCGTGTACAGACGGTTGCCACGTGGTGAGTAATTGATGGCATGCATGCCACGTACAAAATTTTAGTTGTCCTGATGGAGTGCACCACATGAATTATGCTGTCTTCAGATTGTGCTGGGATGGACCGCGCTGCAGAGAGTCTGGCAGATTGTGCTGCATGTACAGCTGTCCTCGAGCGCTGTGCTGCACGATAAACGAATAGTTTCCTCGTTCTCCGTACTGTCAGTTGTCAGAAGATCTGATTCTCCGTCAGATAATGATGACGAGGCCACGTCAGCTTGCGCACTTGAATGAGTGCGCAGTTCAGCCTGCACACTTGAGTTGCTGTGCAGTCTGTTTCCTGTGCAGTTCTCTTGAAGGATGCACCATTTGATTTTCATGACTTCTTTGATGGGTGCAACTTGATTTTTAGGACCTACACCACTTGGCCGAACATCACTCTGTGCAGTGGAGCTTCACCCACTCGAGCCCTCCGAGCCATACGGGTAGCCTCGACATGGTCAGGATGCCGTGTAGGAAATGAAGAACCAGACTTCCCAATAGAGGAAGAAGGAATCCGGTATGCTCTTAATCACATGCTTTAAGTATACATAGAAGTTATTTAAGGTGCCATGTGTCCTCCATGCATTATGAGGAAGCATGGCATATGGCCATCCTCTCCTAAATAGAATAAATGTTGTTTAACATAGCAGCTTCCCAAGATAAGTATAATAAGTTGGTGAAGGATTGTTTTCACTTTAGCCCACATCATTTACTCTTAGTTCAATGTAACACATTAGTCAACAAGAAATAAGTAGTTAACCTATAGTTAGCTTGGTCCAGTAATGGATAAGTCAACCTAGTAAATCAAACAGATAGACTAATTAAAAATTAGTAGGCAGAAGATAGTTAGGTTTAGTAAATGAATACAAAAGTAAACATATATATAAGAAAATATTAAATTTTGATGTATATATATCTTGGGTAGGACTTGCCATTTGAGAAATTGTTTAAAATTCTTCGATACGGGGTCCGTCCTGACAAACGGGACGAATTCGTCGCAACCTGAAGGCATCGAAAGGTTCGTACGGATGTTGCAGACGTGTGGGATTCGACGGAACGGGAATTGATCGCGTGTGCGCGACGAATTTGATGCATATCCGTCAAAATTTACCGTATCGACCACTTTGCACAAACTCTAATTATTTAGTGCATGTTCGTCAGATCGAGATGAAACTTGTGCCAACAGGACCGTATCATTTTTCTGGTCCTGTATGCCAAGTTTGGTCCAATTCTGAGACAGTTGAATCGGACGCCGTTTTGCGGGCCCTACTGTCCCACTCAACGGGCGATTTTGTGCACGGCCCGCCGAAATCCAACTTTGGACATACGGTTGGGTTCATATCGGAAAACCGGATATGTTGACATGTAGTTTGACGACTTTAGAGACCATTGACTCTGGCATGCATTTCGGTGCAAAGCGGGTCCAACGGCAGACATCGTTTTTGCCCGAAATTACCGTTTTGCCCCTGTGTCCAGAATTGGACTTAAGGACAGGCAATCCTAGCTAATTTGACTATTCTGAGAATGTTGGTAACGTTTATTTCAGCTTTCGAAGACAGTTGTGATGACTTGGACTTTCTGACTTGTTGATTGGCGATACATTGTTGGTTCTCCGTGCAACCTTCAGGCAAGTATACCTTGCCGAACATATACAGTATTTACATGGTAACTCTCCCTTTATTGTATTCCTTTTCATATTGTCACATGATTCTATATTGTGATTGATTCGTCCTTGATTGCCTTATTTGTCCTAGATTACGTGCACGTATAGGGTATTTGATATTGCTAGATTATTGGTCTTATCATGTTACCTTGCTTTGCGATTGAGTTGTCAGTTTCTGTATCTATTCTTGACTTGACTAATCTTGTGTAACGCCCCAGTCCCAAAATACATAGGACTAGGAACGTAGACATGCCAGCCGTATAATAAATATACGTAAGCTATAAAATGCAGTAGAACCATAACTAATCTCATCTACACAAAATAAATGAATAAAAGATGTCATATAAAGATAATAAATTGTCTTGATACAATATGTTGGGCGGAGACAAATCCACTACCAACAAGTAAAATAAAAATACATAAGAAAAGATATGAATCTAACGAACGAAGCGAAGACGATCCAATTGCAATCATCCTCGAAGAAATAGAAAGGACCACGATTAGAGCTAGAACACCTGCGAAAGACAAGAGCACACATCTGGAGAGATAACCAGGTCCTCAGAGAGACGTAACAAGACACATAATATCATGCCATATAAACTGAATAAATATTGCTCAAATAAATAAGTAAATCGAATTATAACATGGTCCAATATGCACCTACTGAACAAGCGTACCATCCCCCCAACCAAACAAGGACAGGAGATGGTAAACTAATTCACGGTGACGTATCTTTCCATGCCATGAATCCAATATGGTATCCGGACCCCAACAAGGTTCAATACCTTCTCATCGAAGTAGTACGTCACACCTACAACCAAACAAGGACAAGATGTGACGAACTAATCCGCGACAAGTTATTGTTCCAAGCTACGGTCAGATACAAGTACCCAAACCAAAAGTACTCGTACCTAACGGATAAAGGTAGCCTAACCGTCCTAAGTGAATGCAGTTTTAAGAACAGTTCATGGTCGTATGACTACCCGGTCAAGTCAAAAAAATACCGATACAGTACCTCAGTAGCGAGTCACAACACCATATACTATTCCTCAGTATCGAGCGAGTCTATAGCATATAGTCTACCTATCGTTCCTCAGTAGCGAGCGAGTCTACGATAGATAGGGTGGTAGTCAACTTCCAATCATGTTCTTCCCGCCCAATGCAAACTCATAACTGCTAAGTCTTCTAACATGCAATTCTATTAGCAGTTATTTCCTAACGTACGGCTTATACGTACTGGTGGCCAGCCAATCACGCATGTCCGAGTCCTATATGCGACACACAACAACGTAGAATAAATGTGTCAAGGCCATGAATGCAACACACAAAGGTGGTCCCTTAAATCTAGGTTTAATGTGTAAGAAAAATAATACATAACAGAATATAAATGAACAGTAAGTTCTAACGGGTTATGCCATGTATCACAGTTTATTTTACATAAAGAAAATAATGAACAATGCATGAAATATGAGCTAAAATAAGTAAACAGCAAATGGCAAGGTGTCTTGCCTGGTAGGACGCCCGGTGTGCTGCGATGATCAAGGTGGCACAAACTGCGACTTCGGTACAACAACTATGCAAGGTGACCTCTGATGTCGGCACGGACGATTCCATTGGGTCCAGGATGGTCAAATTAGTTAGGGTGGGCATAAGGTAGTCTCGAAATGGGCGAAGGAATAGGAATAATAGGACTAGTTACGGACAGAAGGAAAATCGAAGAAATTTGCGTAAATAATACTTATAATATTTTTAGAAATATATATAATACGCGAAAACTAGATTTTTATGAGTTGAAATATTCAAAAAAAATTACTTAAAATATTAAAAATCGTTCTACGCTAAATTTCTCTAGTTTGTAAAAATATGCTTCTAGATAAAAACTACACTCCATAAAAGAAAACACATTTAAGTAAATATTCAAAAACATTAATAAATAAATTAAAAAAACTATATCTTTATCAAGTATATCTTTAGATAGATCCTTGAAAATCTAGAAAAATTTATTAGAAAAATCATAATTTTGTCAAACTTAATTTAGGTCCAAAACCAAAAAATATATATATATTTTAAATACATAAGATATAAAATTTCCAAAATAATATTTAACCTCCATACTACTAATAGCAATACACATAATGATAGTAATAAAATACGTAATCATTTTTATACATATATATTTTCAAACTTTTATACCAGTAATCATACAAAAAATAATAATAATAATAATAATAATAATAATAATAATAATAATAATGACAAGGTATCCACAGAACCCCTTACCAAAAATATAAAGTAAAGAAAATAAATAAAAAAATAAAAAAACAAAAATAACAAAACAAAAAAAACAAACCAACTCAGTATTTGGGAAAAAGGGGATCGGATGAGAGACCTAGTGAGAGAGGGTGCGTGTGGCGAGGATGATCGGTGGGGATCGACGGCTGTCGCCGGAGGGAATCGGCCGACGGAGTTAAAGGGAGCGAGGCGGAGGGAGTCAAAAAGTCGACCGGCGTGTGCGGGCACGCGGCGGAGCGGACGGGGGACGATCGGAGCAGGCTGCGCTCGGGTGGCGGAGGAACAGGGAGAGGTCGGCGTGCTCACGGAGGCGCTGAGTGAGGAAGGTCGGGACGCGGCGGAGGGAAGTGAGGAGCGGCGGAAGTGCGGGATCCGGCTGGTGGAGGGTTTCGGCGGGCAGAGCAAAGGGGAGGCGCGGCGCCGGAGGCTACAGACGACGGGGGTTCGTCGCTGGGGCTCGCCGGTCGGGCAAGGGGGCAGACGCAGGTGTTCTTCCGACGATGTTGGTGGGTTTAGGTAAGGAGTTTTTCTTCTCCTTTTTCTTTTTTTTGGGTTGCGGTCGGCCGACGATGGCCGGTGTGGCAGTGTTGTTGGTGATGATGGAGGAGTTGGACTGGGAAGTTGACAGTGGCGGTGAGTTCCAGGGACTGGCGATGGCGGCGACGCCGAATGGCGGGGTTAAAGGGGTCGGACCGGTGGTGGTGATGCTGGTGTTGGCAGGGGACGTCGAGGCTGGGTGGTCGAGGTCGAAAGTGTGATGGGGTTTGGTGTGTTGATCGGGGTGGTGCTGATGACGGTGGTTGTGTCCTCAGCGGTGCGCTGGAGATGGTGGTGGCTGTAGGGTTGTTGACAGTGGTGTCGGGGAAGGGTTGTTAGATGATTGCGTCGGGGCAGCAATGGTGGAGGATGTCTGGTTGACGCCGACGGGGATTAGGATAGGGTTTAGGGATAGGTATTTGACGATGTCGGGGTGTGTCCGATACGGGGAAGGAGATAAATGTATTTGTAATAGATGGAATAAGAATTGGACGGGGGACACGGACAGATGCACGTACGTTTGGTTGTGGAGTTTGTGGAGGAATAAAAATACATGGATGAGTACCTGCCTATTTATAGGATGTGGGAATTCCCATTAAGATAAGGATTAGGATATTTAAACCCAATTTAGATATTTCCTAATTTATTTCAAAATTAATCCAAATCCAAATACAAATCAAATTTAAATCTAATTAAATTTTAGTTTAAAATCGAATAGGATAAATCAAATTTCAAATATTTAACTATTTAAATAAATCTAAAAATCAAATCAAGATTTAAATGGCCACAATAACTTCCAAATATATTTTTCAAAATACCAATAATAATAATTTCGAAAATAATAAATATTTTTAAATATCTTTTTGAGTAATAAAATATTAATATAATAAATCTCAAAAATTATATTTTTATTTAAAATAGACTAATAAATAATTACGCAATATATGTATGCACGAATAATGCATACATGATTATGCTTTTCCTAGTATGCAATAAAATATTATTTATGATTAATAACTGCTAAAAGCAAAGGTCTTTTATAGCAAGAATAATAATTATATAATATTTTGAAAGTGTATAATAAAATAAAATAAAATGTTTTTATAAAATATGTACGCTCGCACATATTCGCACTCGACGAGTAAGAAAAATAAATTTTTGTGCGCGACGTACAATACGACTACGTGTCGTACAATACAAAATTTTAAATCAGTACCAAATTTAATAAAAATATAGTAAAAAATTTAGGGGTTTTACATCTTGACTGGGAGTATCTTGCATTGTACTACAGTTGAGACATACTATAGATTGGGAGTATCTTATATTGTACTACGACCTATAGCCGATTCTTCTACCTTGATATCACCTGATTGACTTGACTTGAGACATGCCATAGATTGGAAGTATCTTACATTGTACTACGACCTATAGCATATATTGCTTGATTGATTGACTTGACTTGCGATACTATAAACCGGGAGTATCTTGTATTGTACTACGATTTATAGGAGTCTACTTGACTTTGTATCCTTTAGGAGAGGAGATCGATACTAGAATTGGCTAATCTTGACTGGGATTATCTTGCATTGTATTACAGTCAAAATCTACTATAGATTGGGAGTATCTTGCATTGTACTACAAGCTATAGAGGTTAATCGATTGATTGGTAGCCAAGTCTAGTATTACATTTCCTCATGACTCGTCGTCCTTAGATGTTCTTCTTGTTGTGTTCTTATCCTCCATACATGTTATTTACTGTCATATTAGTAGGCATGTTTTATGTATCTTGCTAGTCCTCTGAGGACCTGATGATCTCTTCAGGTAGCTGATTGCACGGAGTTAGTTAGCTGAGCATGTAGTAGTTGACTTCATCTGCATGATTCAGGTATTTTGTTAAGTGATATTGATTTACTATCTTTCTCGTACTTTCATGATATATCTTTCTTATCAGCTTAGCTTTATAGACTCATATTATTCTTAGAGTCTAATCGGACATATATGCTAGTGGGCTGCAGACCACGACCCATACTTGTTCATTCTTGTTTTATATGATTCTTGTGGATTGAGATATAGTTTAGATTAGACATGATACCATGACCTTGACAGCTTATACGTACTCGAGTCGGGCTGGAGTCTGCTCGATATGTAGCTGGCTTGCTCCTGAGCTCGCGTCCGAAAAGCGGGTGCGGGTCGTGACAATCATGGTAGGGTAATGAGGGTAAACCAATATATGTTATGAGATAGGCTAGATACCTAGGATACCTATATTTCTTGGTAGGTAAACCTTAGATAGGATAGTATCTAGCTACTCTAAGGAGCCTAGGATAGTATCTTGGGTATTAGTGGGATTTTCTTTGTATTGGGCAAGGTATCGAAATTTACCTTGGTAGGGTAATGTGAGTTTTACCTAGAAATAAGGTATTTGAGTTTGGAGTCTAAGATATGGTTAGAACTTGGTTTTCTTGGTTGGTAATGATCAAATATAGTGCTCCTAGACTAGTTTTGACGTCGGTTGACCATTTTGACCAAAAGTCAACAAAAGTCAACCGAGAGTCAAACTTAGCCTTTAAGCGACTAGATTTGACCGAAACTAAACCAGAGTTGACCAGTTGACTGAAGGTCAATAGTTGGTCAACATTAGATTAATTTGACCTAGGGTTGACCTAGAGTTGACCAGAGTTGACTAGAGTTGACCAGGGTTGACCAGTTGACCAAAAGTCAACTGTAAGTCAACCTTTGACCCCGTTTGACCTAGATTGACCTAGTTTTGACTTAGACTGGCATTCATGACTTATATTAGTTTTATTTTTCAGTATAAACCCTGTTTGACTCGTAGTATCTTATTTTAGGTCTGTGATTACTCTGAGCATCTGTTTACCTTATCAGCTCAGGACCACAGGCGAGTACATTCACTGATAGTTTTCATTGCCTTGATATCTGCTATATCCGATTTAGTTGTAGTGTCTTACTCGATTTCTAGTCACGATAGTTCATGGACAGGTATATGTTGGATCATGACATGGGATGTTGTTCCTAGATTTTTATGGTATATTGGTACATGTTCTGTCTTATTTCCATGTATTGGTATATACACCGATTCCAAAGGGGACTTGCTACCCTCTTATGGAATCCCGTGTTATGACGTGTCATGTCCAGATCCATTATACTATTCGGGAATGAGAGAGTTATTAGTGGTTGTGTGATCAAAATTCCCATATTGTTCTATTGTACATATGGTTCATAGCTATACCCTCGCCTCACGACGGGTAAAGCCTTACCCCACATTGTTCATAGCTTTCCATGGTGGCCGGCCTTACCGTTCTATTGTATACATTGTTCATAGTCGGTCGGATGGAAAGCCTGGGCATATTTTTCTAAGCCGATCACATAACACACTAATAATTCAAGGCACCTTTTATATTTATTATCGTTGGAGACTAAGTTCTGTTCGGGAGAAGGGTTACAGTCCTGGTCCTTGTTTGGTTTAGGGATTATAACTCGGTTTTCGAATAGTTCCGAAGTCGTCTTATATATATATATATATATATATATATATATATATATATATATATTGTCGTCCTATTCAGTACTCACATCTCGATATATATTTTTTGTTGATTTTGTCTTATATTTTATTACACTGTCTCTTATAGAATTTGTCAATTCATATAGAACTGCTATTGGTGTTTGTACTTGCTCATTTTCCTGACAGGATACCGTTGATAAATTTTACAGATGATTTAGAGGCAGATTGCCCGACCTATTATGGGGTCGAGTCAGATGGAGTAGACCTGGACTGTGGCTTGTTAGTAGAGCCACTAGACTTTGCTCACCCTGAGTAGTGTAGCTTAGTTAGGTTTGCCTGGCCTGCGAGCCAGCTAGTACTTTTTAGACTGTAGTAGTTATATATATTTTCTGTGACTCTGTGATGTTATGTATAGCTCTGGACTTGTGTGGATCTTGGACTTATTTTCTGCTTCATATATCATATTTTTCCTTTCCATGCTATCTACCTTAGTTTGATATTTGTGATTGAGACTGTATTGCTATGTCACCTCCATTCGGAGTGTATATACTGTACAGGTACCTTTATCTGTTTAGTTGTAGTTTTTATAGATGACCTAGACAGCGTTCAACCGCCGATGTTGCGGCATAGACTGGACGTGACCACGTACTCGTGCCCCTAATCAGGGTGCGGGTCATGACACATTTTTTTGTGGTGGCCCATGCAGGTCAGAGAGTCGCAATTAGTGCGATCTCGTAATGGTGCTCGACTTAGAGTGCTAATTACGAGCCTGCGAATAGGACGTAGGATCTAGAATATGATAGAAGTTACTCAATCATATTTTAGGAAAAACTCTAATCTTTTGATTACTATGACAACTCTTTTTGCATTTGAATTCAATTGTCCTCCTTTGATAATATCTTATCATGTGCCATATTGATCTCTTGGGTTCAATTCGTCTTCAGGATGACGGTGACTCATTCTCAGGCAGGGCCTAGTACAGTTCCAGAGAGGTCAGATCCGGGACGTCCTCCACCTCCAGCTACGGGAGTGGCAGTCGAGAGAGAAGTAGCCTCAGTCCCTGCTGTAATGCCTGTTGTCCATATTACGTATTTTTGGAATGCGTGTACGTATTTTATCTTGTATTGCATGATTTCTTGCTTAGCTTCCTTCATGGCTTGGTTTATTCCTGGTTCGGGTTGGCTTGGTTCGGTTTGGGATTGCTATTGGTTCGTTATGAACCAAGGGTGAACCCCCTACCTACCACCACCACTACCATTTATTAACCATTCTTCCTTCTCTTTCTTCATTACTCTTCTTCCATTTACTCCTTCACCTACCAGAGAGAGGAGAGAGAGGTCTAGGCAAGTACAACTTGCTTCATGGAGAAACTCGAATTTTATTGCTTCATTCTCTTCCTAACAGCATTTTAACTTACTTTAGTACTTGACATTTCCTCTTTCTATGGCTAGATTCTTGTAGATCTAAGTCTATTTTATTTTTGGATTTCTTGGGTTTTGATCTACTTAATCTTGTTATTTTCGAGTTTTGGAGGTTCCATGTTGTAGAGAATTTTGTTCTACCCCATTTTGACCTATGAAAGTTTGGATTTGGGCTCCGGATGATGGAGTTATAGAGCTTGAGAACTTGGCTCTCATGGTGTTTTTCTTCTCGGTATTTTGGAGAAGATGAACTGTGCTTGACTTGACCGCATGAATATTTCATGCGGCAAGTGTTCTATTCAGCCGCATGACTGGAAGTGCCTTGAGCCGCATGAGAACCGAACTCATCTAGCCGCATAACTCGCTCAATCTCCAGCCGCATATTACTCTGCACTTTTGAGCCGCATGCGCCTTCCCTTAGCCGCATGAGGACCCCGCTCCTTCCAGCCGCATGAATGTTCTGACTTAGTCTCATGCGCCCCTTTTTCCCGCTGGCCGCATGAGACTTTGCTTGACCCAGCCGCATGAGAACTTCTTTCCGAGCCGCATGAACTTGGTCCACTTGTAGCCGCATAGGCGCATGACCCCGCTAAGCACATAAGTGCATGGCTCCGCTCCTGTCCCTGCCGCATGGATTGTTGCCTCAGCCGCATGCGCTTCCCTCTTTTCGTAGCCGCATGGACTGTTCTCCTCCTGCCGCATATGCTTTGGACCCTCAGCCGCATGAGCTGCTGCCGCATGGATTCTCTCCTTGACCGCATGCGCCTGACCCTATTCAGCCGCATAGGCTTTCCTTTATCAATGCCACATGCGCCTGACCCTATTCAGCCGCATGGGCTGCTCTTCTCCCAGCCGCATGAGATTATTCCTGAACCGCATGACTCTCCTATAGCTCTGTACTGTTATTTTTATTATTATCATTTTGCCCATGCCTTAGAGGCCCTATGGTATATTTTATGCTCATTTTATATCCTTATGCCTTTTGTCCTGAACTTGATAAATCACGATTTGATTGAAATGATAATTGTACATGACATGGTGTGGCAAGTAAACGTGACATGACCTGATAGTGGTCCGTCGTGGCGCACTCCTGGCAAGTACACTCGACATGATAACCTGACATGGTATATCTTGATAAGCTGTTGCGACGGCTACCTGACATGACATGACCTGTATAATTAATTCGGACACCGTGGGCGATTGTGCTTGTACAAATAATCTAGTCCTGTCTTGCATCATGTCTAGGAGGGGACTCCTGAGTACCACGGTCAGGAGTACCTACTGAAATGGACTAAGGTTAATAACTAGATTAATACATTAGTCATAAAAAGATCTCCCAGCTACAGGCAATTCCGTTACCTGGGTACGCCTTGGGATCTGTAGCCTGCCGTCGAGTAGGACACATTTCCAGCACACTGTCATGTGTTGCACCCTTCAAGCTACCTAAGGGTACATTCGTTTCCTGGACGATGTACCCACCTGAATTCAACTCTAAATCTTTTAACCCGGATAACCTGGATGGACTGCAGGGCTTGTGGCTGTGGAAGATTCTCACTGCATCTTGCTAGTAACTAGGCCTGTGATAACCCTAGTTAGTTAAAGTATCAAACCGTAATTCTTATTTGGCCGTAAAATGATTGGATGGAGTCTAACCAGTCAAGTCTTGTCCTGATTCTATTCCAGATTACTGCATGACCAGAATGCCTGTATTTATTTTACCAATAAATGGTGAGAATTCCAAGTTCTGTTCAGACGAAGGGTTACAACCCCGGTCCTTGTTTGGTTTACGGGTTATAACCTGGTTATCTGAATAGTTCCATGGTTATCTCGTCGTATATCATCCTGATGTATTTTTATTATTTCCAGTTGTTACTTTTATTTATACTCATGTGCTGATTGCTGGTTTTAGTTCCTAAGTGAAGCTTCCTTTGTGGCACTTGCTCTTTCTGGGATCTGACCCAGCTGGTTTTGTATGGCCAAATTTCGGAGCAGCTCCAGAGGATCTACCGCTTTTCCAGCCCGATGGTGAACACCAGACGTAACCACGGCAACGAGTGGGTTATTTTTGGCTCTCCCACTCTATTGTAAACATATTCTTTTGAGGTGTTTAGCCGACGAGCACCTGTTTAGCTCGATTATACTTACTTACTGTCTGCCTACGGGTTGTAACATGATTGACAGATCCTAGGGTTGATCATGTATGACTAAAACTCTTGCTAGTCCTAACATTTTGTAACGGCTAGCTTCATAATCAGCTGAATATGTAATATTTGGGATGCCTTATTATTGTATATTTAATGATCATACATCTTGTAATATTACTTACTTGCTTGTGATTGAGACACTAGGCTTATTCATGACCTTAAGAGACTGTTGGCTTGTAGTAAACCCTCATGTATCTAGACAGTCGTGACCGTATAGCGAGATGGAATCCATTTCATATACGTAACTGGCTATGTCTGCCCCCGCTCTCCAGTATTCTGGTTCTGGGGTGTGACATGGTTTAAGTGGTGGCACATGCAGGTCTTGTAAATCAAGATATGTAAGTGTTTACCGAATAGATGTCTCAATCAGTATTCGCCCTTGATCTCTGCTTGTATCTTCTGAATCCCTGGATTCTTGTCCTGATCATATGCTTGTATCGTTGATCTGTCCTGGTCCTTCTTTATTGTTTCCTATGTCGTCTTCTTCAGCGGCATTGTTCCTGGACCTGCCGGTCAGCAAGGTGGAGCACTTCCCGCGGATCAGCAGCAACCCGGAGATCAAGCCCAACATTCGGGAGTAGCCTCCAGAGTCGTGCCTTCTGGCGGAGAGCCACCAGTCCAGCCAGTTCAGCCTGCCGAGCCTGATGATGGCACTTTGGTAGGTCTCGTCAGGACCTTGATAGCTTCCCAAGATCGTCGTGGAGATGCCTTGTACCAGGCAGTGACGGATGCTCTGACCAGAGGAGGTCATCAGGGTAACAACGCGGCCAACAACTTCAAGCGCTTGAACCCTCCATTCTTCGACGGTAGTGAAGATGCTATCGCTGCAGATGCCTGGCTTCAGGATACAGAGGTGATTCTAGAAGCAGCCAGGACCCTAGAGAATGAGAAGGTGGCCGTAGTACGCTTGCAGTTATTGGATCTTGCCCACAGCTGGTGGGCGGCTCAGGCCGTTGGATTAGCATCACCCATTGCTTGGGCGGTGTTCAAAGAGAGATTCCAGACCAAGTATTTTGATGCTGTAGCTCGGTATGATCTACAGACGAGGTTCACCAATCTGAAGCAGATGGGCAGGACGGTCGACGGATATGCGGCCAAGTTTTCGAGACTCAGTCGGTTTGCTTCCACCTTGGTGGCAACCGAGTATGATAGAGCCCAGCAATTTCAGCAGGGGCTTCACCTGGAGATTTTGTTGGCAGTCGAGCAGTTTGAGCGTCAGACTTTTGATGCAGTCTTGAGAGCAGCTAGGAGGCATGAGTATACCCCCAGAGGATTGTGGATAGGGCCGGAGGTCGGAAGAGATCCCACGGCCAGATAAATCAGTCTTCAGCACCAGCCCCGGCAGCCAGGGCTTTGACTATTGGAGCTCCGAGGCGAGCGGCCTCAGTGACGTCGGTTCAGCATTCAGCCCCGACATACCCGCAGCAGCAGAAGCAGAAGCAGTCTTCCGCAGTGGGATGTTTTCATTGCGGGAAGCTAGGCCATGTAGTGGCAGAGTGTCGCAGGGCACAGGGATTATGTCTGGCTTGTGGAGCAACAAACCATAGGGTTGGATCCTGCCCGAATAGGGGTGGTTCATCATCGTCTAACCTTTCTAGCTCTTCGGTGAGAGGACCAGCTCCGGTCCAGTAGCAGCAGTATCCATTGCCGAGGCCCTTGCCGCCTCAGTCCCAGGTATTCCAGCAGCAGAACCCCCAGCAGTATGCTCAAGCCCAAGCCCAGAGTCAGAATAGGTAGCGAGGATTTCAGCAGAGGGGACCAGCACCCCGAGGGCATGGTCATGCTATGGTGATGATCGCAAAGGAAGGATTGGCACCAGGAGAGGTAGTGGTAGGTACCATTCTCATCAACTCCTTTCCAGCTTCAGCTTTATTTGATTCTGGTGTATCACATTCTTTTATGTCTGCACGATTCGCGACACGGGTAGGACTGGAGCCCGAGTCATTATCAGTAAGGCTCAATATACTTACTGGTAACGGACTTGTAGGAGTAGATAAGGTGTTTTCCTCGTGTCGGATCGTAGTTAGCGGTAAGGAATTTCCCGCTAGATTGATAGAGTTTTCGATGGCCAAGTATGATGTGGTCCTAGGGATGGATTGGTTGAGGAACCAGTATGCTAGAATAGACTGCCATATTGGTAGGGTTGTTTTTAGCATTCCAGGCGAGCCGAAGTTTTCCTTTTCCAGAGGCGCAGTTGAGCCTTCTCCCCCAGTGTTGCGGATGGCAGTAGCGGCTGTGCAGTTGTCTCGGATAGTTGAAGAGTTTCCAGATATTTTCCCAGAAGAGCTTCCAGGTATGCCACCAGAGCGAAAGATCGAGTTCACTATAGACTTGATTCCAGGGACAGCCCCAGTATCAGAGAGAGTCTACAGGATGGCACCATCAGAGCTAGAGATATTTTACAAGATGATTGAAGAACTTAGGACCAAGGGATTCATTCGTGCTAGTGGATCGCCTTGGGGAGCCCCGATGCTTCTTGTAAAAAAGAAGGATGGTACGTCCAGGCTATGTGTTGATTATCGTACCTTAAACTCAGTGACAATCAAGAACAGATATCCTCTTCCGATGATAGATGACTTGTTTGATCAGCTTAAAGGGGCAGCAGTATTCTCGAAGATCGACTTGCGTTCATGATATCATCAGATCAGAGTTAGAGAGCAGGACATCCCGAAGACAGCTTTTAGATCGAGGTATGGGCATTGTGAGTTCCTTGTTATGCCCTTTGGAGCGACCAATGCGCCGGCTGTATTCATGGATCTCATGAATCGTATTTTCATGCCTTACTTGGATCAGTTCGTGATAGTGTTTTTGGATGACATCCTGGTTTATAGTAGGAGTGAAGCGGAGCATGAGCAGCATCTCCGTGTGGTTCTTCAGATCCTCAGAGAGCACCAGTTGTATGCCAAGTTTAGTAAATACGAGTTCTGGCTCGATCATATTTCGTACTTGGGTCACATCATCACCAGAGGAGGAGTAGAAGTGGATCCCCAGAAGATCGTGGCTATTGAGTCGTGGCCAGTGCCCAGGACCGTTGCAGAAGTTCGTAGTTTTCTTGGATTGGTCGGCTACTACTAGCGGTTTGTTTCAGATTTTGCTCGAATTTCAGTGCCATTGACCCAGTTGACCCGCAAGGATGTGCAGTTTGCTTGGACAGCAGAGTGCCAGGATTCTTTTGAGAAGTTAAAACGAGGCTTGATGACGGCTCCCATTCTCGCGCTTCTAGATGGAACCGGAGGATTCTCAGTATATTGTGATACTTCAGGCAGTGGTTTAGGATGTGTTCTGATGCAGCATGGGAAGGTAATAGCTTATGCGTCACGGCAACTTCGTGATCATGAGAGGAATTATCCAACCCATGACTTGGAGCTGGCAGCAGTAGTGTTTGCACTTAAGTTGTGGAGGCACTACTTGTACGGAGATAGGGTGGAGATTTTCACCGACCATAAGAGCCTGAAGTATGTTTTCACCCAGAAGGATCTTAACATGCGTCAGAGAAGGTGGATGGAGCTTCTTGTGGATTATGATGTCAACTTGCAGTATCATCCCGGGAAGGCCAACGTCGTTGCAGATGCATTGAGCAGGAGAGCCGGAGCTTATTTTCTGACAGCGCAACTAGAGCTGTTAGCAGATCTTCAAAAAATGGGTATTGAAGTTCTTCTCCCTTCCAGTGTAGCATTGATGGCCAGCATGCAAGTTCAGTCTACTATAGTCGAGAGGATCCGGATGGCGCAATCAGCAGATTCCAAGCTTCAGCGACTCAGAGCAGAGTGTGAGGCAGGCCGACGACCAGAGTTATGCATTCATGAAGACGGTACACTTAGGCATGGTAAGCGTCTTTGTGTATCCAGTGGAGATATCAGACAGGAAATCATGGCAGAGGCTCACAGTTCTCAATATTTCATTCATCCGGGCGGTACAAAGATGTACCGTGATATCCGACAGCACTTTTGGTGGAATGGCATGTAGCGGAAGATAGCCCGGTTTGTCTCTCGGTGTTTGGTTTGTCAACAAGTTAAGGCTGAACATCAGAGGCCCGCTGGACTTCTTCAGCCCTTGCCGATTCCAGAATGGAAGTGGAAACATGCGACCATAGATTTTGTGACCGGATTGCCTAGGTCCCCAGCTGGTCGAGACACTATTTGGGTTATAGTTGATCGGCTCACGAAGGTAGCGCACTTCCTCCCGTTCAGAGTTGGTCAGTCGACAACTCAGTTAATAGAGATGTACCTCAGGCAGATTGTCAGGTTGCATGGAGTGCCAGTCAGTATTACCTCGGACCGAGATTCCAGATTCACGTCGCACTTTTGGCGTAGCCTGCAGGAGAGTTTGGGAACTCGCCTCCAGTTCAGTTCAGCATATTATCCGCAGACAGATAGTCAGTCAGAGCGTACAATCCAGACTCTTGAAGACATGTTGCGGTTCTGTACACTTGACTTTGGTGGTTCGTAGAAAGATCACTTGCACCTGGTAGAGTTCTCGTACAATAACAGTTTCTAAGCCAGTATCCAGATGGCACCGTTCGAGGCACTGTATGGTAGGAAGTGCAGATCCCCGCTAGCATATGATGATGTTGGAGAGAGGCAGATGCTCGGTCCAGAAATGATTGCCCAGACAGTTGAAGTGGTTAGAAGAGTCAGAGATCATCTTCGAGTTGCCCAAGATCGCCAGCGCCATTAGGCCGATTCTCATCGGCGCCCTCTCGAGTTTTCTGTCGGTGACCATATATTTCTGAGGATTTCGCCCAACCGTGGCGTCATTCGTTTCGGCGTACTGGAAAAGCTTAGTCCTAGGTATATAGGGCCGTTCGACATTCTGGAGCGAGTAGGAGATGTATCCTATCGTCTTGCTCTTTCGTCGTCGCTAAGCGAGGTGTATAACGTGTTCCATGTATCCCAATTATGATGGTATATCTCGGACCCGAGCCACATCCTAGATCATTCGAAATTGGTTGTTGGTACCAACCTTTCGTATGAGGAGAGGCCCGTGTCTATATTGGACCGGAGAGAGAAGATACTCAAGAACAAGACTATCCAGTTAGTCCGAGTTGCTTGGGGTCATCACTCCTTGGGTGAGTCAACGTGGGAGCGTAAGGATGATATCCGATCGCGGTATCCCGACTTGTTTGACTCGTGAGGTATAATGTCTTTCTTATGCCTCATGCCATCGATTCCTTGCTTGAATGAGTGATTGCTTGCCTAGTTATAGCTTGCTTGTGATTAATATAGCTTGTCCTCGTCTCTCTAGCCTCTTAATTAAATTCCGAGGACGGAATTCTTTTAAGGTGGGTAGAGTTGTAATGCCTGTTGTTCGTATTACATATTTTTGGAATACGTGTATGTATTTTATCTTGTATTGCATGATTTCTTGCTTAGCTTCCTTCATGGCTTGGTTTATTTCTGGTTTGGGTTGGCTTGGTTCGGTTTGGGATTGCTATTGGTTCGTTATGAACCAAGGGTGAACCCCCTACCTACCACCACCACTACCATTTATTAACCATTCTTCCTTCTCTCTCTTCATTACTCTTCTTCCATTTACTCCTTCACCTACCAGAGAGAAGAGAGAGAGGTCTAGGCAAGTGCAACTTACTTCATGGAGAAACTCGAATTTTATTGCTTCATTCTCTTCCTTACAGCATTTTAACTTACTTTAGTACTTGACATTTCCTCTTTCCATGGCTAGATTCTTGTAGATCTAAGTTTATTTTATTTTTGAATTTCTTGGGTTTTGATCTACTTAATCTTGTTATTTTCGAGTTTTGGGGGTTCCATGTTGTAGAGAATTTTGTCCTACCCTATTTTGACCTATGGAAGTTCAGATTTGGGCTCCGGATGATGGAGTTATGGAGCTTGAGAACTTGGCTCTCATGGTGTTCTTCTTCTCGGTATTTTGGAGAAGATGAACTGTGCTTGACTTGACCGCATGAATATTTCATGCGGCAAGTGTTCTATTCAGCCGCATGACTGGAAGTACCTTGAGCCGCATGAGAACCGAACTCATCTAGCCGCATGACTCGCTCAATCCCCAGCCGCATATTACTCTGCACTTTTGAGCCGCATGCGCCTTCCCTTAGCCGCATGAGGACCCCGCTCCTTCCAGCCGCATGAATATTCTGACTTAGTCTCATGCGCCCTTTTTTCCTGCTGGCCGCATGAGACTTTGCTTGACCCAGCCGCATGAGAACTTTTTCCCGAGCCGCATGAACTTGGTCCACTTGTAGCCGCATAGGCGCATGACCCTGCTAACCACATAAGTGCATGGCTCCGCTCCTGTCCCTGCCGCATGGATTGTTGCCTCAGCCGCATGCGCTCCCCTCTTTTCGTAGCCGCATGGACTGTTCTCCTCCTGTCGTATGAGCTTTGGACCCTCAGCCGCATGAGCTGCTGCCGCATGGATTCTCTCCTTGGCCGCATATGCCTGACCCTATTCAGCCGCATAGGCTTTCCTTTATCAATGCCACATGCGCCTGACCCTATTCAGCCGCATGGGCCGCTCTCCTCCCAGCCGCATGAGATTATTCCTGAACCGCATGACTCTCCTATAGCTCTGTACTGTTATTTTTATTATTATCATTTTGCCCATGCCTTGGAGCCCCTATGGTATATTTTATGCTCATTTTATATCCTTATGCCTTTTGTCCTAAACTTGATAAATCACGATTTGATTGAAATAATAATTGTACATGACATGGTGTGGCAAGTAAACATGACATGACCTGATAGTGGTCCGTCGTGGCGCACTCCTGGCAAGTACACTCGACATGATAACCTGACATGGTATATCTTGATAAGCTGTTACGACGGCTACCTGACATGACATGACCTGTATAATTAATCCGGACACCGTGGGCGATTGTGCTTGTACAAATAATCTAGTCCTGTCTTGCATCATGTCTAGGAGGGGACTCCCGAGTACCACGGTCAGGAGTACCTACTGAAATGGACTAAGGTTAATAACTAGATTAATACATTAGTCATAAAGAGATCTCCCAGCTACAGGCAATCCCGTTACCTGGATACGCCTTGGGATCTGTAGGCTGCCGTCGAGTAGGGCACATTTCCAGCACACTGTCATGTGTTGCACCCTTCAAGCTACCTAAGGGTACATTCGTTTCCTGGACGATGTACCCACATGAATTCAACTCTAAATCTTTTAACCCGGGTAACCTGGATGGACTGCAGGGCTTGTGGCTGTGGAAGATTCTCACTGCATCTTGCTAGTAACTAGGCCTGTGATAATCCTAGTTAGTTAAAGTATCAAGCCGTAATTCTTGCTTGGCCGTGAAATGATTGGATGGAGTCTAACCAGTCAAGTCTTGTCCTGATTCTATTCCAGATTACTGCATGACCAGAATGCCTGTATTTATTTTACCGATAAATGGTGAGAATTCTAAGTTCTGTTCAGACGAAGGGTTACAACCCCGGTCCTTGTTTGGTTTACGGGTTGTAACCTGGTTATCTGAATAGTTCCATGGTTATCTCGTCGTATATCATCCTGATGTATTTTCTTTATTTCCAGTTGTTACTTTTATTTATACTCTTGTGTTGATTGCTGGTTTTAGTTCCTAAGTGAAGCTTCCTTTGTGGTACTTGCTCTTTCTGGGATCTGATCCAGCTGGTTTTGTATGGCCAAATTTTGGAGCAGCTCTAGAGGATCTACCGCTTTTCCAGCCCGATGGTGAACACCAGACGTAACCAGGGCAACGAGTGGGTTATTTTTGGCTCTCCCACTCTATTGTAAACATATTCTTTTGAGGTGTTTAGCCGACGAGCACCTGTTTAGCTCGATTGCACTTACTTACTGTCTGCCTACGGGCTGTAACATGATTGACATATTCTAGGGTTGATCATGTATGACTAAAACTCTTGCTAGTCCTAACATTTTGTAACGACTAGCTTCATGATCAGCTGAATATGTAATATTTGGGACGCCTTATTATTGTATATTTAATGATCATACATCTTGTAATATTACTTACTTGCTTGTGATTGAGACACTAGGCTTATTCATGACCTTAAGAGACTGTTGGCTTGTAGTAAACCCTCATGTATCTAGACAGCCGTGACCGTATAGCGAGATGGAATCCATTTCATATACGTAGCTGGCTATGTCTACCCCCGCTCTCCAGTATTCTGGTTCTGGGGTGTGACACCTGCCCTTCAGGCGGGAGCAGCAGCGACGGTTCCGGGAGGTCTTCCACCTCCAGCAGCGAGACCGTCCATAGTCATCCCTGATATTCTTTCACAGCCGCCTCTGCTACCGACAAATACTCAGGGGATGATGGCCCTTCTGCAGCAGATGTTGCAGAACCAGAGCGCTTAGGCAGAGCTGTTACGACAGAGCATAGAGAACTCCCATCAGCTGGCGATGGCAGCAGTAGAGAGGGGTGCACCGGGTGCAGTTCAGGGAGCATCAGTTCAGCAACAGGGTCAAGAAAGGCCCGGTACGCACCTAGACTTTAGGAAGATGAGACCGAGTGAGTTCAAGGGTACCGAGGATATCCTATACACGGACGACTGGTTGGAGGATGTCCAGCAGAATCTGGAGTTGGCAGAGGTTCCGAGAGGACTTTGGGTGACGTCTGCAGCGAGCCAGTTTTTCGATATAGCGCTGACTTGGTACCGCACGGATCCACGTGCGTCAGTGAGGGGTTTGTCTTGGGAGGACTTCAGGAAGCTCTTTAAGGAGAAGTTCTACCCAGATGTGACCTTGACAGCTCTGGAGGCCCAGTTCGTCGCTTTGGAGCAGGAGAACTCGTCGGTGGACGAGTATGCAGCGGTATTCTTTCGTCTGAGCAGGTTTGTACCTAGTCTGATCCAGAATGAGGGGTACATGGCCTGCAAGTTCCGGAGGGGTCTTATCCATACAGTACGTACTCGTACCTCTGGGCGACGTGACGCGACCTTCGAACAAATCCTGATGGAGGCGCAGATTACAGAAGAGGACTTCGGCCTCAAGTCAAAGAGGGGCAGTGACGTTCTAGGAACGAGATCGAGTACGGGGCCGGTAAAGCGTCCTCATTTCCAGCAGAGGCAGTTTCAGCAGCAGCAGCCTCAGTTGCAGTTTCAGCAGGCACCGGTGCGTGCCCAGCAGCACCAGGGACAGGGCCAGAGGCAGGACATCCAGTGTGCCCTCTGCAAGAAGATGGGGCACACCCGGGAGGCTTGTAGGATAAAGTTGGGAGTTTGTTTATTCTGTGGAGCTCTAGACCACCAGGTGAAGAACTGTGCTGTCCGTGCAGCCAGACAGGCAGGCCAGGACAGGGTACAGCAGGCTAGAGGAGGCCAGCAGGGACGAGCTTTCGCCATGACAGTTAAGCCCACTCAGGCAGTAGCAGAGCAGATAGCAGGTTCCAATATTTCGAATCTCTTTTCCGTATTTGCCTTCTTATAAACTGTCTTGAAATTCGATTCAATCTTTTCTTGATTGTAGGATGAAAATTGTTCTTGTGATGTGATATTCTTCTGAGATAAGTCGTATGGGCTAGGTCGCCTCGATTATGAGATTTTAGAATCCTCTAGGGTCATGCTAGCAGGCAGAGTGAGGACATATAGTCGGATTATGGACGTATTTCTCGGGTGTGGAAATTTAAGGTTTTTGCTGCCAAGCTAGCGACAATGCAAAAATTTTAAATGTCATAATTCTAGAGGTATGTACCGTAGTTGAGGACTCTGTGATTATCGTAGCCTTGTCCACTGATATGACGGAGATTCTGAGTATCATGATGATTGGACAGACGCATACGATTATCAAATTGCATGATTTTTCTGTGTTTGCTTCGTTTTAATTTTTGAGGATGATTCTTTTAAGGTGGATAGACTTATAGTATCTATTTGAGAGTAATTTCAAATTTTGTAATTTTAGTCATTTAATTCATGCTTTGATTTTGAGATTTTAAACCATTTTAAATTTTTAGTCATGACTTGTGAATTTGATATTTTACTATTGTTTGGTTTTAATTTCGACGACGAAATTTTTTAAGGTGGATAGATTTGTCACCCCCAGTTTTCAGAAATAGGGATATTTTTGTCAATTTTCATTTTAGAATTATTTTGGAATTATTTATTTATTTATGATATTATTTTGGGGTTATTTGAGTCGGGTTCTAATTTCGGCTCAATCCGACTTGAAACGGGGACCCAGGTAGTTTTGACTCTAGTGGACCCACACATTAGTTAGCCATGACCTACATAATAATATTTTTAGTTAGTGTGTTAGAGTATTTTTTCATGGATAGGTTTAGTTAATTAGAGACTTAAAACTAGACTAATTTAGCCTCAACCTAAAGCCTTTTCCTAATTTAATTCATATGAGTTAGTGGGGGTATTTTAGACATTCACCAATAGGGACACTTAGCCCACACATGGCTGGCCATAGAGGAGGGGATAGACTCATCCATTCATTTCATTATTTCTCCAAACTTTCTCTCTCTTGTTCTTCCCCAAATTAATTTCTAGAGAGCAACCCCATTGATTTCTCAACCAAATCAACCTCTTCTTCCACTAAATCTTCTTCATTTCTCCTCTACTCCATAGTTAGAGGGTACTAGCCAAATTTGGGAGGATTCGGAGCTCGTTCGTGTCCATTTGGAATCTCTACGTGTCGGTGTCGGTTCGGAAGGCTTTTTTTCTTTGAATCTCTCTCCCGGAAGGTATAATCTCTCCTCTAATCCATCCCAACATGCATATAGGAATATTTTAAACCTGTAGGAATGACCCCCATGGTTGTATCTCCATTTGTGTCCATTTCGTGTCCATTTGGAGGTCATAGGAGTGTCCTTGTGTGTAGGTTTGTGTCCTAGTGGAAAGAAACCTATTTGGACACTTGTTTTTATTATAAATATATTTTGGATGATTATTTGGAGGTTAAATCTCAGATTTCTAATAGTTTAGAGGTGTTTTTCAATGTATCATATTTTAATCATATTATTAAATCTATATATGTATATATATGGTTGTATATATATATCATTCTCTCTCTATATATATATGTATATATATATATAATGGCTCATATATATATATATGTTTATATACTATGGTATATAATATGGTGTGTGTGATTTTGTGTTTGGTTTGGGGGCATGAGGGTTCGGCCAAGGGGAGAGAAGTTAGAGTGTTTGTTGTGTTAGAGTTGATGTGTATATGTGGTGTTTGAGAGAATGTTAGTGAGAGTTTGAGTGTAGAGAGTTTGAGAGGAGTGTGAGAGAGTAGGAGGTTAGAGAGTGGTTTATGAGATGAGGGGGAGAGGACTAGCTGCTGCCTGTTGACTGTCCCAAAACAGTCCAATTGCAGCCCCCAACTGTCCCCTTGATGTCCAGATTTTTCAGCCCATGTACACCCCAAATAGCCTCCCACATTCCAGTCCAAATAGCCCCATAGCAGTCCCCTTTAAACCATGCTTTTGGCTGTCCTTAAAACCCCTGAATCCTGTCCATTCACACCCCCTAAATGACAGTCCTAGTGAGCCATTTGCTGCCCATAGCAGTCCATATAACCACCCTTGCACAGGCCAAACAGTCCCCATGGCTGTCCCATTTTCAGCCCATGGATTAGCCTCTAAATGGCAGCCTAAAACCTGTCATTAACAGTCCATACCTGTCCATAAATCAGCCACTAAATGCCCCTCCAATTCAGTCCAAATAGCAGTCCAAAATCAGTCCAATACAGTCCAGATTTCAGTCCTATATGCTGTCCATAGCTGCCATTGAATTGTCCTAAAATTCAGTCCTAAAACCCATACATGCTGTCCATATTTCAGCCCATTGGCAACTCCCCAAAACCTGACCTAACATGCTCTACATATTAGTCCAAATCTGCCCTTAAATACCCCTTAAACATAGCCTATATGGCTGTCCTTTACATCCCCTAAATCAGTCCATTTATGTCCCATATAGCTACTCCAAAACAGTCCAATATTGGCCCCTTAACATCAGCCCAATTAGCCTCTATATAACTGTCCATAACCTGTCAAATAGATGCCCCACAAATCAGTCCTAACATGTACAAATCAGTCCACTTTAGTGCCTTATGTGTGTGTGTGTGTGTGTTATGAGTTTGTGTGTGTGTGTATGAGAGCCTAGTGAGTATAGCTAGTAGCCTATAGGTTAGCCTATGTGTAAATCTATACGAAAGCTTATAGGTGAGTGATATATGTGAGATATTGTGTGTGAGTGAGTTGTGTGGGTGAGTGTTAGGATGATGTGAGAATGGGGTAGAATATCATGGTAGGGTAATGAGGGTAAACCAATATATGTTATGAGATAGGATAGATACCTAGGATACCTATATTTTTTGGTAGATAAACCTTAGATAGGATAGTATCTAGCTACCCTAAGGATCCTAGGCTAGTATCTTGGGTATTAGCGGGGTTTCCTTTGTATTGGGCAAGGTATCGGAATTTACCTTGGTAGGGTAATATGAGTTTTACCTAGAAATAAGGTATTTGAGTTTGGAGTCTAAGATATGGTTAGAACTTAGTTCCCTTGGTTGGTAATGATCAAATATAGTGCTCCTAGACTAGTTTTGACGTCGGTTGACCATTTTGACCAAAAGTCAACCGAGAGTCAAACTTAGCCTTTAAGCGACTAGATTTGACCGAAACCAAACCAGAGTTGACCAGTTGACTGAAGGTCAACAGTTGGTCAACATTAGATTAATTTGACCTAGGGTTGACCTAGAGTTGACCAGAGTTGAGCAGGGTTGACCAGTTGACCAAAAGTCAACTGTAAGTCAACCTTTGACCCCGTTTGACCTAGATTGACCTAGTTTTGACTTAGACTTGCATTCATGACTTATATTAGTTTTCTTTTTTAGTATAAACCCTGTTTGACTCGTAGTATCTTATTTTAGGTCTGTGATTACTCTGAGCGTCTGTTCACCTTATCAGCTCAGGACCACAGGCGAGTACATTCACTGATAGTTTTCATTGCCTTGATATCTACTATATCTGATTCAGTTGTAGTGTCTTACTCGATTTCTAGTCACGATAGTTCACAAACTGGTATATGTTGGATTATGACATGGGATGTTGTTCCTAGATTTTCATGGTATATTGGTACATGTTCTGTCTTATTTCCAGGTATTGGTATAGACACCGATTCCAAAGGGGACTTGCTACCCTCTTATGGAATCCCGTGTCATGACGTGTCATGTCCAGATCCATTATGCTATTCGGGGATAGGGGAGTTATTAGTGGTTGTGTGATCAAAATTTCCACATTGTTCTATTGTACATATGGTTCAAAGCTATGATCTTCGAAACGTCGCTAATCTTCGAAACGTCGCAAAACGTCGCCATTATCGAAGTTTACCGACGTATATATACGTCGGTATATTGCCGAAGCCTACCGTCGTGACATCGGTGGATTACCGACGTATTACTGTGTACCGCTACGCG
Source organism: Iris pallida (assembly GCA_029216955.1). Lineage (NCBI taxonomy): Eukaryota > Viridiplantae > Streptophyta > Magnoliopsida > Asparagales > Iridaceae > Iris > Iris pallida. The sequence goes on from JANAVB010026398.1 coordinate 1,103,134, forward strand.
TCGATAAATTACCGACGTGTTACCGACGAATAGTCGTGGTTTAGTGACATGATCGAAGTCGCTAAACGTCGGTAATTCCTGGGAATTCCTGGGAATATTAGCGACGAACACTGACGTTTACCGACGTTCGCCGAAATTTATAACGTCGCTAAAACATCGGTAAACTGGAAAATATGGCATATTTACCGACGTTTACCGATGCAAACTGACGTCGGTGTCCGTCGGTAAACGTCGCTAAATCTGCAAAAAAAATAAAAAAATAAAATACAGAATGTCCATTTCTCCCTGCAGTTTAAAAAGATAACCATTTCTCACTGTAGAATAGGATCCAAACAATCACAGAATGTCCATTTCTCGCTGTACACAACTAACCAAGTTTGTATACTTGACGTCGATAATTGCGAATAACCAAATATCCAAATAACCAAGTTTACAACAATCACACAACAACTAACCAAATATCTAAATATCCAAATAACCAAATATCCAAATAACCAAGTATCCAAATATCCAAATAACCAAGTATCCAAACAACCAAGTATCCAAATCTACATAACCAACGAATAAAAAAAGTCACAAACAAAGAATGAAACAAACACAGAAACAGTCCTAACTAGGACTACTAGGAATCTGGTACAGAAGGGGCACCGCCGCGACGAAGGGATAAGAACAACTGATACTCCTCACGTGAAATCGATACCGATGGAGGCAGTGACGTCGGTGGAGTCGGTGTCGAAGAAGATGGCGGTGGAGACGGCGGAGTCGATGACGATGAAGGCGCACCCGGAACACCAGCACGCTCCAACGCTGCAAGTCGCTGGTGGTATGAATCCATGATAGATAACATTCTATCACTGCTCTCGACCATCGACTCCTGCGCCAATCTCATCCTCTCGGCCATGGTCACATGTCCTGTCTGTAGCTCCGTGACCGTGCGCTCTAACCCTCCAACGGTGCGCTCTGTCCTCTCAGTCGTCTCCCTGAGGTCCATAATGCCGCGGTCGAGCGCATCCAATCGTGCTAGCAGTGCAGGATCGTCGTGCTGAGACTGCTCCTCGATCCGTCGTAGCAGGTCATCACGGAGAGACTCCATCATCTGGTGGACTCGGGCAGACTCCTGGGACGGCTGTGGACCATGCACACTAGCAGAAAATGTCCTAGAGGACTGGGTCGCAACTAGGGCGCCATAGGATCCCGTACCGTAGTACGTACCCCTACGGAGTCCACCAGTGGCGGCAATCCACAGTTCATCCTCCGACGGAGCCTGAGTGGGCTGCGAGGAAGTACCGGCCTCGCCTGCATCAGGTGCACTAGCAGCCGCCCGTTCCCGCAGCCTCTGATACTCGGCCTAGAAAGTACTTATTATTACTAACTTCTAATTTCTAATTAATGTACTTATTATTACTAATTTCTAATTAATGTACTTATTATTTCTAATTTCTAATTAATGTACTTATTATTACTAACTACATGAATATTTATTTGCATCATATTTACTAAGTTATATTAAAATTGACACGAAGTATTAAATTAAGATAACGTATTGTAATACTTACATAAGTCTGCTCGGCCCTCTCGTCAATAAGGTCAGCGCCGCGACGATGGGTGGCCAGGAAGACGGTCACCATGTCGGCGTTACCGACCTTCCTTACCTGTAATTAAATATATTACCTTAGTAATAATTTATCGGTTTTGTATTAAAATAATATTTCTAAAAGAGGAAGACATACCAGACGACGGAAATGTTCTGTCATCGGAATCGACCCACCGTACCACTTCGAGGCATGTTGCCTAGCCGCCTTGGCCTTCTCCGACTTCTTTTTGTACTTTGGCTCCTCGAATCGAGCCTTCATCGTATTCCATTGATCAGGGGTGATCCAACCTTGGATCAGCTTTCCGGCATGATCACGATCCTTCTGATCATTGATAGAGTCGCGGATCAGCTTGGCAGCGACGGCAGGAAACATCCCCTCGATAAGCTCGGCCCGGTGCGGTGGATAGAAAAACATATCCTAGAAGAGCGCAAACCAAATATTTATCAGTTATATATAATATACAAAAATTATATGATTCATGTTAAAAGCAAATATGTTTTAACCTTGAAGCGCGCAAACCAGAAGGCCTTCCTCTCGTCCGAAGCCTCAGAGTAGTTAATCCAAGCACCACCATAATTATGCCTCAGCATGTGGCCTAGACGTCTCTGTACCTCTGGGGGACGATATCTATACAAACATATTATATTCATGAAAAAAGTTAAATTATGATAAAAACATAAAGAAAAAAATTATAAACCAAAATACCTACTTTGTACCGTCGGCCCAGATCTCCGTCCTTCTCTCCTCCGGAGGTGCGCACGCATCATCTGTATGATGCTGGTCGGCCGTCGGCGCCGCCGCCTCGGCCGTCGCCGCAGCCTCCGCCATCTGCTCATCCGTCTCCATCATCGTATCAGCAGTAGGAACGCTAGACGGGCGATCACTCTCAACAGGCCTGGAACTACTCGTCCCAGGAGATATGCCACGTGACGTCGTCCCACCAGGCCCACCTACTGTCCGATATGGAGGAGTAATCGGCGACGAGGATCCAGAGCCGGTACCAGAATGAGGTACCGAAGAAAAACTCCGTCCTCTAGCAGTACCTGTAGGAAGTACCGGAGGAGAGTGACCTCGTTGTCCCCTTCGGTACGCTCCGCGATGACCTGCTATACCTGATAACAGCATATGATAATACAACAAATAATAGAGACTAGAAATATGAAAGTACAACAAATAATAGAGACTAGAAATATGAAAGTACAACAAATAATAGAGACTAGAAATATGAAAGTACAACAAAGACAAGATAATAACCAAGACAACATATAATGATACATTCTACAATAAACATCTAAGTCCAGATAATATATTCTAGAAGAAATATCTAAGTTCAGATAAGTATATCTCTCTCAATCATCTTCAGAATAATCATCTTGTTCGTCTTCCTCGACCTCATCTTCCTCTTCCTCCTCATCTTCACTTTCATCTTCGCCTTCGTCGGCTTCGTCTTCCTCTTCGGATAATTCTACATCTTCTACATTATGTGTCGTGTAATGCGTAACTTCCGTGGAGTCCACATCGACAATATTGGTTACAAGAGGTAGCTCGTCCTCCTGGTAAGCTTTTTCGTCAACATCAAAAGTATCTCTGGCTTTAGTCTTGCATACTGCCCACCAGTCAGACTTCGTTGCTCCCCGTCTCGGATAAGCTGTAAAGTACACGAGCTGAGCCTGAGTTGCTAGGACAAATGGTTCGTAGCCTTGATATCTACGCTTGTAGTTTATATCCAGAAGACCATGCTTGTCAATTTTCCAACCTTGATTTTCAATCGGATCGAACCATTCACACTTGAACAACACGATCTTTGCAGGTTCTCTGCTATTATTATATGACAACTCCACAATCTCTCGCAAGATGCCAAAGAAATCATTTCCTGGATCGACGTCTTTGTAGTTCGAAGACTTGATACACAAACAACAATTTTTCGTGGAATCAAGATCCAGGAAGCTGTCTCTGATCGGAGCATTTGTCGACTTGAACCGAAAGCCATTGACACAGTAACTTGGCCATATTTTAACAAGAGTAATTGGTCCCTTGGCAAGAGTTCTAATTAATTCAATCTCGGGTGAAATTAGACGATCGACCTGAATATCAAAGAAGCGATAATAAGTTATTTATTGCGCAGTTGCATTAGAAGAGGCCAATAATTACCGAGCTACTTACATATTCGCTCAACCAAGAAGAAAAATGATGTCTCATTTCTTGTTCTAATGCTTCGTCTGTTAGGTAGGGTCTAACCAGCCTCAACTCATCATTATATGTGCTAGAAAACAACGAAGCAACCGCCGATTAGTACAATAATATTAGCTTATACTATTACATTGAGATGACGTAAACTCATCATCCTAAGTTACTCTCTAGCTTCTCCACTTCATCCTCGTCGCAATTGAGTAATACTACAACTGAGCAGCCCTTAGCTCTTCGTCATTCAAATATCTCTTCTTTATTTTTCCCGAAGGCTTTCCGGATGCATTGAATACTTTCAATATTCCATCATTAAATTCTTGATATTTGTCGTCGTTTCTCGGAGCCCTCGTTCTATTCGTAGCAACATGAGATTTGAAATAGGAGGAGCAGAAATTTGTAATCTCCTCGAGAATATAGGCTTCACAAATAGAACCCTCGACCCGAGCCTTATTTTTTACCTTTCTTTTTAGGTGATTCAAATATCGCGCGAACGGGTACATCCATCGATATTCGACGGGTCCACCAACACGTGCCTCGTAGGAAAGATAAATCGACAAATGCTCCATAGAGTCAAAGAATCCAGGAGGGAACACCCTCTCTAGCTTGCACAGTGTTACCGCAATGTCCTTCTCTTGCTTTTCTAGACGTTCAACGAGCAATTTCTTAGAACAAAGGTCCCTGAAGAATATGCTAAGCTCCGTCAATGGATCCCAAACTGCCTGCGGTAAGAATTCCCGAAATATAATCGGAATTAACCGCTCCATGAATACGTGACAATCATGGCTCTTCATACCTGTCAGTTTGTTCTCCTTGAGGTCGACGCATCTTCTCAAGTTCGAAACATACCCATCTAGAAATTTTAGACCTTGAATCCACCTACAAAGCCTCACTTTATCCTCCTTCTCCAGTGAGAAAATTGCCTTAGGCTGCTTCAACTTCCCATTCCCGTCCTCTATCAAATGCAATGCAGGACGTCTACATATTTCTTCCAAGTCCAATCTAGCCTTTGGATTGTCTTTCGTCTTCCCCTTTACGTCCATTACAGTATTAATTATGTTGTCAAACACATTCTTCTCGATATGCATGACATCAAGGTTATGTCTAATCAGATTGGTGCTCTAATATGGAAGATCCCAGAATATACTCCTCTTCGTCCAGTTATGAGTGCGACCAAATCCGTCACACTTGTAGCCCGTAGCAGGCTGCTCAATAGCTCTTGGTAAATCTTTTACCTCTTTTCATATCGTGTATCCGGTCCACCTTGGCGGAGGATTAGCCTTCTCCACAACGCCAGCACGAAAAGCATTCATGTTCCTCCGGTACGGATGATCCTTCGGCAGGAATTATCGATGACAATCGAAGAAGCACGGTTTGCCTCCGTGTTTCAAACGGAAAGCCTTAGTGCTGTCCATGCAATACGGACATGAAAGACGACCATGCGTGCTCCATCCAGATAACATTCCAAAGGCCGAAAAGTCGTTGATGGTCCACATAAGTGCTGCCCGCATCCAAAATTTTTATTTTCTAGATACATCGTACGTGTTGGAACCTACTTCCCACAGCTGATTCAACTCATCAATCAATGGCTGTAAATACACATCGATGTTCTTTTTCGGATTGTTCGGACCTGGGATAATAACGGTGAGAAACATATACGGAGTCTTCATGCACATCCAAGGCGGTAGATTGTACGGGGTTACGATCACAGGCCAACACGAATACTGGGATCCCGAAAGTCCGAATAGGGTAAAACCGTTGGAGCAGAGACCCAATCTGACATTACGCGGACCAGAAGCAAAATCTGGATACTCTCGATCAAAGTGCTTCCATGCTTCTCCATCAGATGGGTGATCCAACACTCCTTCGGTATGTTCCCGCTTATGCCAACTCATGTTTTCTGCAGTTTTCTTCACCATAAACAACCGCTGCAACCGTAGCGTCAACGGCAAGTAGTGCATCGAAGAGGTAGGCTTCCTGGCACCGACAGACTTTTCTCTACCACATGCCTTGTAGCGATCGACACGACAAAATTTGCAGGCGTCTTCATCCTTGTCGTCTTTGTAGTACAACATGCACCCGTTGCGACAGGCATCAATTTTTTCGTATCCCATCCAGAGTGATCTAACCATCCTCTTAGACCGGTAGAAGTCTTTAGGCAACTTCGCACCCTCAGGCAATATTTCTATAAGCAACTCCATAAGACGGTTGTAGCAATCTTACGACATGTTAAAATCGGACTTGATGCTCAACAATCTTGTAACCACCTCCAACGGTGAATGATCCTCACAACCAGGATATAATGGAGTCCTTGCATTCTCCAGCAACTCCATGAACTGTGTAGCATCGGGGTTCGGTGCCTCCTCAGGTGCATCATGATCATCCGAATCGAAACTAGGTCCGGCCGCGTCGAAAACCATGTTCACCAACCCATCGTCGTAAGGAGCGTTGTTGTGGACATCCACATAAGGCTCGTACTCCGATGCTAAAGACACAAGTTCTCCGTGCTCGCTCTACTGATAGTAATTTGGCGTGAAACCCTTCGAGTATAAATGATACGTGACATCCACTTCTGGATGATATTTCAAGTTGCGACATCTCACACACGGACACTTAATTTTGGTAACGTCCATGTACTGAGGGAACGCCTTGGCAAACTGCAGGAACTGGTGTACGCCCTCTATGAATTCATCCCGCACACCGCACATGTCATCAGGATGACGGTTGTACATCCAAGTACGATTCCGTAGATAGTAATTCAGCTCCATAATTCTGTAAGATAGATACATCAAGGTAGTGAATGATATGCAATTGTCAGTTCATGCGGTCTACACTTTCTGCAGTATATGTACACATGACATTTTACGTTAAATGGTCAGAGATTATCTGTCATCTTCTTTTCGCATTGCTAACTTTTCTTTCGCGTGTTTGTGCGTGCGGTGGTCAGAGATTATCGCGGCGGTATATCACCCGTGTCTACAATATTTCATATAGGCTGAGTTGTAGAAGTAAAGTTTTAGGATATTAGTCTATATATTATGTATAGTCCAACCGAGCCAACTCTAAGCTAAACTAGTCCAACTTGGTCAAACTAGCCATTTCTAAGTTGTATAAGTCAAGTTTTAGGATATTAGTCTATATATACTAGTATAAACTCTCCCTCCTCTCCAAATACCTAGTACTAGTTAACCCTCCCCCTTTCTCCAACTAGACACACACATACATATACATGATGTATACAACCACACCATAGTTCCCAGGTTCTTTTAACCTAACTTGCCAGTTGGTACTAACCTCAATAGAACAAACACTCTCACAGCTCAAAATACTAACACATGCTCACGCCTTACTCTTGTGACACTCCCTTTCAAACACAAACACACACCTATATGTTCCCTTACACATGTTGCCATATTACCTATAAAAATAGGAAACCCTTGTTGTCTAAAATAAGACACAATTGTACAAAGAGAACCATACTGTAGAACTCACACTTTAAGACAATAGATGAAGGAAGACTTGTATGGAGGATCGATAGGGTTGAGCAATGTTATTTTATCCTACAAAGAAAACCATACTGTAGAACTCATACTGTAGAACTCACACTTTAACACAATTCTACAAAGAGTTGTCATAGGGTGTTGAGCGATGTCATTTTATTCTTTTCTTCTTCTTCTTCTTGGGATTTTCGAGTATTGGATCTTGAGACATATATAGCTAGAACTTACGAAGAATGGAGTACCATACTTCAACAAATAGATGTTGACTAATTGGTTCATATACTTGTTGTCTAAAATAAGTGTAGGAATGTTGCAAGGTGAAACAATGTATCAAACACTATATCGAAATCCAAACCCAATATGCAAATCCAAATTAATACGAAAATACACAAGTGTATGTAGGGGATTAAGTGTACAGAGGTGAAATACATATATATGCATGCTTGGGAGTGTCCACGTGTCCAACAAATGGACATAAAGTGTCCAAAACCTCACGAACACACTGTATCAGTGAACACATGGTCGTAACGTGTCTCCGTGTCCATTTTGGATACGAAAAACACCTCAATTAGGGTTAGGGTTTACCTTCAGTCTCCTCACGGTGGTGGAAGAGGAGGAGGAGGATAAGTTCGGTGGTGGAGGAGGAGGGAATTAAGTGTACAGAGGTAAAATACATATATATGCAAGCTTGGGAGTGTCCACGTGTCCAACAAATGGACACAAAGTGTCCAAAACCTCACGAACACACTGTATCAGTGAACACATGGTCGTAATGTGTCTTCGTGTCCATTTTGGACAGAAAAAACACCTCAATTAGGGTTAGGGTTTACCTTCAGTCTCCTCGCGGTGGTGGAGGAGGAGGATCTCGCAGTGGAGGAAGAGAAGGGGCTCGCGGTGGAGGAGGAGGAGGAGGAGAAGGGGCTCGCCGGAGGGAGGAGAAGGAGCTCGCGGTGGAGGAGGAGGATGAGCGGCGCCGGAGGAAAGGGGGTCGGGCTGTCGTCGAGGTCGGGGGAAGAGGGGCGGGAACAAAGAATTTGGGGAGAGGGAGAAATGAAAATTGGAACCGAGGAAACCCTATTTAGCAGAAATTAGCGACGCCAGAAATACGTCGCAAAGCGTCGGTATTAGTTTAATACTCGGCGACGTTATAGACTTTGCGACACTAAACGTCGCTGAACTGATAAAACTAGCGACGTTTTCCGACAAATCAACGACGTTGATTTTTATTAGACTATAGGTAGTCGTAATATGTCGCTGTATGTCGCTACCAGCTACGTATTGTGACGCTTAAATTTGGCGTCGCTAAAACCAAAAATATTGGCGACGTTTTAAGTTGGCGTCGCTAATTACGTCGCTGATATGACTTATTTTGGTAGTGGAATGGCTCAAATATCTTACTATGTATATATCAAATAGATCCAGGCCCAAATTTTACTCATGCTATGACTTCTTGAAGTATTGAAACTGAATAGATCAAGCATCTTACTATGCATATACATGATTTACATATTTCTGTACCTGTCATTTGTTTTAAAATTATGCTAAAAGCATGATTTTGTGAATTCTAAGATGAACAGGTACCTGCAGTTGCATTTCAAGACAATAAAAGAGCCTAAAAAGCAAAAATGTAGTTCTTGACTATAAAGTCATAAAAGAACTTACGTATGCCAGAATGGGGCACCCGTTCATAAAAACTCAACTGATAGGGCGACACGCGGGCGGTCGAGGGCTGGCACAATTCTACCACGGGTATAAACGACGGCCGACCATGTGGCCCGTCGTGCGGCACCGTAAGGACATCGAGGAGACGTCGTAAGGGCATCGTACGCATAGAACTGGTGGCTGGGCGACATCGGCTGTCGCAGGTGTCGTGAAGACATTGGGGGCACCTTCAACGTTGTGGGCGAAGTGAGGCGTTGAGTTGCAGGCGTCGAAAGACGTCATGGCCGTCTCGTGGAGCTCTGAAGCACGCGAAGTACGCAGGGTGTGCGTGTGGGGCGATGATGATAAAGTTACTACGGGCAAGATCCACACGAAGAGTCCGAAATAATATGACGACCGGCTAAAAATTATGTGCGAGGGACACACGATTTAACTAAGCTCGCACGTGATGGTAAATAAAAAACTTTACAAATCTCTTGACGAAGAGTTTGTTTACTCTTGACGAAGAGTTTTCCTAGGAAATTAATCCTAGTATCATCGAGGGGGATGAGGTTAAGCCCATAAGTAAGTCACCAGCAGTGGCAACCCAACCAAGTCTGACTGGAGATCCCAAGAAGCCGGTTCAATGGGTAAAAACAAGCTGGACTTAGGTGACTATTATAGAACACTGACCTTTAAAATTAAATTCTTTTAAAATAATACCCAAGAGGTTGTATGATGTTGTACATGGATACCCCATACCTATGTTGACAATGTTTCGGTATGATATGATTAGGGTGAATTTTAACTCTTAATAAGTCCAAACATGCAGGGTTGACTTCTATCACCAACCCTTGAGTACTTACCTATTGAGAGGTCGTGAAGGCCGCGACTATTAGGGCTGCAATTGAGCCAAGCCGTTCGCAAGCTGCTCGAAGCTCGGCTCGATAAAAGCTCGCTTGAGCTCGGTTCGTTTTCTAAACAAGCTGAGCTCAAGCTTTATTTTCGAGCTCGTTTAATAAATGAGCCAAGCTCAAACTTAGAAGTACTCTGCTCATTTGAGCTCGCGAGCTGGCTCGTTTAGAAGTTCGTTTAGGAGCTTGTTTAGAAGCCCGTTTGTTCTTTGTTGAATTCTAATTATATATATATATATATATATATATATATATATATATATATATATATATATATATATATATATATATATATATATATATTTGTGTATTATATATTTATATGTCCTTAATAATCAATATTAAGGAACTTTTTTAATTAAATTTTTATAAATAAATTATTAATATTACATGTACTTGAATTTAAACCTAGCTAAATTAAAATCGAGCTCGTTAAGCTTGAAATAAAGTTGAGAGAGCTTGAAATCAAGCTTAACGAACTTGATTTTGAGCTTATCGAGCTTGTTTATCAAGCCAAGCTCTAGCTCAAACCAAGCCAAGCTCAAGCTTAATATAAACAAGCTCGAGCCAAGCTCAAGCTCTAAAATAAAAAATTTATTAAGCTCGAGCACGAGCTCGAGCTTGAGCTCGTTTAATTGTAGTCAAGCCAAGCTCAAGCTTACAAAGCTTGGCTCGTTTGCAGCCCTAGCGACTATAGGACATGACGATCCTAGACAACTCTCATGAATATGTAAAAGTACGCATAGCCAATCAAACGCGCCACCCGATAGACCCAAGAATCTCTAGCGTACTGTGTGTGTTATTTTCTGAATCTAGTTCAAGAAGTCTGATTCAAGAAGTAGTCCATTAGCTCTTATTCAGACAAAGACAACAGTCACTAAGTGAGATTCAAGATTGTAGTCCATCTCATCTATGCATAGTATATAACTGTCCAGATCTTTTCTACTCATATTCTTTCCTTATTCGAAACTTGGTTTTTTTTTGGAGGGGAGGGGGGATGGGATTGTTGGTACTGTTGCTCTTGTTTCATTCAAAAACCAAATTCCTCACAAATGTTTAGTCCCACATCAGCTGTGACATAGACTTTGATAGAGCATATAATGCTTCACTCTTGTTTGCTTCATTGAAGTATTGTGGAGGTAGACCGTGGGCCACATGCGCGCGCCGCCGCCGCCCGGCTCGGTTTGGTTCGGTTCGGCGCGTGTAACAGGTGCGAGTACGTGCCCACATCTGCGGACGCTGAATACCGTTTTGATTTCTTTTTCGGGTTCGGGTTAAAACCATAAACCTTTTTCTGTTTATTGGCCTTTGACCACTTTAATTCCTACTTAATTTTTTTGAACATTAGACACCATTAATTTTGTCCAGATACATTGAACCACATTTTTTTATGTCTTTATTAAGCATAAATTACATCCTTGTTTCACGCCATCGGTTACAAAGTTTATGCCTATATAATGAGCCTTTTCTTCTCCTCTAAAAAAAACACAGAAAAATCTCTCTACGGAAAAATTCTCTCAAACTCTTCGTCTCTTCTCATTTTTCTTTGTCAACAAAACTCTGTTCGTTCAAGCTCTGAGCAGAGCTAAATTCAAGGTCACTCTTTCCAAGTTGTGCGCAACGAGGAGATGCCGGTAGAGCGGAGATTTTATCACTATGAGCATTCGAAAAAAGTCTGTACATAGATCCGGATTAACTCTTAGGGCAGTGCTACGTGTGCGACTTCTCCGGAGGCCGATAACCTTTAATTTTTATTTATTTTGTTTGCAGATTTCAAAAGAAAAAAGAAAATTATTTCTAACAGAATCCGCTTAGTACGAGAGATCGTCTCTCATGATCAGGATAGATAAAACACGTAGTATGATTAAAAATATATATATATAAATACATATATATGTATATAATATCAATACAGAAAAATTAGTGTTATATAGGGTTGGCCCAAAGCCAGCAGGCCGACCAGAGAAAAAAAAAGAGTCTATCCTCACTGTGAAATGGGTAGAACTTGCTCAAGTTTTTGGTTTGTTTTATATTTCGGCCAGGTATGAAAATATACTTGCAGCCTCTGTTTGACGAAACCTAATCAAGCGTAGTTTCTTTACCAATCATATATAAAAGGATGGATTTGGCTTTAAAGGACATATTGGAAAGACATTTGGCACTTGGCCGATCTAATTATACTTGTTGAGATTCTTGGGGACAGGATTAATTATGAAGTAACCACGACGACGCTTTCGATTTCGTATTAGCATTTCAAAGATGGAACTTGCCAATCTAGACCCAACCCTTGTTAGCAATCACCCAAATAAAATTCGTATTGTACGAAAAAAATTTCGTATCTTTCAGAAACGTATAATAGTTGCCTAATTTTGAAAGATTCAAATTAGAATGTAAATTTTAAGCATGTGAAATTTTAAACATATTTTGTATAAATTATTGAAAATTTTTGACACAAAAATTATGGTGGGAACCTGTTTAATTAACCAAATTTGAATACATGTTTTAGCATGTGAAGTTTCTAACCTCATTATTTCCATTTGAGGAATATTTGACCCATTTTTTTAACGTATTTTGCTTGCAAAGTGTCGATTTATATTCGTACTTTTTCAGTCCAGAATATTTTGTGTTTGACGAATTGCTAACAAGGGACCCAACAATGCCTGACCTGTTTGGAAGTTGAGCTTGGACTAAATTCTCAAAATCTAAGCTGTTCTGACACAGCCAAAAGCTTGTGCCGGACACGCCACATGACAATATCAGCTAGACGTCCGTCTTCATGAGCTACATTGACTTGTGGTCTGCAGCGAGGCCCACATTAAACATTAAACCACCATACTTGTCAAAAGTCTATTGCAAAAATAAGAGTAAATGAATCTCAATTGAGGTCAAGAGGTTTTGAGTTGTTCAGACTTGTCAAATAGTGACCAAAAGAGACATTAACAGTTGTACGCACAATATGCCTAAGCGAACTTGCATTGAGGCTATGCAAATGCGCTATATCCCACAATATCAAACTATAAAATAAATAAAAAGTTGAAATGCTTTATTTGTTGTTAATATAGATATGTCAAATAATAATTTCTCAGATCTAACTTCAATTCTTTACTGAATTCTTTAATGATCCGATGAGAATAATATTCGTCAATCCTTCTGATATGGATGGAGACTAACAGTACTTTCCATTATCAGTGGTACAGATGGGCATTAAACAAGGAACCTCAACATCATGATCATCAACATTTTGATAGGTCAAGCAATGAAAATGTAACATTATGTTTAAGTGATGAGCACATTGTTCTTTTTGCTCTCTGATTGTCTTGAGCTTGCAGAGAATTTTTGTCAGGTGCAAGAATATGGACACTTTGTACAGATAAGCCTCTGAGAATGAATACCTACACCTAATTGTCACTTCAATGCATTTGCAAGATAACTTTAATTAGATGGCCACCTTTCATGCTGGATTGATAAAAAGTACTTATTCACCACTAAAGTGAAAGATGAATTAGAACACAAAGGAATAAAGTTTGCAAAATGATAGGGATGGTGTGTCACTTGTTGAATAACCATAGCATGCAGCTCAAGACATGTCACATATATATATATATATATATATATATATATATATATATATATATATGTTGGATTTTGGCATTTTTATATTGGAACTTTAGTCCCACATCGGCTAGGCCAAAAGAGTTGTATCTTTATATATTAGATATGCTCTTTTAGAGATGCACATGTGGTGTGAAGATGCACATGGGTGTGCCATGTGGGGTTATTTTTATAATGAAAAAAAAGGCTAAATCAACAATTGAAAGCATTCATACTTTTTGCTCTTGGAAAATTTATTTACATTGGAGCTAAGTCCCGTAGGGGCTTAGCGACTCGGACTCGGACTCATGGGCTCATGAGGCGTAATGTGACTCATGAGGCGTAATGTGGCGTTTTGTTGCCAAGGTGCGCGCCAAGGTGCGCGCCCAGGTGCGCGGGTGGCGCAGAGTGCGTAGGTGGCGCAAGTGCGCGTTCTGCGCGCAGTGTGTAAGGCGCACGGGGTGCACGAGGTGCGCAACTTGCATCAGATCGTGCGTGTGCATGATCTGAGCAGATACTGCACGTTCGGAGTGGTTTTTACCACGTCCCGAACATTCTGCTAACCGGGCAGTTGTAATTCGGGCCTATAAAAGGTCTCTTCTCTCTCACAGGGGTAGTACAAAAAAACAGAGCCTAATACAGAAAGTTGCAAGTGTTTACAAGTGTTTCTTAACAAGTAAACAGAAGCTGTGAGGGAGAAGAGAAGCGCTGCACCAGCGTTGCTTTTGCGCAGGAGTCTGTGCGCCTTCTGAGGAGTCAGAAGAGCAAAGTGTTCTAAAGTTCTCCGTCGAACTTGCTGGTTCCTGGAAGCTGTTCGTATGGGGCGAATAAAGCTTTGAGCAACGGTGATCATTCACCCCAGCAGGCCATCTGTAATGCCTCGCTCCGCATGGTACATTATGATGAGTCGTTGACTCAAAGAGTTACGTTGGCCAAAGGTAAGCTTTGAGTTGATTGGAATCTATGAATCGAATTGATGCAAAGGATAAGTCCCGTTTGAAGCAAGTGCTGATTTTAGTTGATCTGGTGTGCAGGCTATGCCTTTATACTGGACGATAAGAGGTCGGTATTTTGCCTTATTCAGTGAAGTATCCGTGAAACCAAATCGTCGCCTTACAACAGAGTGTGGCATGGGCACGATAGGCCAAATCAATCGAGTAGTCCAAAGGAATGGCTAAGTCCGAGTGATTGCTATGCAACCAAGTTATGGAATCGAACCGCTTCAACTCGGCGAAACGACAAGGCATATCGGCTTAAGGTGGGCGGGTTCTTGACTCTCTCTCCCTATTCCTTCACGTCTAATAAAATATATTCTTGTATGCGTGCGTAAGTTACCATTAGTAAGCGAGCGTGGCTCGAACGGTTAAGGGTCTTCGTATGTGTCGAACCTTAAGATAGAACATTGAACATTGAACAATCGAAGTGACGTGCATCAAGTGTACGGGTCACGGTAGGGAGGTGATGGTAGAACATTAAAAGATAATATCGAGATGTGCATCACGTGCACGACTCCGAGAACATTGAACACTAGGTCTAGAACATTGATTATGGCGTCGAGCGTGCCCTCGTGCACGGAAGCTACAAAAAGACTAAGTAACAACGGAACTAAGCTATGAGGATAACTTATGAATGGGTTACGTTGAATATAAGTATAAGAAGTCTAAGCCGTTGGGCGTCGTGTATCAATACGGACGTATTGGGGCACAATGCCGTCGAAATGCGAGATGGGTTGGAATGTATGACTTGTATGCTATGACGCGTATTGCATGGTCAATGGACTCGGATGGCCCGTGCACGGGTGCGGCTTCCCTCGGACGGTTACGATCGGGGCACCGTGACAGTTCGGCCTAGGAAGGAATTATGTATCGTATTTATGGTGCACATCATTCGGACGGTTTGCGACCGGCTAGTGTTGTGATAAGCTATGATATTAGTAAGTTTGGGATCCTTCGGATATTGGGCTCGCAATCCGTATCGAAGTGATCATAGGCTTACACATAAGAGATGCCAAGTCCATTATGGTACGAAATATCGTGACATATAGATAGGGCCGGTGGGCTGAGATTAGAGTTGGGTGCAGGCGCAGGGCCTGCGACCCTCATGCATTGTCTGAGTTTATGATTGGTTGGTTGCGTGAATTGAATAATTTCTTATGTAAAGTTCCAACCTTTGCAGACTAGGCAAATAGGACGAAGATGAGCACGATCACTATGTTTATATTCATATTATGTCTAACTGTATCTGCCATAGGGACACGGTATTGGACACACTTATGATAAGGTTCTATGTTTAAGTATTGCCATAAAATTGATCATAAGGCTAAATAGAAAGATCACAAATTAAGATGCATGTTTCACTAAATATACCTTGTATTTGGTTTGGGTGCGAGCGGGTTTTGATCAGTGCGAAGCGAGGACGAAAGCACTAATCCCCCACTAGTTTGCTTGCAGGTTCAGGTTATGATCGGCTTGGGGCGGGGCTTGGCTTAGACGCGCCGAGGCATGGAGTCCTTAGCGTTTCAAGAGAGCTACTGCATAGGAGTTCGGACTTGCGACATGCAGATGTTCGGCCGAAGACTACTTGGTGGCTATAAAGAGGCATAATGTATGGAACAATGTAATCCTTTGTGAGCTAGAGAGATCAAGAGCGTTGTAGCCAATTGGCATATTAAGTTGGGCTATTCAGAGCCTTTGTAACCTTCAGTTCATTATGAATAAAAGAGATTCTTATTGTATACTCTATTTCTTCCGCAGCTTATGTTATCAATTTGAGATAAACACTATGTGAACCTGTTATCCTGCCTTGCACGAGCGTAACTCCAGGCTCGTGCGGCATCACGCCCCAGCGAGAACGATGATTCGGCTGAAATCTAGCGAGGATGAGTGATTTCCAGGATCGGGACGTGACAAGTTGGTATCAGAGCGGTTCCATCCTCTGGACCGTGAATGAATCTCTTTGACCCTCAGTTGATTTGCCATCGAATTCAGTTGACTCTAAGTTGTTTCCGCAACCGCATGACTAATAGATCTGCTCGATGCTACATTGGATGTTCCATACAATAAGTCTATATTAAGTGCGTACGTCTGCCACAAGTATGTCGTGAATATCACGCTATCTTCGGGTGCCATCGGAGAATGTTGGTTGCACGAAGTGCAACGAGTTATGGAATATTGGTCGCACAAAGTGCAACGAAAGTGGTGATGTTGGTTGCACGAAGTGCAATGATATACGCATTGTTGATCGTACGAAATACGAGAAGTTATGTGTTATTGGTCGCACAAAGTGCGAAGAGATATGTGTTGTTGGTTGCATGAAGTGTAACGGGTCGATATATGAGGCGATGCGTGTTATGTGACTATGAGAATGGTTATGTGTCGTTGGTTGTACGGAGTGCAGCAAGTCGTGAATCGTTCGTTGCATCGGTACAACGAGTCGATATGGTATGATGCATGTTGTATGGCTATACGGATGGATAGCGATATGTTGCACGAAATTGAGTAATGACCTTAAGTATCGAGAATGAATCGTTGTACGAGTTGCAACGAGTAAGATTCGAAAAATCGCGGATACGATAGTAACGATTCGGGTTGGTCGCTAAGTCGAGTTTCGAAGTAGGCGAACGTTTATGTTGGCCGAATGTTGCGGGTGTGATCGATATGATTGCCAAGGTACGGTTAGATTAAATGTATGTCAAACTTCAGCGAACGATCGTGCATATTGGTCCAGTTGTTGTACCAATTCGAGTAAGTGAACGCTTGCACTGGGATCGAAAAAGATCGCTATGAGATATTTAACTTGAAATGGATGTCGGACTTATGCGGAGTGTAAAGTCGAGTAATGACTCGATTTTTAGTGGTATATGCAATACCACTTGTGCGATAAGTGTAGCGAAGTATTGTATCGATAACGATAAACTCGATTTCTGAGTGGTATATGTAGTACCACTTAGCGACAGCATTGTTAAGCCTTGGTGACTTGCAATTGATTGCGTCGAGATGATTGTGTCGGTTATGATAGGTTTGTCCACAACGGGCGAAGTAGTAACGAGACTCGAGTGAGAATGACTCGATAGAAGTCGATGCAAGTATGCCTTGATGAATTGAGTTGAACGATTATGCGCGAAGTCATATCTACGGATGATATGTCGGACGGAGAGTCGTTAAGTGTAAGTCGAATGATAGGCTGAGCATAACGAAGGAATGTTGCGTTGAGGAAATAGATGGGCAGGTCGAAATTACATTGAGTTGGTACGAAGACTTATTCAAGAATGTGTTGAGTAAGTACGAAGGAATCGTTCGAACAAATTCGAGTTAGTGCGATAAGTTGGTAGCACGATTTGGAAGTGCGAGTTAGGAATATGAGAATGAATATGTGAATTGGAAATTATGTCGTGATAATGATAGATAGTTACAACAAAATGGATCTTGATGTCTGCATGACTTGTTTCGTATTCGAGTTTGGACAATGACAGTAATTACAACGAATTTGAACTTATGAGAGAGGAAGATGTTCAAGTTATGCATATCGACGATGGTATTGAGGCGTATCAAAGACGATATGCAATAACTCGGGGATACTCTGATCGAATGAACGAAAATTATGTTGAGCATTGTTGTTGGATGAATAAGATGCAAGTTAAGTTTATGGCAGTTTGGATGTTGACGGTAGGAATGCTTTGAGAATTTGAGAGTGAATGGATATTACTTGGATGAAAATGAAAGTGCCTGATTATTTCGAGGATAACCACAACATTGACATTCTTGTCTTATGCGAGTGCAACTCCAGCATCGCACATGCGTCACACCAAATTAGGGCGATCATTCCGCATGAGCGCTGGTATGGTGATTCGTACAGCGGGGATGATCAAACTTACAAGGCATGGCAAATTGGATTTGACTTGTGGCTTGATGCGAAAGTTGTTCAATGATGGTTTTGATGAGTATGGAATATGTCGAACTAGGATCACGAATAGGTAAACTCGGACCTAAGGCGAGTAGATGTCATACGACTAGCAAAGATAGTCGACGGTAATACATAAGTGATTCGAGTAGTTAACGGCGCATCAGTTGTGCGGGGGTAGATAAATTATGGATGGGCAAATTACGTCGGATTGGATAAAGTCTCGTAGGAATTATCGGGAATTGATTTGGCTCCACAATAGGATATAGCATGGTTCGTTGTAACTATCCCTCGTTGATGATCTTCAATTATCGAGCATAGTTTCGGGGCAGATGACCCTAGAAGACTTGACCGCCAAATCAAGTGAATGTTTAAGTCCCATAGGACGACCCTAAAGAAGTCGTACAAGAAATTTTGTCGAAGATGAAAGATGATGTAGTGCATGTTGAGGATAAGTCTAAGCAAGTGAGTATCGTGTTTCAGAAGTTAGCGAGTAGCCTTCGACTAGATCGATATGGTTAGAAAGTTTATGATCGATCGAATGGATACGTAGATAGACTTGGTTAGTCGATAATCGAGTAGATGTTGAGGAACGTGCCTAGTATAGTGATACGGTAAGGCGATTGCAAGGATTCTGCAATGTGCGAGAGCGACGAATAATAGAATGACCCTAAGAGTTGTGTCGTAGATCGATTTGAGTAATGGTTAGGCTATGTGTGTTGAGCGCATGATTTATGTTATGGAACGAACTAGTCGGGATTGATTCGTAATTGAGTAAAGGATTCGTACTCGGTCGAGAATCGGGGATGAGCGTATCGTAAGAGACCTTGGGTCGGAAAGATTGTTGCCTTTGAGCATCGTAGACTCAAGTTGACCTCTTGTGTCGGAAGAGCGCGAGCATGATTTCTGGATAAGTTACCTAGCGAGGGTAGCCCCAGACGCAATGCATGGGTAGAGCGAGATAGGGTGAATCATATCTGGATAGTTGTGTGCGAGACTTAGTACAAATGGTAGGCAAAGGAAATTTGAGACATGTTGGACTTTGTCCATGTTGTTAAGGCCAAATATTATGAACGACTAGATGAAAGACTAAAGTTGTGCAAGAGATAGGAAACGGTTAGGTGAATAGGCGTTGCGAAGAATTATTGCGATCGGATGCGCAATGACTCAATGCAATGCGAGCATTAGATGACCGACGAGAAACTTATGAGATCGAAGTTATGCTTTTGAATTAAGTTATATGCGAAGATGTTTGCATGTAGAATTTTGGGAATATGTGCTAAGATCTGACCAAGTCGAGTACGGAATAACTGGTGCTTGAGGATTTAAGTTGAGCCTGTAGTTTGTCTCGATATCCTACAACTGAGCTTGGCTGAAATACATATATTGGTGGGACGCCTAAAATATGTGTATGATCCAAACTAAGTTGTATGATTCCAACGATAGTAGCTCGAGATCGTGAAACGATCTAGCGAAACACTTGGTTTGAGGGTTAGTTTCGGTTTGAGGACGAACCTTGTTTTGAGTGGTATATTATGTAATGCCCTGCTCCGTACGGTGTATTATGATGAGTCGTTGACTCGAAGAGTTACGTTGGCCAAAGGTAAGCTTTGAGTTGATTGGAATCTTTGAATCGAATCGATGGAAAGGATAAGTCCCGTTTGAAGCAAGTGTTGATTTTAGTTGATCTGGTGTGCAGGCTATGCTTTTACGCTGGACGATAAGAGGTCGACATTTTGCCTTATTCAGTGAAGTATCCGCGAAACCAAATCGTCGCCTTGAAACGGAGTGTGGCATGGGCAAGATAGGCCAAATCAACCGAGTAGTCCAAAGGAATGGCTAAGTTCGAGTGATTGCTATGCAACCAAGTTATGGAATCGAGCCGCTTCAGCTCGGCAAAACTACAAGGCGTATCGGCTTAAGGTGGGCGGGTTCTTGACTCTCTCTCTCCCTATTCCTTCACATCTAATAAAATATATTCTTGTATGCGTGCGTAAGTTACCATTAGTAAGCGAGCGTGGCTCGAACGGTTAAGGGTCTTTGTATGTGTCGAACCTTAAGATAGAACATTGAACATTGAACAATCGAAGTGACGTGCATCAAGTGTACGGGTCGCGGTAGGACGGTGATGGTAGAAAATTGAAAGATAATATCGAGATGTGCATCATGTGTACGACTCCGAGAACATTGAACACTAGGCCTAGAATATTGATTATGGCATCGAGCGTGCCCTCGTGCACGGAACCTACGAAAAGACTAAGTAACAACGGAACTAAGCTATGAGGATAACTTATGAATGGGCCGCGTTGAATATAAGTATAAGAAGTCTAAGCCATTGGGCGTCGTGTATCAATACGAACGTATTGGGGCACAATGTCGTCGGAACGCGAGATGGATTGGAATGTATGACTTGTATGCTATGACGTGTATTGTATGGTCAATGGACTCGGATGGCCCATGCACGGGTGCGGCTTCCCTCGAACGGTTACGACCAGGGCACCGGGACCGTTCGGCCTAGGAAGGAATTATGTATGGTATTTATGGTGCACATCATTCGGACGGTTTGCGACGGCCAGTGTTGTGATAAGCTATGATATCAGTAAGTTTAGGATCCTTCGGATATTGGGCTCGCAACCCGTATCGAAGTGATCATAGGCTTACACATAAGAGATGCCAAGTCTATTACTGTGCAAAACACTGTGACCTTCATATAGATAGGGCTGGTGGGCTGAGATTAGAGTTGGGTGCTGGCGCAGGGCCTGCGACCCTCATGCATTGTCTGAGTTTATGATTGGTTGGTTGCACAAATTGAATGATTTCTTATGTAAAGTTCTAACCTTTGTAGGCTAGGCAAATGGGACGGAGATGAGCACGATCACTATGTTTATATTCGTATTATGTCTAACTGTA
This sequence comes from Iris pallida, assembly GCA_029216955.1. Taxonomy (NCBI): domain Eukaryota; kingdom Viridiplantae; phylum Streptophyta; class Magnoliopsida; order Asparagales; family Iridaceae; genus Iris; species Iris pallida. The sequence goes on from JANAVB010026398.1 coordinate 1,124,368, forward strand.
TCTGTCGTAGGGACACGGTATTGGACACTTATGATAAGGTGCTATATTTTAGTATTGCCATGAAACTGATCCTATGGCTAAATAGAAAGATCACAAATTAAGATGCATGTTTCACTAAATATACCTTGTGTTTGGTTTGGGTGCAAGCGGGTCTTGATTAGTGCGAAGCGAGGACGAAAGCACTAATTTCCCACTAGTTTGCTTGCAGGCTCAGGTTATGATCAGCTCGGGGCGGGGCTTGGCTTGGACGCGCCGAGGCATGGAGTCCTTAGCGTTTCAAGAGGAGCTACCGTATAGGCGTTCGGACTTGCGACGTGGAGATGTTCGGCCGAAGACTACTTGGTGGCTATAAAGAGGCATAATGTATGGAACAATGTAATCCTTTGTGAGCTAGAAAGATCATGAGCATTGTAGCCAATTGGCATATTAAGTTGGGCTATTCAGAGCCTTTGTAACCTTCATTTCATTATGAATAAAAGAGATTCGTATTGTATACTCTGTTTCTTCCGCTGCTTATGTTATCAATTTGATATAAATACTATGTGAACCTGTTATCTTGCCTTGCACAAGCGCAACTCTAGGCTCGTACGGCATCACGCCCCAGCAAGGACGATGATTCGGGTAAAATCTAGCAAGGATGAGCGATTTCCCGGATCGGGGAGTGACACTATCTTCCATCTTTTGTCTGTCATCGCTGCTGCTGTTAGCAATTTGATTCATACCTTCTGTTTAGAAGTGCTACTGTCGTTTGCTACTGATTACGAAATATTTTTAGATTCTCGTAATCCAGAATCCTCTTAGGATCTCTGTTGTGCACCTTCTTTGAAGTGTTGCGTTGAAACGTTGTCTTTATAATTGTTTCATTTTTTCAGTTTTCCATCGAAAATTGTGCCCCGGCGTTAACAATATATAGGAACTTCCTCTCTAAGTTTTCCTGCTATACTTTTTGTCCCCATCAATGTTGTCGTCTTCATGATTCAGACCTCTACTAATCAGACATGTTTATTAAGCTGTAACTTGATCGTGTCAAATTAAGGCAAATTATAAGGGCACATAACATTTTGATCGGGGCTAGCCAGGATTTGAGGAGAATTTACTCGGACTATCAAAATATTCCACTCAGGGGGCTGTCCAAACCCCACACCCCCCCAAACCCCAAAAATCAATCTCATTTCTAAATTCTACTCTCTCTCTCTTCACAAACCCTATTTCCCTCCTCTTCTTCTTCTTCTTCTTCCTCTCTACCATTTCCCACTCATGAAGCTACATATTATTTTGGATCTTCTTCTCCACCATTTCCCAACGATCTCTCCCTACGATGGCACGCAAACGTTCCTCTCAATCAAGGTAAGAACCCTAATACTTAAAGTTGTCAATTTTTCCCCAAAACCCTAATAATATAGTTCGAAAAACCCAAGTATACATTGTAATTGAATGATAGTTAAGATGATGGACAGTCGTTCTAGATGATCACGAATTTGTAATAGAATGATAGTTAAGAAAATCTCGAGTCGATTAGGACTGCCCATTTTTCTGGCAGTCCTATGTACTGTTAAGACTGCCAAAAACCATGGCAGTCCACTTGTACAGCAAGTATAACACAGGACTGTCGTACTTTGTGGCAGTCCTTTATACATCTAGGACTGCCATAAAGTGCGGCAGTCCTGTGTTATACTTACTGTACAAGTGGACTGCCACAGTTTTTGGCAGTCCTATGTACTGTTATGACTGCCTGAAACTATGGCACTCAACTTGTACAGCAAGTATAACACAGAACTGTCGTACTTTTTGGCAGTCGTAGATGTATAAAGGACTGCCACAAAGTGCGGCAGTCCTGTGTTATACTTGCTATACAAGTGGACTGCCACAGTTTCAGACAGTCATAACAGCATACAGGACTGCCAGAAATATGGGCAGTCCTGCATTGCACTTCTTATTTGCTGTTAGCTAAGTATTATTCGATTGATATTAAATATTCGTAGTCACGAGCCGAATCCGAAGATGAAGAACGTTGACGTCGAGCCTGAAAGAAAATGTCCTACCGCATCGGAGCGGAAGGCACGTGAAGCTGAGTGGGTTCACGATAAACCAATAATGATAAGAGAACCGGAGGCACCCTCTCAGACTACAACACGTCAAACCAAACGCGTAGCAAGTAAATCGAAGCAACAGAAGACTCGCCCTGATTCTTCCTCCTCTGATGATGATTTGGCCATTATTCATAGGGGGACGATGGTTCCGGACCTTCTCACGAGAAGGCCGCTTCTGCCCAGTTTCCTGGGCAGTCCTAGTTTACAGCAAGTTTTAACTAGGACTGCCTAGTTCTCTGGCAGTCCTTCATGCATAATGGACTGCCAGAGAACTAGGCAGTCCAAGTTTAAACTTACTGTGAATAAGGATTGCCCCTGGGCAGTCCTAGTGCACAGCAAGTTTTAACTAGGACTACCCATATCTCTGGCAGTCCGTCATGCATGAAGGACTGCCAGCGATCTGGGCAGTCCTAGTTAAAACTTGTTGTGAACTAGGACTGTCCAAGAAACTGGGCAGTCCTTGTTAAACCTTGTTGTGAAGTCAAATGTGATACTCAAACCGATACTCAAATATATTTGTGATACTGAAATATATTTACGATAATCAAATATAAATGTGATACTCAATCCCGCTTTATATTTTCTAATAAGATACTCATACCAAAACCGATACTCAAATGTGATACTCTAAAATAAAGTTTCCAAGTAGTAATATAAACTTCCTTCTTTCTGTTTACAAAATGTGACAAAAGATATAAACTTCCTTCTTTCTGTTTACAAAATGTGATAAAAGATATAAACTTCCTTCTTTCTGTTTACAAAATGTGACCAAAGATATAAATTCCTTCTTTCTGTTTACAAAATGTGACAAAAGTATCGGTGTAGGACCCACTATCAGTCAATCAATACATCGTAGTGGTCTTTTGGCCTTGGTATAGGTTCCACGTACTTTGTTATCTTCTTGTAGACGTTGATCGCATCGGTGTAGAGTGTCGTCCAAGCGATCGATTCTTCCGGAGCACATTTATACCAGACTAGATCAGGGGGAGGAATAGGACTGTGCCCGATCAACCGCGGGATGATGAAGTGATTATCATCAAGTCCAATGGCATATAGAGTGGACATAGTATAGTCTACCGGAGGAGCAGTCATTGGGAAGAATGTGTTGTTACTTCTCTTGGATAGAATGATAATTGGGATCTTATACCTGTAAACGAATATATACCTGTAAACGAATACAAATGTAGTATAAGTATTTATCAAACTTTTTACGTTAGTAAGAATGTGTTGGTATATTATACCTGTTAGCGAATATATATGCAGCAGAAGGGACATCCATGTAATGTTCCTCTCTAGTAGTCTGATCGGTGCACGGAATGCTTGCCAACAATTCTCCAACTGTACCTGGGCTTAGTAATTTGCTGTAGAAGGGAAGACGAGACTCCAACTCCTCGTACAGCTCTGCTCTAACCTGTCTCCATCCGTCTTTAACGGAATAGCCTAGATGTCTTGCAAGAACATGATACCCACAATGTCCATCTTTAGGCACATCTTCAATAGACCAAATGTACTCCCGTATCGCAGGATAAAATATATGAATGTACATGTCGAATGTGACACCAACTCTTATTTTCTGTTTCTTTCGTTGTATAGGAAGCTTGTCATTCCTCTTTAGACAAACGAACCTTTCCACGCTTCTTTCAATATGCTCAAATAATGATAGTTCTCTTCAAATAGACTCGAGCTTCTTCTTCTGTGTTCTTGTAAGTCTTTTTGGTGGTCTACCATTCGGGGCAACGACAACAGATGGCTCATGCACACGACTACTTGCCGGGTGGACAAGTTCTAGAATTTTAAGTTCAATAGACTTCCTCTCAGGTTCTAGTGCTGCACACTATCTTGCATGAAGGAGTTTAACTTCTGGAAAGGAAAAGAAATCGTCGTGACTGTCCACCATAGGCATGACTGACCATTGTCTCCAACGTTAATCAACGACCACTACTGGAATAGGTCTACATTGACGTCGATATTCGTTGATCTCATGAGCACAAGGAAGTGTAGGAACCCTAGAGGGGGGGTGAATAGGGTCAAGCTAACTAATCAAGCACTTAGCACAAGCTAATGGACAATTTTAAAAATATAAGTGCATGAGAAGAAGCAACAACAATACCGACACACGATATCTCATGGTAACCTCCCAAGGGACACTCCAGTCCCTGAACTCTCTCCGGTTTTAATCCACTATTTGAGTAAATAGTTACACACGAGTTTGGATCCGAAGAACTCGCCAACTTCTTACACGAGAGCTTTAGTCCGAATGCCTCTCCGACTTCAACCGAGAGTTTGGATACGAAGACTCTCCAACTTCAATATTTCACAATAGGTTTTGATCTCCTTATACAACAAGATGAAGATCTTACTTTTCAACTCAATAACTCTAACACAATTTGTGGATGGCAAATGAAAGCTTTGTAGAGTTGTTTGTGGATAGGCTTTGGTGGTTTAAAAAATTTTAGGCTCAAAGCATCAACCTTGAATAAAAGGGGTTCAAGGCTATTTATAACAAAAGCATTGAAAAGAGCTCAAAGACAATTTCTCAGTCAATAATCGATATACCGTCGGTATACTGTCGGTATGCCGATCTGGAATGCAACGGGTAGAAATATAGCCGTTGGGATCATTAAATGCTCGAAATCCGACCGTTGAAATTTCAACTTTACTGAATCGTTATACCGTCGGTATAGATCGACATTCCGTCAGTATGCCAATTTTGTAGACAGAAACTTTCTGTGAACAAAATCGGTATACCGTCGGTATAGACCGGTATACCGTCGGTATGCCGATTTCCATCCGAAAATGATCCTGGGCTAATTTTTACCCTAGCTTTCGATTTTGCCATCAATTTCTTGTGTTTACAATTATTTCTAAGACTCATTACAGACTCCAGATATACTTACACAGATGTAGGCTTCTTCAGAGTCATGAAATGATGATGGCATGGCTTGGCTTCTTCCTTTGATAGGTGCTGGCTTTTTTCTTGGCGATAATTGTCCAAAGATACTCAGTTTGTGAAAAATGAATACCTTTCGGGAGCTTCGCCCCCGAACCCCCGACGAGGGGCGCTGCCCCCTCAACTCCCGTCCACTGACCGGGCAGCGGAACCCCCGAGTGCGTGGCTCCGGAGATGTCGTAGGGTGGTTCAGAGAAATCTTGTGGGATCCGTCGTCTTTGGCCCACTATGATTTCTTCATTTTATATGTCCACATTAATCTTGCTTATTGCTTTTCTACATGTACATGTTAGACGAACAAAGTAATATACATGTAGCAAATATGATAAGATAAAGTACAGTAGGACAATGCTGAGTTTAAGTATAAGAGCTATAGTGATAGCATAAATATTAGTGATATCATAATGTTAAACTTAATTGAATAACCATAATCAAAACATAGTTTTGATTTTGGTAACTCAATTAAATTTAAGATATATATAACAAAAACTCATATCACTAATAAGTAAAATAATAAGCACATATCACCAAAGGTATAAGTATAAATAGAAATGCTATAGTGATAGTATGAAGATTAGTGATAATGAAATATTAAACTTAACAGATTAACCATATTCAAAAATATGATACAATCATTGGGACAACAGGAAGGCCGAGAGAATGTCGATGTGTACAACCACATTCTTTGGTATCAAAACCAACTGAATTCGCTCGAGCAATCTCATCAAATATCAACACCAATGCATAGTGAGATAATACATGGACTAAATCAGACAACAGCTTTTCTTTCCTATGTTCGTGCTTTACAATATTCAGGCTCATCTGAAATGAAGCCTTTATCTCGTTCACCGTCGAATTGGTCATTAGATTTATCGACTTCCAAACTGACACAAAACTACCGACCGATGAACGTAGATATTTATTCAGTGTGGAATGTGAACCTTCGGCATGGTTACTAGTGGTCGTGCCGTAATTAGGGGTGAGCATTTGGTTTATTCGGTTCCAACCGAACCGAATAAGCAAAACCCGAATTGGACCGAAACCGAATAAGCAAAGCCGAAACCGAACCGAATTGGTCAATAACCGAACCGAACCGAACCGAATTAAATCGGTTCGGTTTTCGGTTTATTCGGTTTTTGGATTTTTTTTTTTGTATTTTTTTGTTAATATATATAATAACTAAATATACCTAGATATATTCAGTATATACCTATAACATATATCTATATATATTTAGTATATACCTATAATTAACACACACACACACACACACACACACACACACACACACACACACATATATATATATATATAAAAACTAAATTTTCTTATTCGGTTTTGGACCGAAACCGAATCCCAAAATCGAAACCGAAACCGAATAAGAAAATTTAGTATTTTCAAAATCGAAACCGAACCAAATTTTTTTAAAATCGAACCGAATTCATTATTCGGTTCGGTTTTCAGTCCAAAACCGAATAATGCTCACCCCTAGCCGTAATGCTTCACCTTATTCGTCCATGCTAAGACGAAATCTTCTTTATGTGGATCAACCCATGTGTCTTTGATATAAGATATACATGGCTTGTTGCTACTTTTCTACTTCTCTTTGAACTCCAACCATGCTTTATCAAAAGCGTCTACAGTACTTGCTCGTCACACAAGGGTCCAATCGTTGTAGAATTTTGTGAAGTCGGTCCATATCAAGTTTGTCGTCTACTTTTTCAAACTTGCTCTTGCATTGTGCTTGAATATTTCGATTAATATGCCATGTGCATAGTAGTCTACAAGCATGAGGAAATACGATATCTACAGCATTCATCAATGTATATTCTCGATCGGTGACAAAAACAGACGGCTCTTTGTGTCCAGTGTAAAGTGTCTTCAATTTGTTCAATGCCCATGTATCGTCATCTACGGTTTCATTCTTCAAGAAACAAAATACAACTGAAAATGATTTACCCGTTGACGTGAAGCCGACAATGTGAAAAAGTGGCATCTTGAATTTGTTAGTCTTGTACGTGCAATCTGTAGTACCCCGTCCCGCTCAGTCAATCGAAGGAATCGAAACGCCAACGACGTTCGGACTTGGCCTTACAATGGCGACTCGGTGACATCGCTCGGTCAAGGCGACCGCTCACTCAGGTGGGGTAGTTTCGGTGAACTCGCCTCATCTTTGCCTTCACATAATAAATCGCATGTTTTCAACTTGCACAAGTAGGCTTAATAATAAAAGAGATGAATCCACATAGCTAAAGGGAGTAATCCTGACGGGTCGAATTGAGATAGAATATGGAAAGGTCCAACGGTCGGCTTAGAGTTGGTGCACGACGTGCTTTGAAAATGACACTCGGTCCTTCATCTCGTGGCTTGGGAGAATGAAAGTTAGTCTTCGACACAAAACTATGAACTTGCCTAAGTCATAGGCGTCGCCCGCGTAAATGTTCGATAAAACATGCACGCTTCCACTGCGCAGGGCTTGGCATAGCCTTCGCTCGTCCCTCGGGTTAAGTTGTAGGCTTGAGTAAGTTAGGCAAAGTTATATCGGTCGACCTAAGTCATTCCAAGTGCTGTCCCGCTCTTTCTACGGTTGTCAAGTTTAATAGTCCCACGATCCCAAGGCCCGTCGTATGAGGTATGACTTGGGCGATAGCGTTACATAGAATACGAGTTGGTTTAAGGCACGAGCCACAGTTGGTTCAGTGGAAAGTTAGCCACGGTCTGTCGATACTTAAGGAACACGTTATCTTCAAGCTAAGTGGGAAGGCTAGGGAGTACCCATTCCCGGAGTTTCAAAGAAATGTTAAGTCTAAGTGATGGTTAGTCGCCGAGAGGAAATATGTCGGGACTGTAGTTCAGTCATCGAGGCAACCCTGGTTTGGGCTCTGCGAAGAAGTGTAAAAAGTTGAAGAAGTAAAGCAAAAGAACTAAGTGATAATGATGAGACCATGCAATTACGTTAAGTCAAGAAGTTAGCGTAGGCACATGGTCATGGACAACTTGTCGACAAGGGCGATGGTTCTTCGAGTGGCAACCCAGGGCCACGGGACCGACTCGGCCTAGGAAGAACAAATTATAGCCAAGCTGGGTATGAAGCAACCAGTAGTTCGGGGACTTGCTTCGGGGATCGCTACCTGCGGTACAAGGGTCTCGATTGCCAGGCTATGTCCACGATGGCTAGTCAATGCCAGTGACCATTCATATAGATGTGTCGGCATGGGCGGCAATCCGCGTGTGTGTCTTTGGACTGAGTTGAGTTAAATGTGTATACAGTTAGAAGATACAATTTTTGGGCCTAAGATTTGGCTACAACGAAGGCGGCGTGCTTCGGCACGAGATGTGGCATCGAGTGTTAAGTCGTTGGCATAGAGTTACATGAGTTAGACTTGAGCTGTTGCAAGTTAGGTCAAGAAGAGCCGTAGGGCAAGTTGGGTGAAGTTACGTCAAGTTGATGGGCACGACCTCGAAATATGAGGCACGGCCGCATTGTCAAAACTAAAGTATAGGCAAGACTAAGCGAGGAGGCACTGCCTTAAAGATATTGAAGCACGAATCGAGTTTATGACACGGCCGAGTCGTTAAGTCACAGAGTATGGCACGAAAGACAAGTATGAGTCGGTGCGTCAACAATGCAAGTACGGGAAAGGTCTAGAGGCAAGGAAATAGAGTCTATCGTGTAGTTTCATCTCTGATTATGGCCGTAAGGCAAGCACGACTTGATAGGTTAACGTTGTTGAGTGGACGTTACTGTTACAAGCACGGGATGGTCCTCAGACACAAATATGCCAAGGCGTTTGTCATAAAACTGATCCTAAGACAAGACTAGAAAGATAATTGATAAGAATGGACTATGTTGTACAAAGTAAATCAAACGTGTTGGTTTTGTATGGGTGGGCGAGGAGCTCATTCCACCAGTACAGTTGAGTACTGACACCCACATAGTTTTCATGTGAAGGCACAGGTAGAAGCTCGTGGTGCGGAGCTCGCTTGGATGCGTCGAGGCATGGAGTTCCTTGGCAAATCGAAGCGTGCGGCCGCATGGAGTCAAGACTTATACGGGACATAATGTGTGGACGTCGCCTTTCAAAGCTTCTGCGGGCTCAAGCATCGTATCGAGAGAGAGAAAGATAGCAGAGTGACTTATAAAATGAGAGAAAAGTGAGCACGAGAGACTTGTAATCATGGCCTTGCACCTATTGTAATCTGATTGTTCAATATCAATAAAGAGTTATCTTGAATAACTTGTGTTTTGCCTTTATATTTCCGCTGCATGTTCAATATTTCTGCTTGGGACTTCTGTGCGACGATCCCGTCGCAGCCGCTGAAATCGGCCGTTATGAAACTGTCTTGCACGAGTGCAATCTAGGCTCGTACGGCATCATGCCTTAGCGAGGACGGTCGCTCCTACAGGAGCGGGGCGTGACATAATGGTATCAGAGCACGACTTTACGTCCTTGGACTTTCGATTGAATTCGTTAACTTCATTGTTTTCGCAAACTCTGAATTGTTGCTTCCCTAAAGTTGATATTGTTGGTGCGCTCTCTCTCAAATGTCCCACGGAATGTCCATACAATAAGTCTAACTATTTTGCAAAATGTAGGACAACAGTTTTTGTCAAAACAAAAAGATGGTTCACGTAAGTACGGTTGGCTAAGTCGGGCTGGGTATATACACCAAAGTTGTGTCGACCTTAGAAAAGTCGAGTGTGGGAATTGAATTGTGTCGAGCAAGAATGGGTTAGACTTGATTGAGTAAGTGGGATGATTATCGATAGGGATGCTATCGAACAACGATATCGTCGATGCGTTATAGATGAGCGTGCTTAGAATTAGAGGAATGGTTCGAACGGAATTGAAGAAGTCGATTTAGATTCAAATGATAGTTTTGAGGATTTGTGGAATGACCTCATTCCTGAGTGGTGTATGCGATAGCCTCAGGAATGTCGATCGATCGATTGAGGATACGGAGTGTCAATGAGTCTATCAACAAGTGTCGCGTTATGCAAAGCCTTAGATTGAGTGCCGTTGAACAAGTTATAGTCTTGAAGATTTGGATGAGTTGATTCGAACAACTTAGAATTGACGTGCACGAAACGTGCACGAGATTGAGATTGCGCAAGTATGAAACATAGAAATTATAGAGTGGGCAAATCAAATTGAGGAAAAGTTAAGGTGTGCGAATGGATGACTTGATCGAGGAAATCGATAAGAATCGTATACGAAAATTAGCACGACAAGAGGATAGCGTACATGAAAAGTTTAATTCGAATGTGTAAAAATGACTCTGAGGATTAGAATGGATGTCGTTCGATGAATTGAGTTAGCAAAGGGACGATGCGAATTAAGGAAATACGTTAGTCGATGGCTTAAGATAGATGGATGAATAATACGCGAATTTGGGTTCAAGGAAATTGATGTTGTGAATGATTCGAGCGATAATGATCGAAATTGATTTTGAATGTCGAGAAGATTATCCAGTCGGACGATGGCATAATTCGTACGACTTAAAATTTGTTGCAAAGGAAGATCGTCAGGTTACGCATATCATCGATGGTATTGAGGCGTATCAAAGATCGATATACGATAACTCGGAGGTACTCTGACTCGGCGAATGACGATCGTGCAAGTGTTATTGTTCGGTTGGATGCTATACTTAGGATTTTGATCGAGATGAATGTTTGATGAAAATGATTGTGTCTTGATGGTTACGCGGATAAGCACAACGTCGACGATCTTGTCTTGCACGAGCGCAACTCTAGCCTCGCACATGCATTGCGTCGGATTTGGGACGATCGTTCCGCGTGAGCGCTGACATGGTGATTCATGTCGTGGGAATGATCGAACTGGAAAAATTAGGACGCGACAATTTTGATTGTCTTGACTTATTGGCTTGATACGAAGGTGAACTCGAGGATTTGTAGGACTTATGATTGACGAATGAATGAAACTTGAGGATTGAGTAGGTCCAATCCGCGCAACGAGAGTGAATTAGTCTGGACACAAAACAAGGGTTACGTCCCGATGAAAATGATTACCTCGCGGGAGCGTGCATGGTGATTCGTGCCCATCGTGGATAATTTGACTCGCGTGAGATCGAGGTGCAACATATTGTTAAGTCAGATGACCTCATGATCGAATACGTGAATTAGAATGAATGACTTAGGGAATATGAAATGTGAATTATGGTTTAGCGATGAATTGCGTCATAGCGTGCTTGACTTGGAAGGATTGATAGGCAGATTATGTCGAACGTGTTCAAAGAGATAGACTATACGAAATGGCTTGATGAACGAGTGGTATCGATACGTCAAGGAATTGGTTGAGATGTGAGTTATCGTAGGATGGCTTTGCTGAATGACTCAGATCCCATGCGACGAATGTTGAGATGTGTGTAGGAAATCGATGCTCGATGTTTAGAAATCGGAGTGATACGGGCTTGGGTAGAAAACCCCGTACTATCAACTTGGTTTGACCTTAGGATGGGGTCAGTGTTGATATTGTTGTTTGGGAACTATGATTCCAATACTGACAGAAAGACATAGTCCAGCGGTTAGGCAGACGTCCGAGTACGAAGTGGTAGGATTGTGGAGGCACCACTCGTGAGCTCGGTTGACATGCACGTATATCAGGGACGCCCGAATATATGCACGATCCGATTCGAGTGGTGATGGCAGATTCTTTATCACGAGGCTTGGCTAAAATGCATGTATTTTAGGGACGCCTGAAATATGTGTACGATCCAACTAAGTGATACGTTGAATCAAGTGAGACTTGAGGAACGGGAAAGTATCGAGGATTTTGAGATCATGAGTTTCGAAGGAATGTTAATGGTAATGCGATCATTGAATTGAGACGAGTTAGAATATTGGTTGATCGGTTGGTGTGCCTAACGACTAAGTTAGCTAAAAGCACGAGCGTGTCTCGGATTGAGGGAACGCATAGGAGTAGAGTATGCAAGAAATGTAGGATGTTGGATCAAGTTATAAGCCAATAAGTGTACTCAGTAAGTTTCGAGGATGAAACTTTTTCTGAGTGGTATATGATGTGGTGTCCCGTCCCGCTCAGTCAATCGAAGGAATCGAAACGCCAACGGCGTTCGGACTTGGACTTACAACGGCGACTCGGAGACATCGCTCGGTCAAGGCGACCGCTCGCTCAGGTGGGGTAGTTTCGGTGAACTTGCCTCATCTTTGCCTTCACATAATAAATCACATGTTTTCAACTTGCACAAGTAGGCTTAATAATAAAAGAGATGAATCCACATAGCTAAAGGGAGTAATCCCGACGGGTCGAATTGAGATAGAATATGGAAAGGTCCAACAGTCGGCTTAGAGTTGGTGCATGGCGTGCTTTGAAAATGAAACTCGGTCCTTCGTCCCGTGGCTTGGGAGAAAGAAAGTTGGTCTTCGACACAAAACTATGAACTTGCCTAAGTCATAGGCGTCGCCCGCGTAAATGCTCGATAAAGCATGCACGCTTCCACTGCGCAAGGCTTGGCAAAGCCTTCGCTCGTCCCTCGGGTTAAGTTGTAGGCTTGAGTAAGTTAGGCAAAGTTATACCGGTCGACCTAAGTCATTCCAAGTGTTGTCCCGCTCTTTCTGCGGTTGTCAAGTTAAATAGTCCCACGATCCCAAGGCCCGTCATATGAGGTATGCCTTGGGCGATAGCGTTGCATAGAACATGAGTTGGTTTAAGACACGAGCCACAGTTGGTTCAGTAGAAAGTTAGCCACGGTCTGTCGATACTTAAGGAACACGTTATATTCAAGCTAAGTGGGAAGGATAGGCAGTAGTCGTTTTCGGAGTTTCAAAGAAATGTTAAGTCTAAGCGATGGTTAGTCGCCGAGAGGAAATATGTCGGGACTGTAGTTCAGTCGCCGAGGCAACCCTGGTTTGGGCTCTGCGAAGAAGTGTGAAAAGTGGAAGAAGTAAAGCAAAGGAACTAAGTGATAATGATGAGACCATGCAATTACGTTAAGTCTAGAAGTTAGCGTAGGGGCGTGGTCATGGACAACTTGTCGACAAGGGCGATGGTTCTTCGAGCGGCAACTCGGGGCCACGGGACCGACTCAGCCTAGGAAGAACAAATTATAGCCGAGCTGGGTATGAAGCAACCGATAGTTCGGGAACTTACATCGGGGATCGCTACCTGCGGTGCAAGGGTCCCGATTGCCAGGCTATGTCCACGATGGCTAGTCAATGCCAGTGACCATTCATATAGATGTGTCGGCACGGGCGGAAATCTGTGCGTGTGCCTTTGGACTGAGTTGAGTTGAATGTGTATACAGTTAGAAGATACAATGTCAGGGCCTAAGATTTGGCTACAACGAAGGCGGCGTGCTTCGGCACTAGATGTGGCGTCGAGTGTTAAGTCGTTGGCATAGAGTTGCATGAGTTGGACTTGAGCTGTTACGAGTTAAGTCGAAAAGGGCTGTAGGACAAGTTGGGTGAAGTTACGTCGAGTTGATGGGCACGACCTCGAAATGTGAGGCACGGCCGCGTTGTCAAAACTAAAGTATAGGCAAGACTAAGCGAGGAGGCACTGCCTCAGAGATATTGAAGCATGAATCGAGTTCATGGCACGACCGAGTCGTTACGTCACAGAGTATGACACGGAAGACAAGTATGAGTCGGTGCGTCGACAATGCAAGCACGAAAAAGGTCTAGAGGCAAGGAAATGGAGTCTATCGTGTAGTTGCGTCTCTTATTATGGCCGTAAGGCAAGCACGACTTGATAGGTTAACGTTGTTGAGTGGACGTTACTGTAGCAAGCACGGGATGGTCTTTAGACACAAATATTGTCACGCCCCAGAACCAGAATACTGGAGAGCGGAGGAGTTCATAGCCAGCTACGTATATTGAAGTGCAACCCACCTCGCTATACGGTCACGGCTGTCTAGATACATGAGGGTTTAACTACAAGCCAACAGTCTCCTATGGTCATGAACAAGCCTATTGTCTCAATCTCAAGCAAGCAATAATAGTTACAAGATGTTAGAGCACCAAATATATAATAGCAAGGCGTCCTATACATTACATATTCGGATGATCATGAAGCTAGTCGTACAAAATGTTAGGACTAGCAAGAGTTTCAGTCATACATGATCAACCCTAGGATTTGCCAATTATGTTACAGCCCGTAGGCAGACAGTAAATAAAGGAGCAATACGGGCTAACACGTGCTCGCCGGCTAAACGTCTCAAAAGAATATTTTTACAATAGAGTGGGAGAGCCAAAAATAACCTACTCGTTGCCAGGGTTACGCCTGGTGGTCACCATCTGGCTGGAAGACAGGTGGATCCTCTGGTGCTGCTCCGATATCTGGCCACACAAAACCAGCTGGGTCAGATCCCAGAAAGAGCAAGAGCCACAAAGGAGGCTTCACTTAGGAACTAAAACCAGCATATCACAATAGAATATTAAAGATAAATAATAACTAAAGAACTGATAATAATAATAGAGATAACAATAGTAAACTAAGTACGAGGAAACCATTCAAGTAGCCAGGTCATAACCCTTAAACCAAACAAGGACCGGGGTTGCAGCCCTTCACCTGAATAGAAATCCGTCTCAAATACTATTGGTACAGAAGGACATTAAACAAAGAGAGGACACAGAACTGCTCCGGGAGCCAGGTTACAACCCTTAAACCAAACAAGGACCGAGATTGTAACCCTTCGCCTGAACAGAACTGGACCCCTGATCTTTATTGTTAAGGCCAGCATAAGTAATAAATTATACTGTTAAAGTAAAGTAAAACATGACGAGCATGGCATGGGGTACAATAAGACAATAAACAAAGAGAGGACACATAACTGCTCGAGGAGCCATGTTACAACCCTTAAACCAAACAAGGACCGGGGTTGTAACCCTTCGCCTGAACAGTACTGGACCCCTGATCATTTATTATTGAGACAGGCACAATCAATCGTGTCATATCACAGTCTTGTACAGGATCAAGATAAGACTAAGCTGGAATAAACTCTATCCAATCAATCACGGCCAATCAAGAAGTACGGCTTGATACTCTTAACTAACTAGGGTTATCACAGGCCTAGTTACTAGTAAGATGTAATGAGATTATCCCAACAGCCACAAGCCCTGTAGTCCATCCGGTTATCCAGGTCGAATGTCCATTTATGAAGGGTGCCCCACATGACTATGCGCTGGAAATGTACCCTACTCGTCGGTAGTGTCACGACCCGCACCCACCGTGAGGGTACGAGTACGTAACAGCGCCCAGCCTACGCCGCAGTGTCGGCGGTAGAACGCTGTTCTAGGTCATGAACTATAACTAACTAACATGAAATACTCTCCATACGGAGGCCAACACAGAGGTACAACTCAATCAATCTAAGGCAGAATGTAGCACGATAAAACAGATAAGAGAAATCCTCAACTGAGGTACAACAGCAATGAATAACAATCTCAATATCTCTACAATATATAACTCTAAAACAATGACAACAGCTAAACATGAAAAGAAGAACAGACTAAGCTAACTATACTATGCAAGGGTGCCATCCTCAGTAGCTGCCTGAACCTTCCCAGGGGTCCAGGTCGCGAGTGTCATCTAGGCAAGCTCCAAAGTAAGGGGTGCAGGGTTCCTCATCATCCTCTGTAAAATTTTCAACAGGTCCAGTCAGGACGGGAGCGAGCACAATACATCTCACGCAGATCATAACAGGTTAGAGAATATAAACATGCAAGAGAGTACGATACATGAAACTGAAAGAAAATACATGATGTAAACAGGAAGAGAACTGTAATAGAAATATCTACTATAAGTAGAGAGCTACCAGTGACTAGTGATTTAGAGTACAAAGTCGACATGTGAACGGCTGGATTTGTACATGACTATACTAAAGGGGTGCACATGGCTATACTACTTTGGAATTGTTCACATGACTATTTATACTCCCCCATACCCCAATCAATACACAAGGATCCAGACAGGTTATGTTACGCACATGATTTTGACATGGAGCCCATAGATGGGTATACATGAAGTATTCACGAGGCTCAGAGAACTGAGTGCACATGAATTCCACACGAAGGCCCACGAAGGGTGCACATGAAGTATAGGTTATATATGAGATTCATGGGAAACACGACCGATCATGATAGCACATGAGAGTACACAAGCAAGCACGAACGAGCATGAATCACATGATAAACATGGAAAACAGGAGAGCGAGGAATACACGATGTACATGAAACACATGGCACAATATATCCGATGCTCCCGAGGGGGATAACATCTCAAGCAAGGATCCATATAGTATCAATCCGTGATAATGTCGTGACAGCATCAAATAAGGTAAACTAGAGCAGGAATATAATTCTAAGCAAGTTATGAAATGATCAGAGAATGTACTCGCCTGTATCTAAATGTCTGAAGTAAATGTACTGTCCGAGATGAGGCACCTGACTCCTAGTTAGAGCAACATAAGTCACAACAAGTCCAGAATGGTAATAAGATGCACTACTATGAGTTCTACATGAATCTAGGTCAATCTAGACCAAAGTCAACTCTTGGTCAACTCTGGTCAACCCTAGAAGTCAAACTAGGTCAACCAAGTCAACCCTAAGTCAAACTAGTCTAATTTAGTCTATTCTAGGTCTAACAAGTCATATCTAGGTTTACTAGGCAATAACATGCCTAATCCAACCTATAACACATATCTACACAAGATATTATCTATATCTAACAATACACATATTGACTAGGCTACAATGTAACTTGAAATACCTAACCTATAGCCACTATACAATATCACTCATACACTACATATATCTACATATATATATAAAGCACACACAAATATCTATAGGAACTTATATATATCACAATGCACATATTATATATATACATAGGAAAAGAGAGAGAGGAAAGAACACATGAATATCCAAAAGTGTGAAATAGATTAGAGACATGTGTGTAAAATCAGTGACATAGAGTGTGTGTAAGCTAGAGTGTGGGCTAAAATGGTGTGAGCATGAAGTGATGTGAAATCAGTGAGAAAAATAGTGACATGAGGGTGTACCATGTAATGTAGTATGTAGGACTTGTGTTAGGGAGAGTGGTCTGTGATGAGTGACTTGAGACATGTGTGTGTGAGGCTAGAGTGTTAGGGTGTGGGCAAAACAGTGAGAAGAAATGGCAAAACAGTAAGAAACAGTGAACTAGAGAACCCCACACACCCCCAACAGTACCAATCAGTTTTAAAAAAATCAGTCCAACAATGTGCCCAGGTCAATACACAACATTGGGATCACATTTTCAGTTCACAATAACTCCATAAAACAGTTAAACCATTCACTAAACCCCAGTTCAGTTCCCTCTTACAAAACTCAGATTTGAACTCCAAAGTCACACCAAGACAGTCCCATCATAATGCCCAGGTCATAAACATTAAAGGGACACATACACTAGTTCACAAGAATCCACAAAACAGTCCAACAGTTCATTTAATACCAGTTTAACAATGTACTTGCTCAGGTTTTGTATAGGAAAACAAACTCAGTTATACACATTGGAAAACATCAACACACTTCATGAAATCTCAGTTTTCAGCCATAAAACTAATTCCCAGATTTCAACTTT
Source organism: Iris pallida (assembly GCA_029216955.1). NCBI lineage: Eukaryota > Viridiplantae > Streptophyta > Magnoliopsida > Asparagales > Iridaceae > Iris > Iris pallida. The sequence goes on from JANAVB010026398.1 coordinate 1,142,010, forward strand.
CAAAAGAACCCAAACAACATCTATCAGTTCAATTCTAAACTGCAAAGGAATAGGAAAAATCAAATCAAATTCAGGAAACTGAATTCAGTTCAGTCTACACCTGCCTAGCCCCAATTCGAAATCAATAGTTCTCCAATCAACATAAAATTTGACACGCAACAAGATAACATATAGGAGATTAGTATCAGGGTCATAAACATGTAATTAACAGCATCTAATAGATTAAATTAGCTATTAAAGTTCATTCTCAAAACTGGAAAAATTTACAGGATTATATACACTGATTTTCAGAAAAGGTAAATGGCAATGAACGATAAAATCAAACTAATATGCAATAAAAATGGTTGGTAAAGGAAACATCCCATGTGCACAAATCAGGCCATAAGTCCCTAAATCTCAGATTTCATATTTAGTTTAAAAAGGATGAATTTAGTTATCAGTCCACAGAATTTCGAATCTACACACTAGCTCAAAATCTCATACTCACATTCAAAGGCCAAATTAAACTGAATACTTCACTTACCTATACTAACAAACATGTAGAAATAATTTGCAGTTGAAAACATCATCCAAACAGAGAATTAAGAAGGTTTAAAAACCTGGAAATTAATGTATCAGAGCCTAGTTTCAGAAATGCAGTTCATATCCCATTCAAGAAAAACAAATTTGAAGCCAAATTCTCAAACACCAAACTTAGATCATCATTTCAGCACCCTAATACACAAGTAATGAATCAAACTAGGTAATTAACATTCAAAATAGTTAGGAATGGATACATTCCAGAATCGAAATAGGGACTGTGTATCAGTGGTTCCCTATTTGTTTTGAAACCCAATAATCCACAAAACCAATTCGAAAGTCCAAACAGGTGCACATACATGTTTCCCCCACATTAGTACGTGTCATGTGAGTCCATTCGTGTCCAGGAAATTGGACACGAAATGTCCAAATAGCTACACGAACACAGACACAAACTGTGCACACAACAGCGTCGTGCACGCGTGCACGTGTCTGTAGAACATGACACACGACACGACACAACACGTGGGCGTGCACACGTGTTCGCCCACACTAGGGCTAGGGTGTCATCACCCTGAATCCCCGTGTCGAGTCGCACAGGCGTGTCCACGACAGCGTATCAGAACCCGATTCCCTGTATGCACTGCACAGTGAAGAATCCGTGCGACACTGATTACTTCCTCGACACGCCACGTGGTCACCTGAAACTTGGCACGTGGCGTGTCAGACACTGCCCCAAGTCGTGTGTCAAATTTCACGTGTCCAGGTTGCGTGTCCGTGTCGCAGTGACCCCCGAAGTGCAGGGCACGCACTGTGCCCGCGCGCGCGTGTGCACGACAGCGTATACACGTGCCCGACACGACACGACACTAAGACCCGACATAAACATCAAAAATGTGTAAGCGAGGTTAAATCTAATTTCCTATTCAAACAAAAACTAAAAATGCACACGAAATGCCCATTGAGGCATTTCGACAAACACAATATAAACAACACTGATACGTGTCCAAAATGGACACGAAAGGACACGAAACTTGGGAAACCCTATACCTATAGAATCAGGACACCTAGGGCTAGATGAATATGCAAATTAAACCTAGTTTTAATGGGTGGAATAGATTGTACCTATTGGTTGTTCTTCACACAAAAAGTCTCTTCCAAGGAGTTCTTCAAAGCCACCCCAAATCCCCAAATTGAAGCAAATCTGAGATTTGACTCCACCATCTGCAAGGAAACATTAATTAGATCATGATGGAAGAAATTCCAATCAAAAAGGATGCCTATTGATTAAACTAGGAAGAAAAATTAAGGAGACTCACCTATTTCCTTAAGAAATGAATAACTATTAAAGAAAGAGGCACAAATCCCCATAGAGACATTATATAGGCAAGGGGGGGGTCTCTTGGCTGGTCATAATAGTTAGGGTTAGGGTTTTGGGATTCAATCCAAGGGCTCTCATCTCATCTAGTATATTCAATGGTCAAAATCAAGGTCCCCCTTTAATCAAGTTGCAACCTAGTTTATTCTAACTTGTCATGACTAACCATGACCAATCAAATTCTAACTTAGTCTAACCATGACTAACTAGGACTAACCTAGGTTAGGTCAATTCTAGGTTGGGGCTAATAACAATCACATGACAATTAATTAAATAATATTAAATCACACCATCTAATATAATATATATTAATTTCAAAAAAAATTATAATAAATTCAAGATAACCAAAATACCCTCAAGCTAAATGTACTAAACAAAATCTCTATCCACATGGTTAGGCTCTAGGGCAGACAGTCACTACGGCTTCACTAGCTGTACACCAAATCACAAGTCATGAATTTAAATAGTTTAAAAATAATTAAAAATTACTAAAAATTATAATATGAAATAAATATCATTAAATAATAATTATAATTACAAAATTTCAAAATTACCCTCATTTCAGAAACTGGGTGTTACAGGTAGGCTACAAGTCCACTTAATGCACCCAGATAACGGGATTGCCTGTAGCTGGGAATCTCTTCATGACTACTGTATTATTCTAGTTATTAGCCTTAGTCAATTACGGTAGATATCCCTGACCATGGTACTCAGGGATTCCTATCCTAGACATGATGCAAGACAGAACTAGTTTATTTGTACAAACGCAATTGCCACGGTGTCCAGATTATTCACACTTATCATGTCAGTGTAGCTGTCATAACCGCATGACGAGATGTATCGTATCAGTTTTCTTATCAAGAGTGCGCCATAGCGGGCCACTATCATGCCATGGTTCATGTGCAGAACTTGTATAGTACAAGTATTCTATAAGGGTTAGAACCTGAGTATAAATGAGACAGTCCAACATAACAATAATAACAAAATGAGGAAAGATGATAAGGACTCGGAAGGAGTTAGACACCTAAGGGAAACCAAGCTCCTGCGGCTGCAGGCTCATGCAGCTAGAAGAATGGGCGTATGCGGCTGGAGGATGCAGGGCATATGCGGCTGAAAGAACGGGCCACATGCGGATCGCGTGGATCAAGTCATATGCGGCAGCGGGAAGACTGAGCCCTATGCGGCTGGGACTTAATGCGGCTTTATGCGGCTAGAAAGGCAAGTGCTTATGCGGCTAATGGCCAAGCCCTCTCATGCGACTGAATCAAGGCAGAGCCATGCGGCATAGTTTCAATTGGAGTCTTATGCGGCTGAAGAATGTAAATCTTTATGCAGCTGAGATGAGTTGTCTTCAAGCGGCTGAGAATTAATGCGCCAGGCGACTGAGTCAAGTCAAGGCCTCATGCGGCTGGGTTGCTGCCCATGGCCTTATGCGGTTAAAAATGCTTGCCGCATGAAGACTCATGCGGTCAAGTATTTCTATGCGGCCAGGACAGCTATACGGCTGTACTGTTCTTCTTCTTCACTGATCCGAGAAGAAAAACACCATGAATCTAAACTTCCAAGCTCTATAAACCCTTCATCCGGAGTCCAAATCCGAACTTCTATAGGTCAAATTGGGGCAGAACGAAATGCTCTACAACATGAAACCATTAAAACTTAGAAATAACAAAGCTAAGTAGATCAAAACCCAAAAAACCCGAAAATAAAATAAACTTAGATCTAGAAGAGTTTAGCCATGGAAATTGAAAATGCCAAGCACTAACGAGTCTTAGAATATTGCAAGGAAGAAAATGGAACAATAAATCTTGAGTTCCCCCACGAAGCAAGATACACTTGCCTAAGCTCTCTCTCTCACTCTCCCGGTGGTTGAAGAAGTAATGGTGGAGAAGAAGAAGGAAATGAAGAGAGAGAATGAGGGGAATGGATTAAATAAGGAGGGTGGTGGTAGGTAGGAGAGTTCACCTTTGGTTCATGATGAACCAAGCCAAGCCGAACCATCCCAAGAATAAATCAATCAATGAAATGCTAGAATAAATCAAGCAGGAAGACATGCAATACGGGTCAAATTACGTATACGTATACCAAGATACACAATACGAACCACAGACATTACAACTCTATCCATCTTAAAAGAATTCTGTCCTCGAAATTTAATTAAGAGGCTAGAGGGACAAGAGCAAGCTATACTAATCACAAGCAAGTTATAACTAGGCAATCAATCATTCATTCAAGCAAGGAACTAAGGGTGTAAGGCATAAGAAGGATATTATACCTCACAAATCAAACAAGTCGGGATATCGCGATCGGATATCATCCTCATGCTCCCACGTTGACTCACCCAAAGAGTGATGACCCCAAGCAACTCGGACTAACTTGATAGTCTTGTTCTTGAGTGTCTTATCTCTCCGATCCAATATAGACACGGGCCTCCCCTCATACGAAAGGTTGGTACCAACAACCAATTCCGAATGATCCAGGATGTGGCTCGGGTCCGGAATATATCGTCGCAGTTGGGATACATGGAATACGTCATGTACCTCATGCAACGACGACGAAAGAGCGAGACGATAGGATACATCTTCTACTCGTTCCAGAATATCGAACGGCCCTATATACCTAGGACTAAGCTTTCCCCGTACGCCGAAATGAATGACGCCACAAAATCCTCAGGAATACATGGTCGCCGACAGAAAATTCAAGGGAACGCGGATGAGAATCGGCCCAATGACGCTGGCAATCTTGGACAACTCGAAGATGATCCCTGACTCTCCCGACCACTTCAACGGTCTGAGCAATCATTTCTGGACCGAGCATCTGCCTCTCCCCAACATCATCCCAAGCTAGCAGGATCTGCACTTCCTACCATACAGTGCCTCGAACGGTGCCATCTGGATACTAGCTTAGAAACTATTATTGTACGAGAACTCCACCAGGTGCAGGTGATCTTCCCACGAACCACCGAAGTCGAGCGTACAAGATTTTAACATGTATTCAAGAGTCTGGATCGTGCGTTCCGACTGACCATCAGTCTGCGGGTGATATGCTGAGCTGAATTGGAGCCGAGTTCCTAAACTCTCTTGCAGGCTACGCCAAAAGTGCGACGTAAATCTTGAATCTCGGTCCGAGGTAATACTGACTGGCACACCGTGGAATCTGACAATCTGTCGGAGATACATTTCTGCTAGCTGAGCCGTCGACTGACCAACTCTGAACGGGAGAAAGTGAGCCACCTTCGTGAGCCGATCAACTATAACCCAAATAGCATCTCGACCAGCTGGGGATCTAGATAATCCAGTCACGAAATCTATGGTTATATGCTCACACTTCCACTCTGGAATTTACAAGGGCTAAAGAAGTCCAGCTGGCCTCTGATGTTCAGCTTTAACTTGTTCGCAGACTAAACAACGAGAGACAAACTGGGCTATCTTCCTCTTCATGCCATTCCACCAAAAGTGCTGGCGGATATCACGATACATCTTCGTGCTACCGGGATGAATGGAATACTACGAACTGTGAGCCTCTGCCATGATCTCCTGTCTGATATCTCCACTGGGTACACAAAGACGCTTTCCATGCCTAAGTGTACCGTCTTCATGGATACATAACTCTGATCTTCGTCCTGCCTCACACTCTACTCTGAGTCGCTGAAGCTTGGAATCTGCTGACTGTGCCATACGGATCCTCTCGACTATAGTGGACTGAACTTGCATACTGGCCATCAATGCCACACTGGAAGGGAGAACAACTTCTATACCCATCTTCTAAAGATCGGCTAACGGCTCTGGTTGCGTTGTTAGGAAATAAACTCCGGCTCTCCTGATCAATGCATTTGCAACAACGTTGGCCTTCCTTGGGTGATACTGCAGGTTAACCTCATAATCCACAAGTAGCTCCAGCCACCTCCTCTGACGCATGTTAAGATCCTTCTGGATGAAAACATACTTCAGGCTCTTGTGGTCGGTAAAAATCTCTATCCTATCTCCATATAGGTAGTGCCTCTACAACTTAAGTGCAAACACTACTGCTGCCAGCTCCAAGTCATAGGTTGGGTAATTCCTCTCATGATCACGAAGTTGTCGTGACGCATAAGCTATTACCTTCCCATGCTGCATCAGAACAAATCCTAAACCTCTGCCCGAAGCGTCATAATACACTGAGAATCCTCTGGTTCCATCTGGAAGCGTGAGAATAGGAGCCATCATCAAGCCTCGCTTCAACTTCTTAAAAGAATCCTGGCACTCTGCTTTCCAAGCAAACTGCACATCCTTGCGGGTCAACCGGGTCAATGGCGCTGAAATTTGAGCAAAGTCTAAAGCAAATCGCCGGTAGTAGTCAGCTAAGCCAAGAAAACTGCGAACTTCTGCAACTGTGCTGGGCACTGGCCATGACTCAATAGCCACGATCTTCTGGGGATCCACTTCTACTCCTCCTCTGGTGATGATATGACCCAAGTACGAAATACGATCGATCCAAAACTTGTATTTACTAAACTTGGCATACAACTGGTGCTTTCTAAGAATCTGAAGAATAACTCTGAGATGATGCTCATGCTCATCTTTATTTTTGCTGTAGACCAGGATATCGTCTAGTAACACGATCACGAACTGATCCAAATAAGGCATAAAGATACGATTCATGAGGTCCATGAATACGACCGGCGCATTGGTGGCTCCAAATGGCATCACAAGGAACTCCCAATGCCCATACCTCGATCTGAAAGCTATCTTCGGGATGCCCTGCTCTCTGACTCTGATCTGATGGTATCCTGATCGCAAGTCGATCTTCGAGAATACTGCTGCCCCCTTGAGTTGATCAAACAAGTCATCTATCCTCGGGAGAGGGTATCTGTTCTTGATTGTCACTGAGTTCAAGGTACGATAATCTACACATAATCTGGACGTACCATCCTTCTTTTTTACAAGAAGCATCGGGGCTCCCCAAGGCGATCCACTAGCACGAATGAATCCCTTGGTTCTGAGTTCTTCAATCATCTGGTACAATATCTCTAGCTCTGACGGTGCCATCCTGTAGACTCTCTCTGACACTGGGGCTGTTCCAGGAATCAAATTGATGGTAAACTCGATCTCTCGCTCTGGCGACATCCCTGGAAGCTCTTCTGGGAAAACATCTGGAAACTCTTCGACTATACGAGGTAACTGTACTACTGCTACTGCCATCTGCAACACTGGAGGAGAATGTTCAACTTCACCTCTGGAGAAGGAAAACTCTGGCTCGCCTGGAATACTAAAAATAACCCTGCCAATGTGGCAGTCTATCCTAGCATACTGGTCCCTCAACCAATCCATCCCTAAGACTACATCGTAATCGGCCATCGGAAACTCTATCAATCTAGCGAGGAATTCTCTACCGCTAACTACGATCCGACACGAGAAAACACTCTATCTACTCCCACAAGTCCGTTACCAGTAAGTATATTGAGCCTTACTGATAATGACTCGGGCTCCAATCCTACCCGTGTCGCGAATCGTGCAGACATAAATAATTGCGAGGCACCAGAATCAAATAATACTGAAGCTGGAAAGGTGTTGACGAGAATAGTACCTGCCACTACCTCACCTGGTGCTATTCCTTCTTCTTCCATGGTCAAGGCCAGCACTTGACCATGTCCTCTGGGTGCGAGTCCCCTCTGCTGAAAATTCATCTGCCTGCTCTGGATTAGGGCTTGGCCTTGGGCATACTGCTGCGGTCTCTGCTGCTGGAATGTATGGGCCTGCGTCGACAATGGTCTCGGGAACGGGTACTGCAGCTGCTACTGCTGCTGGACTGGTGCTGGTCCTCTAACTGAAGGACTAGAGAAAGCTGATGAACTCTCCCTGTTCGGGAAGTTTACAACCCTGTGGTCCGGGGCACCACAAACTAAGCACAAACCCTGTGCTCTACGACACTCTGACACCATGTGCCCTGGCTTTCCGCAGTGTGAACATCCCACTGCGGAAGACTGCTTCTGCTTCTGCTGTTGAGGGTGCGTCGGGGTGGAATGCTGAACCGACGTCACTGAGGCCGCCCGCCTCGAAGCTCCAATAGTCAAAGCCCTGGCTCTCGGGGCTGGTGCTGATGATTGATTCATCTGACCGTGAGATCGCTTTCGACCTTCGATCCTATCCACGATCCTCTGGGAGGTATACTCATGCATCCGGGCTGCTCTCAACACTGCATCAAAACTCTGATGCTCAAACTGCTCCACCACTAATAAAATCTCTAGGTGGAGCCCATGCTGGAACCGCTGGGCTCTATCGAACTCGGTCGCCACCAAGGTGGGAGCAAACCGACTAAGCCTGGAGAACTCGGTCACATATCCATCGACCGTCCTGTCCATCTGCTTCAGATTAGTGAACCTCGTCTGTAGATCGTACCGAGCTACAACATCGAAGTACTTGGTCTGGAATCTCTCCCTGAATACTGCCCATGAAATAGGGGCCACTAATCCATCGGCCTGCGGCGCCCACCAGCTGCGGGCAAGATCCAATAACTGCAGGCGCACCACGGCCACCTTCTCATTCTCTGGAGTCCTGGCTGCTTCTAGAATCACCTCTGTATCCTGAAGCCATGCATCTGCAGCGATCGCATCTTCACTGTCGTCGAAGAAGGGAGGGTTCAAGCGCTTGAAGCTGTTGGTCGCGCTATTACCCTGATGACCTCCTCTGGTCAAAGTATCTGCCACCGCCTGGAGCAAGGCATCTCCGCGACGATCCTGGAAGGCTAATAGGGACCTGATGAGACCCACTAAAGTGCCATCCTCAGGCTCTGCAGGCTAGACGGGCTGAACTGGTGACTCTCCTCCAGTAGGCATGACTCTGGAGGCTACTCTTGAATGCTGGGCTTGATCTCCAGGTTGCTGCTGGTCCGCGGGAGGTGCTCCGCCTTGCTGATCGGCTGGTCCAGGAACATTGCCGCTGAAAAAGATGATATAGGGAACAATAAGGAAGGACCAGGACAGATCAATGATACAAGCATATGATCAGGTCAAGATTACATAGATTCAGAAGATACGAGCAGAGATCAAGGGCGAGTACTGATTGAGACATCTATTCGGTAAACCCTCACATATCTTGATTTACAAGACCTGCATGGGCCACTACTAAAACCATGTCACGTCCCAGAACCAGAATACTGGAGAGCGGGGGTGTACATAGCCAGCTACGTATATTGAAGTGCAACCCACCTCGCTATACGGTCATGGCTGTCTAGATACATGAGGGCTTAACTACAAGCCAACAGTCTCCTATGGTCATGAACAAGCCTATTGTCTCAATCTCAAGCAAGCAATAATAGTTACAAGATGTCAGAGCACCAGATATATAATAACAAGGCGTCCCATACATTATATATTCGGATGATCATGAAGCTAGTCGTACAAAATGTTAGGACTAGCAAGAGTTTCAGTCATACATGATCAACCCTAGGATTTGCCAATCATGTTACAGCCCGTAGGCAGACAGTAAATAAAGGAGCAATACGAGCTAACACGTGCTTGCCGGCTAAACGCCTCAAAAGAATATTTTTACAATAGAGTGGGAGAGCCAAAAATAATCCACTCGTTGCCAGGGTTACGCCTGGTGGTCACCATCTGGCTGGAAGACAGGTGGATCCTCTGGTGCTGCTCCGATATCTGGCCACACAAAACCAGCTGGGTCAGACCCCAGAAAGAGCAAGTACCACAAAGGAGACTTCACTTAGAAACTAAAACCAGCATATCACAATAGAATATTAAAGATAAATAATAACTAAAGAACTGATAATATTCGAGATAACAACAGTAAACTGAGTACGAGGAAACCATTCAAGTAGCCAGGTCATAACCCTTAAACCAAACAAGGACCGGGGTTGCAGCCCTTCACCTGAATAGAAATCCGTCTCAAATACTATTAGTACAGAAGGACAATAAACGAAGAGAGGACACAGAACTGCTCCGGGAGCCAGGTTACAACCCTTAAACCAAACAAGGACCGGGGTTGTAACCCTTCGCCTGAACAGAACTGGACCCCTGATCTTTATTGTTAAGGCCAGCATAAGTAATAAATCATACTGTTGAAGTGAAGTAAAACATGACGAGCATGGCATGGGGTACAATAAGACGATAAACGAAGAGAGGACACAGAACTGCTCCGGGAGCCAGGTTATAACCCTTAAACCAAACAAGGACCGGGGTTATAACCCTTCGTCTGAACAGAACTGGACCTCTGATCATTTATTGTTGAGACAGGCACAATCAATCGTGTCATGTCACAGTCTTGTACAGGATCAAGATAAGACTAAGCTGGAATAAACTCCATCCAATCAATCACGGCCAATCAAGAAGTACGGCTTGATACTCTTAACTAACTAGGGTTATCACAGGCCTAGTTACTAGCAAGATGCAATGAGATTATCCTAACAGCCACAAGCCCTACAGTCCATCCGGTTATCCGGGTCGAATGTCCATTTATGAAGGGTGCGCCACATGGCTAAGCGCTGGAAATGTGCCCTACTCGTCGGTAGGCTACAAGTCCACTTAATGCGCCCAGATAACAGGATTGCCTGTAGCTGGGAATCTTTTCATGACTACTGTATTATTCTAGTTATTAGCCTTAGTCAATTACGGTAGGTATCCCTGACCGTGGTACTCAGGGATTCCTATCCTAGACATGATGCAAGACAGAACTGGTTTATTTGTACAAACACAATCGCCATGGTGTCCAGATCATTCACACTTGTCATGTCAGGGTAGCTGTCATAACCGTATGACGAGATGTATCGTGTTAGTTTTCTTATCAAGAGTGCGCCATGGCGGGCCACTATCATGCCATGGTTCATGTGCAGAACTTGTATAGTACAAGTATTCTATAAGGGTTAGAACCTGAGTATAAATGAGACAGTCCAATATAACAATAATAACAAAATGAGGAAAGAGGACAAGGACTCGAAAGGAGTTAGACAACTAAGGGAAACCAAGCTCCTGCAGCTGCAGGCTCATGCGGCTAGAAGAATGGGCGTATGCGGCTGGAGGATGCAGGGCATATGCGGCTGAAAGAACGGGCCACATGCGGCTCGCGAGGATCAAGTCATATGCGGCAGCGGAAAGACTGAGCCCTATACGGCTAGGACTTAATGCGGCTTTATGCGGCTAGAAAGGCAAGTGCTTATGCGGCTAAGGGCCAAGCCCTCTCATGCGACTGAATCAAGGCAGAGCCATGCGGCAGAGTTTCAATTGGAGTCTTATGCGGCTGAAGAATGTAAATCTTTATGCGGCTGAGATGAGTTATCTTCAAGCGGCTGAGAATTAATACGCCAGGCGACTGAGTCAAGTCAAGGCCTCATGCGGCTGGGTTGCTGCCCATGGCCTTATGCGGCTGGAAATGCTTACCGCATGAAGACTCATGCGGTCAAGTATTTCCATGCGGCCAGGACAGCTATACGGCTGTACTGTTCTTCTTCTTCACTGATCCGAGAAGAAGAACACCATGAATCCAAACTTCCAAGCTCCATAAACCCTTCATCCGGAGTCCAAATCCGAACTTCCATAGGTCGAATTGGGGCTGAACGAAATGCTCTACAACATGGAACCATCAAAACTTAGAAATAACAAAGCTAAGTAGATCAAAACCCAAGAAATCCAAAAATAAAATAAACTTAGATCTAGAAGAGTTTAGTCATGGAAATTGAAAATGCCAAGCACTAAAGAGTCTTAGAATGTTGCAAGAAAGAAAATGGAACAATAAATCTTGAATTCCCCCACGAAGCAAGATGCACTTGCCTAAGCTCTCTTTCTCTCACTCTCCTGGTGGTTGAAGAAGTAATGGTGGAGAAGAAGAAGGAAATAAAGAGAGAGAATGAAAGGAATAGATTAAATAAGGAGGGTGGTGGTAGGTAGAAGGGTTCACCTTTGGTTCATGATGAACCAAGCCAAGCCGAACCATCCCAAGAATAAATCAATCAATGAAATGCTAGAATAAATCAAGCAGAGAGACATACAATACGGGTTAAATTACGTATATGTATACCAAGATACGCAATACAAACCACAGGCATTACAAATATGCCAAGGCATTTGTCATAAAACTGATCCTAAGACAAGACTAGAAAGACAATTGATAAGAATGGACTATGTTGCACAAAGTAAATCAAACATGTTGGTTTTGTATGGGTGGACGAGGAGCTCATTCCAACAGTACAGTTGAGTACTGACACCCACATAGTTTTCATGTGCAGGCACAGGTAGAAGCTCGTGGCACGGAGCTCGCTTGGATGTGTCGAAGCATGGAGTTCCTTGGCGAATCGAAGCGTACGGCTGCATGGAGTCAAGACTTATACGGAACATAATGTATGGACGTCGCCTTTTGAAGCTTCCGCTGGATCAAGCATTGTATCGAGAGAGATAGAGAGCAGAGTGACTTGTAAAATAAGAGAAAAGTGAGCAAGAGAGACGTAATCATGGTCTTGCGCCTATTGTAATCTGATTGTTCAATATCAATAAAGAGTTATTTTGAATAACTTGTGTTTTACCTTTATATTTTTGCTGCATGTTCAATGTTTCTGCTTGGGACTTCTGTGCGACGATCCCGTCGCAGCCGCTGAAATCGGCCATTATGAAACTGTCTTGCATGAGTGCAATCTAGGCTCGTACGGCATCACGCCTTAGCGAGGACGATCGCTCCTACGGAAGCGGGGCGTGACACAATCAGCCACCAAGACATCGGCAAAGGACCGTGCCAAATGCGTACAATCCGGATGCACCCAAAACATAGAAGTAATTTTATTAGACAGAGGATGTCTTCTATGGTACTCTACATAGTGATTGTCGGCAAGTAACTTCAAAACTTGTTGCATCTCCATTCTTTCTCTTAGGGTATTTGTCCTCGATCTCGAGAGTGCATTGCAGATTGTCCTCATCGTAGACTTGTTCCTTTCATTCTTCTGTCGCACCGCGGAATAAATTTATTTCGGGACAACTTCGGAGCTGGACAATTCTTCAACTAACTTCTTCTCCTCTTCGTTCAACCTTCCGGCATAGGGATGACCAGTAAGTGTCTCCATCAGCATATAATTGTGCATCCCATTTCTGACATCAACTGTCCACTTTCCATCATGTCTTGAGACAAACACTATCTTGAAAGGACAACCACACTTTCTGGACCCGATCGCCTTCTCCGGGACTTTTCTTCGGGCACATTCTTCTTTCCTGCGATGAAGCCTAAATGTCCTACCTCTTTCGCATCCAAGATCAGCAGTTTTACGACACGACAGGCCTCGTAATGACCTTGAAATGATAATGTAGAAGCATGGAATTTCACAACCAGAAAGCCCATGCGCCAGGCATTATATGCGCCAGAACTCAGACAGCTAATCGAATAAGCCATAGACATTCGAAGAAGAACTTTTTATTTTATATATAAAAGTCTATTACATGTCTAGAAAAGATGGCACAAAGGAGAATTTTTACAAAGGAAGGATCCTAGATCTACATCCAGCAACCACCATGCGCCTTCCAGATAGGCGCAGCAACCACCATGCGCCTTCCGATAGGCGCAGCAGTCACCATGCGCTGTCAGCCAGGCGCAGCAGATGTCATGCGTCTCCAGCCAGGCGCATCCTACCATCTCTTCAGCAGCTCAGTTATGTGCAACTCTTCCAACCAGGCTCACCTGGCCGAGCAGAGCCCAGTTATGTGCCGCTCTTCCAGCCAGGCTCGCCTGATAAGTGCTTCGCCAAGCAAAGCATTTAACCCTCTGGCTGGAACCAAGGAAGAGAAGAGCACCGCAAATGCTGTGGCCAGGGGAGGCTTCGAAAGAGCCTCCAAAGGCGAAGGAAGACCGTGATCGAAATCGCGGCTAAAGGAGCAGCTTTCAACACAACCAGAGTGGGCAACACCCACTTTGAAGGAAGAAAGAGCCTAGCACCGCCATTCCGATCTACGGCTCTTCCAGAATAACGGAGACGAGGCCCGAACATCCTTATCTTTGGATGCAACAGGCACCTTCCGCCTGCCTCAGAAGCCCTCGACTCTGTCTTTTGGATGTAACAGTCACCTTCAAGAGCATCGAAGACAACACGACGTCTCATCTTCACCCTTGGGAGCACTTCGTCAACAGAATGCACCCACATATCCAAGTTCATGTCGGAAGTACGTGAGGGAATGAGGAACAAGCCTTCTCTCCATGCCACTATTTATAGGCCGGGCAAATCAAACCCACGCGCCAAGTGGATGACTCTCCGAATTCTGTGCAATGAATTTGCATTAAATGGATGAACCGGACGCCTCGAATTCAGCCAAACGGCTATTTATAGCATTCGAGGAGCGAGACAGCCGCGTTATTAAAGGACATGTCGGATGCACCAGCCAAACGGCACATCACACGGACGCGCCCTCCTGCATCAGGCGCATCACACAAACGTGCCCTACAGTACTCGGCGCATCACAGAGGATGCGCCCTCCCTCACATCTCCATGCCAAGTGGAATACCAACCAATGTACCCACTCAGCTGTCCATCGAACGTCACAAACATTAAATGCTGAACTGACACCAGAGTTGGCAGCACGCTTCCCAAAGTCTGAACAGTTGACAGCTTTTTCAGAGAACGAAGCGTCGGCAACGTCAGCATCATCATGACTCCGACGGCTACTGCCACGTGGCCACCCGCATGCGCCTCTACGGCCATACGTCCAAACCAGCATGCGCCTCAAAAGCCATGCGCCTCAGACCCTTCACTGATCCCTAAAGACAGAAGAAGAGTCTCCAGTTGAAGCTTTGCATGCGCCTCAAAAGCCATGCGCCCCAGACTGATCTCTGATCCCGAAAGACAGAAGGAAGGTCACCTGCATGCGCCTCAAAAGCCATGCGCCCTAAATGGTTTATAACTCCTAAAGATTATTAGCCGCAGTCTCCTCCTGCGCCCAGATCCAAGGCGCAGCTCACCAGATCACTGCCCCCCCCAAATCCGAGATCTTCGAGCCATGGGTCGATGACACGTGTCCTTTGACTCAACTCGTCCAAGATTTTAGCAACAGAAAGATCTTCTCCTCTGCTACGTGCCGACTCACAACAGCAGTATGAAGAGTTCAACCTCCCAATCAGGGCGCATCATCCGTGCACCCCCATCAGCAACTTCCATGTGGCGTCCCCACGCACCGGCGCATCCTACATGTGCGCGCATGAGCAGCCAACCTGCCCATCTATAAATAGAGGGATCATTTCCTTCTCACAGATACGGACAACAGAGAGAATCCACAACGAACATACAAGAGGGGCAGATACAGACACTCAACGTCTTTCTCCTCTCAGCAAGCTCCAGCACCCAGAGCAATCCACGCCTTCAGAGAACCGATAACCGTCGTCAGCCGGTCAACGGAGTCAACGCATTACCACTCGCTCCATTGGTACTAAGGACCCAGCTTAAACAAAAGTGTACTCCTAGGACTACGTCTAAGTCCTACATTGTAACACTGTTCTGTTTGTATTAAAGTTTTCAATCAAACAATTTTAATGGCAAACAAGCTGGCGACTCTGCTGGGGACTTCTTTCTCCTCTTCCGAGAAAGTCGTGTCACAGGCCGACGACGTGAAGGTGGGCTCCTCCCACAAGACGCTGGTCGTGCGCCTCAATCAACAGGCGTACGAGGAGTTCATTTCTGAAGGAAGTGCGAGTCCTTCGAAGCGGCTACCAAAGCCGAAGAAGACCCGCACGGCCTGGGTGCGCAAAGTCGACGCCTCGGGCACCACCACTGAAGGGGATGCAGCAATCCAGCCTTCCCTTCCTGCTGACGTTCTCAGCAACCAAGGTGTGCCCGCCGATGCAGCGCATCTCTTGGGGAAGCGTGCGGCCGACCACGTTCCCCAGCCATCTCCCTCTCAGGCGAGGAAGATACGTCGACGGAGCAGGGGCGCAGCCAATGCCCCACGCATCACCTCTGATGCGCCATAAAAAGCCTCTGTCTTTGACAGACTCACTCGCTGTAATGGCGAGGAGAATTTGGATGCTGAGTACTATGCGCCCCAGCGGGCTGGTACGAAGAAATCCAAGGCTGCACGGGCCATGCGCCACAAACGTGCTATGCCAGCAGCCGGCCAGAGGCACGCGCTCGTCATCACGCACGCTGCCGATGGCAAGCTGTACAAGGTTGACTCAAGTGCTTCTGCACTAACAACGAGTCGATCTTCAAAGTCCTCATCTCGCTTGGGCGCATCTACTGCGTGCACAACCAAGTCGAGAGAGGCAAACTCAGTGGTCTTGAACTCCCGCGCCTCCTCTGGTTGTGCGTTTGAGGTCCGTTCAAGTCACTTCAAATGTTGTGGTTCCCCCATTACTGATCGTGATGCCTGCTTGGTATTAGATCAGGGGGCGCAGCACTCACCTGACCACCCCGGCGTTTGGCCTTACCATACGTCTGAAGGGGGTGTGAAGGCACCACTCTCCTCCAACGACCTGCACAACATGATCACTCACAAGCGCCGGTCAGGAGAGTCGACCAACAAGCACGATGCGCCTCTTACAGGGCATACTTGTGCGGTGGTCACCATCAACTGCTGTTGCAAGACGGCAGTTCCACCAAGACAGTCGGTCTTCCAACGACTACAATCATCGACACCTCTCCGACGTCGCCTTAGGGCGAAGGTGTCAGCTGAAGAGGAGCCAAAGGTCGCTTCATGCAACGTGGTCTCCAACTCCTCATCAATCCGAAAGGCGACTGTCAATTCCTCGTCTTCATCCAAAAGCCAGTCGAGGAAAACCAAGGCAGCTGTCTCGACCTCTGGAGTGTTTGAAGGCACTCGGTCGAGAAAGAAGTCCTTGGAAGAAGCTGGGGGTAGCCAGACCCTTGTTGAGCCTCCTTCCGAAGACGAAGATGTCCAAAGCACAGCTGCGGCGGATCTTCATCATCAAGGCGAGATTACTCTCCCTGAAGCCCCTCAAAATGAGGATGTCCTCCAGGACACTGCCGGGGGTAGTTCTAGAAACGAAGAGGTCCTTCAAGACGGAGCTGAGGGCAAGCAGACCCATGCAGATGCACTTATTGAAGATGAACTCCAGAATGCGGCTGGGGGTGGCCAAACACCAGGAGAAGTAACTCATGAGAGTGAGGCCGAAAGCGAAGCCTCAACCAATCCATCCACTCCTGGCCGTGTCAGGACAGTATACATGGCTGGGGATGATGTCGAGTCTGATGCGCCGTCACAGGACATAGTCCAGCGCATAGACTCATTGGAGGGGGGACTCAAAACCCTCTCTGCCTCAATGCAAGCACTGACGCAAGCAGTGTTTGAGATGCGGTCGGCCTTGATCAGGACACCTTCAACTGGTCCTGACCCAGGAGTTAATGGGGAGTCGAGTGTGCCCCTCCAACGGGTGCCCTCGGATACAGAAGCACCTCGGACCTCGGAGCCCTCAAATGCTCCAATCCAGATGGTACCTCCTTCCCTGACTCCTAGCTCTACGGAGGATGTGGTCGAAATGATCAAAGACCTGCGGGAGCGCTTCGAGTCCAAGAACAGGCAAGAGGAACGCCAGAAGATGGGCATTCCCCAGCCTTATCCCCTCGAATGGAACAAGGTGGTTTATCCCCCAAAGTATAAACCGCAAACACTCACCCCATACGACGGGAAGGACTCTCCGCGACGGTACCTGACGTACTTCCAGTCACAGACAGGGCATCTTCCGAAGGAGGACGCGCTCCTCACCAGTATCTTTGTCGGGGCCCTAAAAGGAGTGGCGTATGACTGGTACTGCAGCCTCCCCGACAATTCCATATCGTCCTTCGACGACCTGACGCGCCTCTTCCTCGACCGCTTCTATGACGGCGGGAAGGACATGACGATGGCGTCTCTCATAGAGATACGTCAGAAGGAGAAGGAAACGGTTCGGGCGTTTATCGAACGCTTCCGACAGGCTTGCTTCAGGCTACCTCCAGGCATGCCAGAACATGCGCTCCTCTCCGCTTGCAGCATGAACATGTTGCCTGCAGTAAAGCTCTGGCTCAACTCTACTCCCCCTCCTGACTGGAGCTCCCTGATCATCGAAGCTGAAGCTGCAAAAAAGAAGGCGGCCAATGCACGTCTTCTGGGTGTCAGCTTCCCCGCCTTTGACGATAAGGGGAAAAAGTCCGCAGCTAACAGCTCCGGACGAGAAGCAAAGGGGAAACAGGCATTGACTGTTAATGCCTCAAAAGGCGCATCTGTGCCTACTCAGAAGCCTCCACTGGCACCGAGACCCAAGGAGGTTTATTCATTCAATGATGACGACACCTTACAACTTTTCGAGATACTGAAGCAGGGTGACAAGATCAAGCTACCGGACCCAAAGCGGCCCGATGAAGTTGGGAAAGTGGACAACCCAAGGTACTGCCACTACCATCGGTTTGTCGGACACCCGACCAAGGACTGCTACGTCCTCAAGAATTACATCCAACGCATGATCAATGCGGATGTAATCTCCGTCGATTATGAAGAGAAGACGGTGTCGGCCAATCTGGTTTCGCTTCAGTTCGGCACCTTGCCGCCAACTACCACACAAGATGGCGTCGTCCCCATCCCTAAGGCGACAATGGAGGTGGTAAACTTACCACCTACTCGTGACAATGTGAGTGGACTCACCCCGCTCACCCATCTCGAGAAGAGGTCCTCTGGGTTCACCCCGACCTCGTCTCCAAGATGACTCAATCGGAGGTACGCCCTACCTCCAAATCAAAAGGCAGGAAGATAAAGTCTTGCCGCACAGTCTCTTCTTCAACAGAAGAGGCACTTCCAGTGCAAACCGTGCACACAGAGCTCCCATCCGGCGAAGCCGCCGCGAG
>JANAVB010026398.1:1169345-1389673 GCA_029216955.1 Iris pallida
TACCGGAGTAAAAAGGTCCCGGTATAGACATCAAACATCTCCAGTAGTGCGAGGAGGAACATATGCCTGTTGAGATCAACACCCGCCTGGGTAGCACGGATCGCGGCAGTCAACCCAATCTCTCGAAGCTCGGTCCGAAACCGTGACAAGATCCAGAGTGTCAGTTTATCCCACTTGGAAACGTAATGGCACCAACCCTCTACCCGAAAATCTCCTTTCGGGTATGAGCGTTCCATCAAAAGCATACGATGTGTAAAAGTCAAAGCACTATAAGCAAACGTATCAATGGGTACGTCACTATAGAGGCTCCCGGGGCGTAGAGTCCGCCAGGTGAAAGAAGACCCAGACCGTGTGGCGGTCAAAGTATCCCTTCGGTCGAAAGTAGAATCAATTTGGATGACGCCAGTCACCGCTCCCCCCTGAGAAGGGGTAAGATCCCAAGACATCCTCCTCTGGGAAACAAGGTGACAGAAGGATGTCAAAGGCCATTGACGTTCAAGTTGCTTGACAGTCATATGCACCCCATTTGCTGTAAAGAACCAGTCCTCCTTGACCTTCAACACCGTCGCATCAGTAGAAGTGAGACGGTCTCCGAATAGGAACTCAGGCTTCAAGAAGGTCAATTTATCAGATATGGAAGATTTTAAAACACCACGTTCCATCATCCGTTTGAGGAACCCATACTGCTGCTCACGGATTTGGGTCATTCTCTCGGGAGGCTGATCCAGCATAAGAGCCTCTTGAGCGGGGTTTATCCCTTCCTCATCATACTCTACTCCCATCTGGTTGAAGACAGAGAACACTTCATTCAAAGGCAGGATTGCTACCGATACTAGCAAAGATCAGAAAAAATGTTAGAAGCAACAAGAAGAGCTTCGGCGCATCATCAGGGTTTAAGCCCATGCGCGCCAGCAGCCTCGGTGCATCATCAGGGTTTTAGCCCATGCGCGTCAGCAGCCTCGGCGCATCATCAGGGTCTAAACCCATGCGCGTCGGCGAATAAAGACTGCGTCACATCATTAAAGACCCAAGGTCTATGTGCGTTGGTGTACGAAAAAACGAGACTTACCGACCACCTCTGGCCGAACTTCGACAGGCCGTCGGGGAACGTCAGCCGTTACAACTTCCGCAGGCTCCTTCGCTTTCTCCTTCCCCTTGCCGGCACCACCGCGAGGAGTCTTGGGAGCCATTCTCTCAAAGAAGAAAAAGTTAGGGTTTTGAAGAAAAAACTCTAAAGAAAGCAAAGGCACAGAGCAGATGAATTCTCTCTCTCTCCAACCCTTACCTATTTATAGGACTTGGTCGCACGCATGAACCGATGACGTGTAATCTCAGCCGTCGCTTCGGGTTCCGTGAGGAGATAACAACAAATGCAACCAAAAGATCATCATTAATCTTTTGGGTTACCAAGGCGTCATCATCATCAACTGAAAGGAGCATGCGCCCGAACAAGCATGCACCCAAAAATCATGCGCCCTGACCTCCATGCTTCTTATTCAAAGTATTCCAAAACTTATTCAAAAGTTTTGAAAACTTTGAAGGGGATCTTGTAGAAGCATGGAATTTCACAACCAGAAAGCCCATGCGCCAGGCATTATATGCGCCAGAACTCAGACAGCTAATCGAATAAGCCATAGACATTCGAAGAAGGACTTTTTATTTTATATATAAAAGTCTATTACATGTCTAGAAAAGATGGTACAAAGGAGAATTTCTACAAAGGAAGGATCCTAGATCTACATCCAGCAACCACCATGCGCCTTCCAGATAGGCGCAGCAACCACCATGCGCCTTCCGATAGGCGCAGCAGTCACCATGCGCTGTCAGCCAGGCGCAGCAGATGTCATGCGCCTCCAGCCAGGCGCATCCTACCATCTCTTCAGCAGCTCAGTTATGTGCAACTCTTCCAACCAGGCTCACCTGGCCGAGCAGAGCCCAGTTATGTGCCGCTCTTCCAGCCAGGCTCGCCTGATAAGTGCTTCGCCAAGCAAAGCATTTAACCCTCTGGCTGGAACCAAGGAAGAGAAGAGCACCGCAAATGCTGTGGCCAGGGGAGGCTTCGAAAGAGCCTCCAAAGGCGAAGGAAGATCGTGATCGAAACCGCGGCTAAAGGAGTAGCTTTCAACACAACCAGAGTGGGCAACACCCACTTTGAAGGAAGAAAGAGCCTAGCACCGCCATTCCGATCTACGGTTCTTCCGGAATAACGGAGACGAGGCCCGAACATCCTTATCTTTGGATGCAACAGGCACCTTCCGCCTGCCTCAGAAGCCCTTGACTCCGTCTTTTGGATGTAACAGTCACCTTCAAGAGCATCGAAGACAACACGACGTCTCATCTTCACCCTTGGGAGCACTTCGTCAGCAGAATGCACCCACATATCCAAGTTCATGTCGGAAGTACGTGAGGGAATGAGGAGCAAGCCTTCTCTCCATGCCACTATTTATAGGCCGGGCAAATCAAACCCACGCGCCAAGTGGATGACTCTCCAAATTCTATGCAATGAATTTGTATTAAATGGATGAACCGGACGCCTCGAATTCAGCCAAACGGCTATTTATAGCATTCGAGGAGCGAGACAGCCGCGTTATTAAAGGACATGTCGGATGCGCCAGCCAAACGGCGCATCACACGGACGCGCCCTCCTGCATCAGGCGCATCACACAGACGCGCCCTACAGTACCCGGCGCATCACAGAGGATGCGCCCTCCCTCACATCTCCATGCCAAGTGGAACACCAACTAATGTACCCACTCAGCTGTCCATCGAACGTCACAAACATTAAATGCTGAACTGACACCAGAGTTGGCAGCACACTTCCCAAAGTCTGAACAGTTGACAGCTTTTTCAGAGAACAAAGCGTCGACAACGTCAGCATCATCATGACTCCGACGGCTACTGCCACGTGGCCACCCGCATGTGCCTCTACGACCATGCGTCCAAACCAGCATGCGCCTCAAAAGCCATGCACCTCAGACCCTTTACTGATCCCTAAAGACAGAAGAAGAGTCTCCAGTTGAAGCTTTGCATGCGCCTCAAAAGCCATGCGCCCCAGACTGATCTCTGATCCCGAAAGACAGAAGGAAGGTCACCTGCATGCGCCTCAAAAGCTATGCGCCCTAAATGGTTTATAACTCCTAAAGGTTATGAGCCGCAGTCTCCTCCTGCGCCCAGATCCAAGGCGCAGCTCACCAGATCACTGCCCCCCCCCCCCAAATCCGAGATCTTCGAGCCATGGGTCGATGATACGTGTCCTTTGACTCAACTCGTCCAAGATTTCAGCAACAGAAAGATCTTCTCCTCTGCTACGTGCCGGCTCACAACAGCAGTATGAAGAGTTCAACCTTCCAATCAGGGCGCATCATCCGTGCGCCCCCATCAGCAACTTCCACGTGGCGTCCCCACGCACCGGTACATCCTACATGTGCGCGCATGAGCAGCCAACCTGCCCAGCTATAAATAGAGGGATCATTTCCTTCTCACAGATACGGACAACAGAGAGAATCCACAACGAACATACAAGAGGGGCAGATACAGACACTCAACGTCTTCCTCCTCTCAGCAAGCTCCAGCACCCAGAGCAATCCACGCCTTCAGAGAACCGATAACCGTCGTCAGCCGGTCAACGGAGTCAACGCATTACCACTCGCTCCATTGGCACTAAGGACCCAGCTTAAACAAAAGTGTACTCCTAGGACTACGTCTAAGTCCTACATTGTAACACTGTTCTGTTTGTATTAAAGTTTTCAATCAAACAATTTTAATGGCAAACAGATAAGGACTGTGTTTGCTTGCCTTCCAACTTGTCTGCACCATTCTAATGGACTGCCAGAAAGTCTGTTGTACAGAGGGATCATTTCCTTTTACACTAGTTCTACACATAGACTGTCGCGTAATCTGGCAGTCCTTCGTGTTTTATGGACTGCCAGAAAGTCTGGCAGTCCTGTTGTACAGTATTTCTACAAATAGACTGTCGCGTAATCTGGCAGTCCTAGTTACTTCTTGGACTGCTATATTTTGTGGCAGTCCTATTTTACACTAGTTCTACACATAGACTGCCGCGTAATATGGCAATCCTTCGTGTTTTATGGATTGCCAGAAAGTCTGGCGGTCCTATTGTACTGTATTTCTACATATGGACTACCGCGTAATCTGGCAGTCCTAGTTACTTCTTGGACTGCCATTTTTTGTGACAGTCCGTCTTTACAGACTGTTTGTTTCGGGACTGCCATAATATTTGGTAGTCCTAGTGTCCAAGTCTTCGGGAGAACTCTATGTGTCGACTACGTATTTGGTCGGTCGAAAATTTATCGAGAGTTCTTTGGATGTTTTGTCGTGTTCTTCGGAAGATCCGGGTTCCTCGATTAATAGACGTGATGATCCACTTTCTTCCATAATTTCTACACTGGGACAAAATATAAGATTATTTCAAAAAACAAATTATTTAAGAAAATTTGTCATTTAGCTGACGTAATCATACCGAATATACTAAGAATCTTTCTTGAAGAATCTTCTAGGATTTGGAGAAATGTGAGGTTGAGAAAAAAGTGGGAACCAGAACTAGGATTTGGAGAAAAAGGGGGAGAGAGAATGGAGAGTGAGGAAGAAGACAAAAATTATAAGAGTTATCTTTATATCTACCACTTGGATAGCCCTGAGTAATTTTTCCAGTGACAAACTTGTAAATAATGGAAAACTAATACTTGGCTAGTCTCGATCAAAATGTTATGTGCCCTTATAATTTGTCCAAATTAATTAGACAAGTACATTGCAGACTATTAATTACTTGACCTTAATTTAACTCGTCTAGGCCTCCTAAGTTTTTTTTTTTAATTTCCGTTTTTAGATCCGAATTTACTAATATATAGAAAAATATGCAAGATAAATCCGTGCTAATCTCTCACTTAGCAGCACCACTTCTGCTTGAGAGACAGTAACAAACCTTCGTCTCACGTTCGCATCATGACAAATCAAACAGATCTATTCTTCTTCTTGTAGTGTTATGAGAAAAATAAATTTTAGTATCGATAGTTATGCGCGGAAGAAGAAATGGTAGGAGGTTTAGGCTATGCATTTTGTAAATATTGGACGCAAATTTTATAAATTTGTACGCTTTTATGCCAAATATGCTATAGCCTATTTTTTTTATCATATAAAATAAAAATCTACACTTCTTCTCTTAGGATTCGAACATGAGATCTACTTTGACATACAAACATAGCAATAGATGAATGTTATAGATTCTACAACATTCATGAAACGCTATAGATAGATATTTTTATAGCACTGCAGAAAGAACGTTATTGTTGATAACATTCTATAGCAGGGACACTTGAACGTTATAGAAAAACTGTTATTGTAGGCGCTATTTGTTGTAGTGAGTATATGTTTGCTGATTATGTCACTGGATAAATTCTAATCTATATATCTCAATAATACAATATTAGTTACAAGTACATTGAACCCTTTGTTCCGGGTTCAACCCTCTCACCAATCTCAAGAAAGAAAAGAATATTACAATTGAAATCTCTCATCCAATCCTATGATGATCTTCCTGAACGAAGAAGACAACTCCTCGAACAGATCTTCTATTCAGTCGTCTTGAAGAGATTCCTAAGAGCAAAGTATGGACTTTCTCTTAGATTTCTGTGGTCTTGACTCCCATGAATATCTTCCTGGACATTCTATGAGCAACTCCCCTTAGTATCTTTATATAGGTTAAAAAATTCTAATTTGGAATTAGAAAATCTATAAATTAGTCCAGCAAAAATTCTAGTCGTCAAGACTATATCACGCGGTCAAAACATATGCTGACTTGGACCCACCTCTGAATTATATTTCGGCAGTTGGTATATTGTCGGTATACCGCGGTATACCGTCAGATACTTGCAATATGTTTTGGAACAAAACCCTCAAATACCGGAAAACCATCGATATGCTGCGGTGTACTGTCGCTGGCTGCGGTGTACTGTCGCTGCTGTTTTGGCTCTGTTTCGATCATCTGTCGTCTTCGTCGTAACTTCCATTAATACTATACGACCTTAGACTGTTCTTTCGCATGCCTCTAATCGAGGCTGAACCCAACACTATTGTCATTTAACATCGTCAACTGTATCTTTCTTTCTGGAATTTTAGAACTGTGGCGATCGATGTACAATTCTTTTCACAACATATCTTCTTGTTAAAACATAGGCCTCGTTTGGTTCGCGGAATGGAAAAGAAAGGAAACTGATTCCTTGATATTTTCTTTCCTTTAGGAAATTATAATTCCTATAAACTTTCCTTTCCGGTGTTTGGAAAGATCGGGATTATAGCCGGAATATATCTTTAATTTTCATTATAGTGTTTGGTGTTTGTAAGAAAAGAAAACAAAATCAAGTCAATTTTTCAAAAATACCTTCGTGCTAATAAAAATAATTATTACTCAGAAATATTTTTGTCTAAAAGATATTATGGATAAAAATGGTAAATAATATTATGAATATGGATATTTTGGTCAAAACTTTTTGTAATAAATGCGGAAAAGTTGGAGGAAAAGTGATTCCTTAGATAAATGGGAGGAACCACTTTCCTTTGACTCCCAAACATAGGAAAGGAATCACTTTTCTTTTCCAAGCTCAAATTCCGGTAACCAAACGAGGCTATAGTGGAGAATCTGATCGATGAAGGTAACGGTCACTGTATGTATATATCTCCAGATTTGCATGACATATTAAATCTAAAATTGGAGAACCTTTAGTTATTAATATAATAGAAAGCATACCTGTGGCAGTAACTTGGAACCTCATACCGGTCTATTTTATCGATCTTTAAGAATGTTTGGATTCGATTGTGTATATCAGAATATAATGGTAAGTAATGATTAACAATCTTCGTGGACGTTTCAAAAAAAAAAAAAAAAAAACTCCTGACAGTAAACAAAAGGAAGATATGAATATATGCTCGATCGATAGTAAATACAAAGATAGGGACAAAAGAAGTGTCTCCCTGCCATATAGGAGGTGACTCAGGTGAGTATTTGGTTAATTCGTATCAAATCGAATCGAATAGCCAAAAATTGAATTTGACCAAAAATCGAATAAATCAAACCGAAACCGAAAGAACCGAATTAATCGGTTCGGTTTATTCGATTTTTCGGTTTATTTAAGCTATTTTTTTGATATAGTAACTAAATATACCTAAATTTATTCAGTATATACCTAGAGTATAATATATATATATATATATATATATATATATATATATATATATATATATATATATATATAGTAATTAAAAAATTTATTCGGTTTTCGGTTTTGGACCGAAACCAAAAACCAAAACCGAATAAAAAATCTAGTATTTTCAAAATCGAACCGAACGAAATTTTTTTAAACCGAACCGAATCTCTTATTTGGTTCGGTTCAGTTCCGTCTCGGTCTAAAACCGAATAATGCTCACCCCTAGTGCCATATGTGCAACAAGCAAGTGCGGAGCCATTGGGTTAGGGTGGCTCCAGTCCATCTAATTTTTTATTTTTTCATACATGTCAGTCCACATCTAGTATTTCAACTAAAATTTTGAGCTGATACAAGCTCACAACAGCCCACATTCCAACGGTCCAGTTTTATTTTTTAATTCCTAGCTCACATCTCTCCATCACTATCCTACGTGTACTGTACAATGCAAAATAATATACACTGTGAAGTGTCTCTTTTTCAGAACCCTGCTATCGAGCGCCCCCCGCCCCCTCATCTTTCTCATCGTACGAATATTTCTCCCTCATTCAACCTCTCTCTCTATAACTGCATATTCTCTCCTTCGTTTCATCTTCAACCGAGAATCTTTATCATAACCGAGACCGTACTATCGTCGTCAGACTACAATGACAACAGAAACATGAGTTACAACAGCAACCTCAAGTTCCGCCACCGTTAGTTTGATCCTCACCGTCGGAACCAGGGTGTAGCCAAAAAATTTATTTAAGAGACGCGAAGTAAAAGCGACACCCTGCTACGAATCGCAGGTCCACAATATGATGAATTGCATGCCCGCATCGGAGGATCGTTGCCACTAGTAAGCTATTGTTGTCACTTTTTTAGGATGCTGCCGTAGGCAACACTTGCTTTTTTCCGACGAAAATTCTGACAGATGTATGAGCTCGCGAAGAGGACGTCGGGTGTGCGAACTCATGACGAAGGCGGCAACATAATTTAGCAATAACTACCTGTATATAACTATCTACCTAAGTCTAATTGACCTAAACGTAGACACTTCGTTAAAGTTCCTCTATATATATATATATATATATATATATATATATATATATATATATATATATATTTGAAATATTGGGTAAATGTGACGAACTCGCGCATCTCTCTTAACCACTAGGCTAGAGGTCATTTGCTATATATATATATATATATATATATATATATATATATATATATATATATATATATATATATATATATGTGTGTGTGTGTGTGTGTGTGGAAGCGGATCAAAAGTCCTCCTTAGAAAACTTCCTAAAAATCCTCTCACTCTAATACGTAATTTAATATTAATATTAATGTTAATATTAATGTTAATGTTAATGTTAATATTAACATTAAATACTAAAATTAATATTAAATTTAACATTAAAATTAATATTAACATTAATATAAAAAAATATTAAAAAAATTAATATTAACATTAACATTAATATTACGAATTAGAGTGAGGGAATTTTTTAGGAGGTTTTCTAAGGGGAACATTTGATCCGCTCCATATATATATATATATATATATATATATATATATATACATATATATATATATATATATATATATATATATATATATATATATATATATATTACAAAATTCATAGGACGCACTTGTGATCTTTCGAGACCAGCCAGCTACGCACTTGGTTCGAACTCTCGCACCCTCGACGAGTGTTGCCATATTGCGATACTCTGTTGATGGTAAAATATGATAATAAAGACTTTTAGTATTTGAATTTATGGCTAAATGAGTCTGCCTGGTAAACTAAATATAATTATTTTTTTTTAGTATGTTAGACACGATTATACATTGGTCAAACACGATACAGTATGTACACGATAAAATATGGACACGATGATACTTACAAAATATTTATTTTGTTAAAAAAATTAAGAATATTTTGAGTTCAGTCCGGATACACTAAAATTCTAAAAAGTCGAGTATGCTAAGAATCCATGTACTTGGATAACTATTTGATCTTTTGCCCCTAATACTAATTGGTACAAGTTGTAGTACTTGTGGAATTTTTTTTCCTTCTAAAATACTTCTAAATACGACGGTATGCAAAAAAAAAAAAAAAATCTAAAATCTTATAAACATATCTGTAAAAAACTCAATTAAAATATATTCAATATTCAAATCATATTTAAACTAACTATATGGCATATTATCTAAACATATATTCAAATTTCTAAAAATATATATACAAATATTAATAAATTAAAAATATATTTAAACTATTAATATAATTTAAATTTTTATCTAATTTTTAATGATATTATTTTTTTTGTACGGGGATCACACGTAAACATGTCTAGTCTATATGTGGAGAAACAACGGTGTGCGACGAGCTTATCCGTGTATCAGAGAAACTCGGGGAATACGATGAGTGTCATTCTAAGTATCGAAGAAACTCGAAAAATGTTATTGCCGTGAACGCCGGGGCACGCTTTTCGATGGAAAATACAGAAACTGAAACAGTTGTAAAGACAATGTTTCAAATGTAATTCCTTAAAGAAGGTTTTGCAACAGAGATCCAGAAGGATTCTGCAAATTACGAGATCTAAAAAGATATCGTAATTCACGAATAATCTAAAGAGATTTTCGTGACCGTAGCAAACTGGCAGTAGTGCCTTCTAAAAAGAAGATACTGACAGAACTGCTAAAGGCAACAGAAGGGTGACAGGCGAGAGATGGAATTGCTGGGGTGAATGATCACCGTTGCTCAAAGCTTTATTCGCCCTCTGCGAACAGCTTCCAGGAACCAGCAAGGTTGACGGAAAACCTTGGAACACTCCTGCTCTTCTGACTCCTCGGAAGACAGCGAACTCCTCTGGCAATGGTACTCTTCTCTCTCTGTTTGAAGTAACAGAACTCACGCGTACTAAAAAGTACTAGTGTTTGTGTTAAACAACACGCTCACTACTATGTTGTGTTAAAGAACACTTAGAGTTTTCTCTCTAGAATTCTGATTACTTCTGCCAACTGAGAGAGAGAAGAGAACCTGCATATATAGCCCACGGGACGGTTGCCAAGCAGTTGCCTGCACTTCAGGGTAGTGGCAGAACCACTCCTGAACATGCAGCAACTGCTGCAACCGTTCCCGCTCTAATATGCAGCCAGCCATACGCACATACGCACTCTACGCACACTGCGTACGCTGCGTACGCTGCGCACACTCTACGTACGCTGCGTACGCTGCGCACACTGCGCACACTGCGCTGCAAAACGCCACATTACGCCTCATGAGCCCTTGAGCCCGAGTCCGAGCCCGAGCCCGAGCCCGAGCCCGAGCCCGAGCCCGAGTCCGAGTCCGAGTCCGAGTCCGAGTCGCTAAGCCCCAACGGGGCTTAGCTCCTATGGAATTAAATTTCCCAAGAGCAAAAAGCTTACAGCTTATTAATTGTTGATTAAGCCTTTATATCATTAATAATTAATCCCACATGGCACACACCCATGTGCACTACATGTGCATCTCCATAAAGAGTAAAGACTCATATATATGGAGATACACATTCCTTTCTAGCCGATGTGGGACTAAAAACCAAAACAAAAGGCTATAAACCCAACAAAAAATCGGAACATGAGCTGTTGTCCCAGAGCCATGCGAACTTGGCCCGAGTTCGGTCCCATTAGGAACTCGGTCTAAGTTCGGTCGACTGGAGACAGCATGTTGCTCGATTTTTTGGCTCAAAAAAAAGAGAACTCGGACCGAGTTCGGTTCAGTCGAGGCTGTGCGAGATTTGAGATATTTTTATCAAATAAGTGGTCCAGATTTATTACGGGATTGAAGGGTTTATATTTAGGTATTTCTTAACCCTAATCTATGTAACAAGGTGCAGCTTTTGAAAAGAGAGAGAGAGGGGATTGACGGTTACTTCGAAGAGAAGATCGTTTCAGGTAATCGTTTTCGTCGTTTTCGTTCTTCTTGAGTCTGTAATCAAGTTTTCTACTTCAAATAGTTATAGTGATCCGTTTTGGATCAGTGAGAAGTCTACAAGGAGCTTGTATCTCTTTATTTCAATAGTGGAGGCTTGAGTCCCGTGGTTTTTCTCATCTAAATTTTTCACGTAAAAATAGTTGTGTTTGTGTTGTTTGATTCTTTATTACTTTTGACCTTTTTTTCACAACTTCTTAGTTTAGAAAAACGGTTTTCGCATTTCGCTTCCAACACCACCCACCCAACTACCCACCCACGATCGATCATATTCTGGAGGCTTGCTTGCATGCTCTATAATATACATGTTCAAGAACTTGTAAGTCATTTTCTTTCTGCTAACAAAGTTGGCAATCCTAACATGAAGTAGTTTGTGGGCAGTCCTACTTCTTTGTTGGCAGTCCTATCCGCTCGTCGTTCGCGCCCATGTGGCAGTCCTATCTGCTCGTCGTTCGTGCCCATGTGGCAGTCCTATCTGCTCGTCGTCCGCGCCCTCGCTGGCGTCTGCGGGCGTCTGCGCCCCCGCCGGCGTCCGCTCCTTCGCGGGCGTCGTCGACCCCGCGCCTCTGCCGGCGTCCGCGCTCCAAAAACATATTATTTGTTATTATCTATATTTTATATTTATTTGTATATATTAGTATATTAATTTGTATAGTAATATTTTAATTTGTTATTATCTATGTTAATTTGTATGCTAATTTATTATTATCTATACTAATTTATTTATTTTATATATTAATTTATTTATGTATATTAATTTGTGTATTAATATGTATAAAAATAATGTTATTTAGGATAAAATGAAATACAATAAAAAAATTGTACCCAGTAGTGAAAAAAACTCAAAATGTATAGTACGTGCATTTTCAAACAAAAACAAACACTCAAAACTCACATAGTACTTGCATTTTTTTTTAAAAAATCAAACAATAAAATAAAAACGAAAATAGTTTTTATGTTTTCAAAAAATAAAAATAAAATAAAAATGCAAATCATAATTGTGTTTTCAAAAAAAATATAAAATAAAATAAAATTCAAAACGTAGTTAACAATTGCATTTTCGTTTTTTATTTTTAAAAAGTGCGAGAAGGAATACGCAGTTAACAATTGCGTATTTGTTTCCTCTTAATTTAACCTCTTTTTTTTCTAAATATAATTTATTAATATTTTAGTTCTCTGTACAAAAAAATTCGTTACATATTTATCAGCACATTTGTCTAAAAAAAGAAAATAGAATACAAACCTTTATAAGAAAAGAAAGAAAAAGAGAAAAAAGAAAAGAAAAAAGAAAAAGGAAACATAGACAAAATAGAAACATCGACAGCACGCCATTCAATGGATGGTCCCTTCACGCCAACACTACGTCAGCTACTGTCCTAAACTCTAGATATAATCTCAGCCGCCTATTTCCCCTCTCGGCCCATCCAAGCCGTCCGTATAAGCCTGCGGTTCGCGTTCTTCGGCCCTTATCCAGTAATATTGTAATAACAATATTACAGCCGGTACAATGTCCCTCCACAGGTGCGTTTCCTTATCCTGCTCCGGACCCATATATACACATTTAGGATTATATCGGGTTTTTTTTCAGTAATATGTTGTGTTCCTATGAAAATCTTCGATGAATTTTACGACCCATGACTCATGAGTTGTGATTGTCAAACTTGGGTGTAATTTTTTTTTTAATTATTATTACTATTTTGACTAACATGATTTGCAATACCAAAAGTTTGGTACAAAAATTTTATGAATCAAATTAAATCATATTCGTGGAAACACCCTTCGACTATATAAGTGTGTCCTAGCAAGCAACCATAATTAGAATATGGTTAAATTATTCCAATGATCTGACATTTTTTTTTTTGGACTTTTAACCTTCATCGTTCGATTTCGGTATCAAAATTTTATAAATTACTCTTTTGAATAAACTTTCAATTTTGAAGTACATCGTGGCCACTTCAAAATAATATCTGACAATACAAGTATTTAAACTACACTTTTGTACCACAATATATGTTTTTGAAGGATCTCGATGTGTTTTAAAATTGGCAAAAAAAAAATTTAAAAGAATAATTTATGAAGTTGGGGTGCAAAAGTAGAACAGTAAAAAAGTTAAAGATGCCAAAAAATGTATGAGTGCTATAGTTGGAATATCATTTTAACAATTTAGCCTTATAATATTTTAAACTATTTTAAGGTTAATTTCAAGTCAAAAAGTCTATTTATCTTTATTGCAATATGTATATGCAAAAAGGTCTATCTGGATTCCTGGGTAGTAATCATAAAATATTCATTTCTTTGTTTTACCAAAAGTATTTTTTTTAAAGAAATGTTTTAAATATCCAAATTGCAATGAAAGGACTCAAGCTCCATGTTAAATGTGTTGGAATTAATTAATTCCATTTATTGTTATTAAAGGATGAAAAGGAAAGAGAAGGGACTTTAGTCCCACATCGAAAAAAGAGAAAGACTTTGAGAGTGCTTAAATAGAAATGTGCACTCATGAGGAGTGTGCAACAACCAAAGGGTTGCTAGTGGGTGACCATTGGTTGTTGTTTTATCCTCTTCATGAAAATGTAGCCGGTGTTGCCGGGCTCCGGCTCGGACTCGGGCTCGGACGTAGAGGCGATAGTGGCGCATTGTAGACGCACTTGTGCACTTAGGCAACGTGGCATCGGACGAGCGGCGTAGGCTCGGGCCTCGGGCTCCTCGCGGCGATTCTCGCCCCGAGAATTCCTATTTTTGCAGCAGCCCAGACAAACGAAAGAGTGAATGAACCTGCGAACAGGTGAATGAATGTTGTTTCGGAAGGGTCGCGACTTCACGAAACAACATGAATTCATCTATATATACTACAGATTTCTGAGTCTAAAATACATAGAATCTGAGTATTCATTCCTCTTTCTTTTTCCTTCCAAAGTTTTCCAGAAAGGTGTTCTTCCCTACGCCGGTGTCTCACAACGTCTGGTGAACCTCCGGCAGAAAGGCTGTCTTATCCTGGGTTTTCTGGCGTGCTGACTCTAAGACGTTACCGGAGTGCCCAAAATACTTTAAGGAAAGTGCTGATAAATGCACGATTCAAGCCTCGACGACAATTTCAACTTCGCAGAACTTCAAAGTGAAGTACAAACAATTTCTAACAATCTTAAATTGTTACAAATAATGGCGTCCGAGGCTGCGATTTCGAGCATCAAAGTCATGAATCAGGATCTAGTCAAACTGGTTCGCTTCGACGGGACAAACTTCACACGCTGGCAGGACAAGATGATCTTCCTCCTGACAGCGCTGAAGATCTACTACGTCCTCGATCCAGATCTGCCACTATTCCAGAACCCACTCCAGCAGATTCTGATGCAGTCAAGACAGAACGCAAAAAGCGCAAAAAGGACGAACTGCTGTACCGTGGTCACAT
This sequence comes from Iris pallida, assembly GCA_029216955.1. NCBI lineage: Eukaryota > Viridiplantae > Streptophyta > Magnoliopsida > Asparagales > Iridaceae > Iris > Iris pallida. Next base: position 1,183,946 of record JANAVB010026398.1, read on the forward strand.
TCTGAACACCCTGTCGGACAGACTGTACGATCTCTACACAAAAAATCTTTCGGCAATTGACATCTGGAAGGCTCTGGAATTCAAATTCAGAGCAGAAGAAGAAGGTACAAAGAAATTTCTTATATCAAAGTATTTTGATTTCAAAATGGTTAATACAAAGCCTATACTAGCCCAAGTACACGAACTACAAGTTCTAGTCAATAAACTCAGGACAGTGAAGATAGAACTTCCGGAACAATTCCAAGTTGGTGCTATAATTACTAAATTACCAGCATCTTGGAATAGTTATCGGAAGAAACTACTTCACAGCTCTGAGGATTTCTCACTGGAACAGATTCAAAAACACCTTCGAATCGAAGAGGAATCGAAGGAAAGACAGAAATCCGAGAACAACGGAGTCTCTAAAGCTAACATGGTAAGCGCGAAAGGCAAGAGGCCTGCAGGAAAGAAGAACTTTCTCGGTCCTAAGAAGGACCAACAAAAGTTCAAGAACTCCAGCGCCGCTAAAGGACCCAAGACCGACTGTTTTGTATGTGGCAAAGCAGGACATTATGCCAGAGACTGTCGAGTTCGAAAGACCCAAAACAGCGAAGTAAATCTCACTTAGACAGATGACATAATTGCTACGGTGAGCAAACTCATGACGGTCAAAGGGAAAGCTCCAGGATGGTGCACTACAAGAATAACGATCATTTACGGCACGCGAAATGCACCGTAAATGCGCTTTTACGGCATACATTTTGGTGCCGTAAAAGCTCATGCCGTAAATGAGCATATTATTTACGGCGCATTTAATATGCCGTAAATGTAAACATATTAGCGCCGTAAATATTTTTTTACACAATCTCGACAACCATTTACGACATATTTTGCGTGCCGTAATTGCTATTTCATGGCATACATGTGCGCGCCGTAATAGATATTTTTCACTGAATTTCGACAACCATTTACGACATCTTTCGTGTGCCGTAATTGCTCTTTCACGGCATACATATGTGCGTCGTAATAGATATTCGCGCTGGGTCAAATACGGCGTATAGATGCACGTCGTAATAGTGATTCGCACATGATCAAATATAGCATACATTGTGATGCCGTAAAAGATATTTTTGATAAATTATATTTACCATTTATGACATATGTAGCGTGCTGTAAATAATATTTTATGAATTTTTTTATCAAATAATAATAATAATAATAATAATAATTATAATTATAATTATTATTATTATTATTATTATTATTATTATTATTATTATTATTTCCATACCAATCCATATTTATTTAAGCAAGGATATCAATGGTAAACAAAGTATATAACATAGCAAACATAAGTTAAAGAAATAGTTGATCACTGGCATATATCCCAATCAAACTACAAAAGTGAAATGTAATTCAAAAGAACCCAGACACGTGAGATATCATAAAAATAATCGGATTCAATAGCCAAAATACATTAATAGCAAACAAAAGGCCATGCCAAAGTATATCATGCCATATTGTTTCATGAACTACAAAAGTATTTTAGTACTGAATAATAAGAACAATACAATATGTCAATACAAATTGAGCTTGTTTCATAATTTGTCCTACTTTGGGAAAAAAATGTAAATTGTCTTCTATGACAAATTTCGGCTCAAATGGTTGCAGAGGTGAAGCTTCAAACACAAAACCCAAATTTTTTTCATTGATTGATAACCTGCACAAACATAAAATGTATTTAGTTCATATATCCAATTTGATGTATATATAAACACAACAATGAAAAATTATACATAAATAAATGAGTATTATGGGCACAAATTAATGTATGCATAAACACAATATGAACCGGTCAGAAGCTTCATGTACTTAAGAATAGATGCATATTTGTTCTTTCATTAGACAGACTAATTTCAATATGAGAATCTTAATCCTAACCATAGTTCAAGAATGTAGGAAAGAGAATGAAATACAAAAGCCAAACGAATAAAAATTTCAAATCTGACCTGTAGCATGAGATTGACAGGTCCATCATGGGCAGTATATGGAAATTTTCCTGTACCACATTCAAATATGGCTAACCCAAGGCTCCAAATATCAGCTGGATATGAGTAGTTCTCACTTCGCATCCTTTCAGGCGACATGTACGTAACAGTGCCAATAAACGTAGCACACTGATAAAAACAACAGACAATGAGGTCCAAAATGCATTCTTCAATATCTACTTCCATTGAAATCTAATAGGCAAGAATAAAATCTAAGAATCTTGATATAATTTTGATGTGTTACTACAAAGTAGAAGCATGAAGTCGTACCATAGCCACTGAATTATCTAAATCTGCACTGATTCCAAAGTCAGTAATCTTTGCCTCCCCCTTTAGATTTATAAGCAAGTTCGCAGGCTTTATGTCTCTGTGAACCAAATGTCTCATCCCGTGCAAGTAACTTAGTCCCTAGAAATTTTAGCATATTACTTGCCCAATGTGTAAACACATAAAAAACTAGTATGGAAAAATAGTATACAACAGCTTCTGAAAGATGTGAGAAAGAACTGGCTCAGGTATAGAACCTTTCATGCGAACAACGTCTGCAAGTGAACCTCCATCCACGTACTCTAGGGCAATGCTAATTTGTCCTGAGACAGGGGTATAAAATGCCCCTTGAAACTCAACCAATCCCTGGTAGCAACATGCCTCACATAATGTTCGAATCTCATTTAAAAGTTGTTGTCTTTTTTCCTATTGAGGTAAAAAAGAATGTGTTAATATCCAAAACTCGTGCAAACAAATAAAAGGAGGAAAAGCATATCTAATAATAAAGATTATTTGCTCACCGTTCCTTCCATATTTCTTGAGGTCATTTTTTGTAATGTGGTATTTCAAATATATCCAAACCTCTTTATGCCAAGCCAATTAGACACTGCCTTGAAAAACTCTAACAAACAGGTTCACCCAGTAATGATCACATCATTTTCTAAACTAGTGTTTCATATATGATGTCATGCCAAGCCATTAAAGTTATCTAACAGAGATTATTCAAGATCACGAGATGTCATTGTTTTATTTCTAGACCCCGGTCTCATATGTAAAACATCTCATCATGGTCCCGTTGTTTCCATGAAAGGTGGAGGTGGGGCATCCACACAAACAGACTCCCTAAACCTTAAATTCTAGATGAATACGTAAAGAAAAAAAACTTGTCACTTCTTGAACTTGCATTCGAATATTCTGTGTAGACTGATTGATTATTTATATATATATATATATATATATATATATATATATATATATATATATATATATATATAGGCTAGCAGAGGAAGTGAATGCTATGGTGCTCCAAGACTTTGAATTAGTATGAGCAATCATTTCATAGTAAAATCAGATCATATCAAGATCTAGACTTTGTCAACAGCCTAAATAAATAGAGAACCTAAGTGTTAGAAAACAAGAGCCTATAATAAAAACAATGGATGTCAATCAAGCAACTAGCCAATACATAGAATAAACAGTAGTGCAGGTGCAACCATTGAAATGATCAACCAATTTGGTTCCCTTAATCCTATATTGAGAAAAGTGAGAAATGTACAAGATGCCAACATGACTGCTGAACAATATGACATATGGCAACAAGCCAATTTGAAGAGCAGAGCTACATTTCTCAAGTGACTTCAAGTGATTAGACACATATTTTATCTAAAGAAAGTGAGCTATATTTAAGTTTGTCGATCGTGTTTCTGTTTTCTGTCATCTACAGAGAGCTACGAATGTCGTCCAACGAATCAGACAAGCCCGAGAAGAATCAGTGAAGAAACATCCACCTAATACTATATCGAAAAGAATAACATGACTTTTCACCTCAATATTTTATGCAGACAAGCTCGGGAAGAATCAGCGAAGAAACCTCCAACTAATACTAGATCGAAAAGAAAAAAACATGACTTCTTACCTCGACATTTTGTGTAGCTTTTATTGAGGCTTCCATGAATATCAAGCTATTCTTCTTGGCAAACTACTCCCATTCTTCAGTGCTCATGATTCTTCTATGAGCTAGATTACACTTATTCCTAATCAACATGATTGTCGTATTGGAAGTAGCATGTTGTCTTCGTCCTGATATCATATGTCATATGTTGGGTTTTTAGCATTTAGTTTTGGTTTTTAGTCCCACATCGGCTAGAAAGGAATGTGTATCTCCATATATATGAGTCTTTACTCTTTATGGAGATGCACATGTAGTGCAATTGGGTGTGTGCCACGTGGGATTAATTATTAATGGTATAAAGGCTTAATAAACAATTAAGAAGCTGTAAGCTTTTTGCTCTTGGAAATTTATTTTCATGGAACTAAGCTCCGTAGGAGCCTAGCGACTCGGACTCGGGCTCGGGCTCGGACTCGGACTCAAGGGCTCATGAGGCGTAATGTGGCGTTTTGTTGGCGCACTTAGCACGTCAGCATCGTCGCTAGGCGCATAGTGCGCTTAAGTTGCGCTCGTTGCGCAAGCCACTTGCGCGACCACGTTGCGCGGCCCGTTACGCGAGCCTAGTTACGCTGGCCCAGTTACGCAGCCCAGTACGCAGCCCAGTACGCCCAGTACGCGCAGTGTGCGCAGCGTACGCAGCGTGCGTAGAGTGCGCAGTGTACGCAGCGTACGCAGTGTGCGTAGTGTGCGTAGAGTGCGTAGAGTGCGTATGTGCTTATGGCTGGCTGCATATTAGAGCGGGAACGGTTGCAGCAGTTGCTGCACTTTCAGAAGTGGTTCAGCCACTACCCTGAAGTTCAGGCAACTGCTTGGCAACCGCCCCGTGGGCTATATATGCAGGTTCTCTCCTCTCTCTGAGGGTTGGTAGTAATCAGAATTCCAGGGAGAAAAACTCTTAAGTGTTCTTTAACACAACAGAGTAGTGAGCGTGTTCTTTAACACAAACACTAGTACTTTTTAGTACGTGTGGGTTCTGTTACTTCAAACAGAGAGAGAAGAGTAGAGCCATTGCCAGAGGAGTTCGCCGTCTTCCGAGGAGTCAGAAGAGCAGGAGTGCTCCAAGGTTTTCCGTCAACCTTGCTGGTTCCTGGAAGCTGTTCGCAGAGGGCGAATAAAGCTTTGAGCAACGGTGATCATTCACCCCAGCAATTCCATTTCTCGCCTGTCACCCTTCTGTTGCCTTTAGCAGTTCTGTCAGTATCTTCTTTTTAGAAGGCACTACTGCCAGTTTGCTACGATCACGAAAATCTCTTTAGATTATTCGTGAATTACGATATCTTTTTAGATCTCGTAATTTGCAGAATCCTTCTGGATCTCTGTTGCAAAACCTTCTTTAAGGAATTGCATTTGAAACGTTGTCTTTACAACTGTTTCAATTTCTATATTTTCCATCGAAAAGCGTGCCCCGGCGTTCCCGGCAATAACAATCTCAAAGCTTTATTGCTACGATGGAAAATATTAATGCTTCACTCCTAAACACTGACTTCTGTAAGTTAGAGAAGTTTGATGGAGAGCATTATCAAGTCTGGAAGAGGAAGGTTTATCTCACTCTTTAATTTAGAGACGTTGATCATGTATTGCTTGAAGAGGAACCTACTGTTCCAGATACTGGGTCTGCTGCCGCAATCTCTGCGGCTACTAAACTTCAGGCCAAGTGGAGAAGGGAGAATAGCATTTGCAGGTTGCTTATCCTGAATGCTATGGAGGATTCTCTAGCAGAATCCTACAGTAAGAAACCAATTGCCAGAGACATATGGGAGTCTCTGAAAAAACTGTACGAAGAAGACAAGAACATGAGCAAAATATTTGTGGTTGAAAAATATCACAAATGGCTCTTAGAGGACGAGAAGTCCATGCTGCCGCAGGTCAAAGAATTTCTGAAGTTGCGACAGAAGTTGGAAGACGAGGCTATGCCCCTCCCCGACAAGTTTATTGTTGGAGGGATTGTCTCAAAGCTCCCCGCTGGGTGTAGTAAGTTCTATGCAAACATGCATAGGAAGAAGCTGGAGATCACCCTTGAAGATCTCCTGCAGAAAATTTATGTTGAAGACCAGATGAGGGCTCAACATAAAGTTGACACGCTTTCCAAGCAGATGGCTAACGCAAATTTGGTATCATCAAGGGAACCAAAGGGAAAGGGAAAGCGTGCAGATTTCCAGAAGAAGAAGAAGAACCCTAACAACTTGAATGTTAAGGGAACTTCTTTCAAGTCAAAGAAATCTAAGGCAAAGATGCCTTGTTTCAAGTGTGGCCAGTTGGGCCATTTCAAAAGTGAATGTACAGCACCGGCCAAGAAATCAGAGCAAGGTGAGCCTAGCAAAGTCTCAATGATTACTGATGTAATTGCTATGATTGGACAGGTTGATGCTGTAGGATCTGATTCAGAATGGTGGGTAGATACTGGAGCCACCTGCCATGTCTGCTCCAGTAAGGAGTGGTTCACCACCTACACACCCACTTCTGAAGCGGTTGTGATGGCGAACCAAGCACAAGCTGAAGTGCTCGGGATCGGGACGGTGGTGTTGAAGCTGACTTCGGGGAAGTCTCTGACGCTTCAAGGCGTAAAGCACGTACCTGCTATCGCCAAGAACCTGGTCTCGGGAGGCCTACTCTGCAATGCAGGCCTCAGGATGGACATCAATGCTGGCCAGATGGTGATGTCTATCAAGGGAACATATTTCGGGAAAGCTTTTTATACCGAAGGAATGTTCAAGATTCAGCTTGTAAATCAGTCCAATGTAATTAATGTAATTAATGAAATCACTCCTTCTGCTTATACTCTTGAGTTGTGGCATAATAGGCTAGGACATGTTCATTGTAAACGAATAAACAGAATGTCTAGTCTAGGACTTATCTCCAAGTGTGGGGGTAAGGTAGAGAAATGTGAAGTTTGTGCTCAAACAAAGATCACAAGGAAACCCTTTCCTCGGGTTAATCGAAGTACATATCTTCTGGAGTTGGTACACTCAGATATCTGTGACTTCAAACAGTTCTCTACAAAGGCCGGGATGAAGTATTTCATAACCTTCATCGACGACTTCTCAAAGTATGTGTTCGTCTACTTGCTGAAGGCTAAAGACGAAGCATTCGAAAAGTTCAAGGAGTTCAGAGCCGAAGCTGAGCGGCAGACTGGACAACAACTCAAAAGGATAAGAAGTGATCGAGGTGGGGAGTACAGGTCTCATGAATTCGCATCGTTCTGTAAGGAACATGGAATTGTCAATGAGACTACGGCTCCGTACTCTCCTCAATCAAACGGAGTAGCTGAGAGAAAGAACATGACGTTGACAGAAATGATAAATTCAATGTTGTTGACTGCTGGCCTTCCTAAGTGCTACTGGGGAGAAGCTGCATTGACGGCCACTTTTATTCTAAATAGAGTGCCTCATGCAACTTCAGACGTTACTCCTTATAAACTCTGGTTCAAGGTCAGACCTAACTTGAATGTCATTCGAGTGTGGGGGTGTCTGGCGTATGTCAAGCTTCCAGATCTAAAGATTCAGAAGCTTGGGACAAGGACTACAAAGACGATCTTCTTGGGGTATGCCGAGAAGAGTGATGCTCGGAGATTTCTTGATATTGAGTCAAATCATATCATTGAATCTCGCGATGCAGAATATTTTGAAGACAAGTTTGCAAGGCACAAGAATATTGTTCTTCCGGATGTTCCGGAGAATAATGAGGGTGCACAAGAGACTGAAGTCTTCAATGAAGATGTGGTCCAAGAAGATGTTGTTGTTGAAACAACGGTTGAACCAGAATAAGCTGAGCCGTCAGCTAAGCGTGTGAGGAGACCGAAGGACTTCGGAAGTGACTTTGTCACCTATCATGTGGAAGCAGATCCGCTTACCTATGATGAGGCGATGAAGACCAGAGACGCGGTTTTCTGGAAGGAGGCGATTGACAATGAGATTGATTCCATCACCTCAAATAACACTTGGGTGTTGGTTGATCTTCCTGAAGGAGCGAAACCCATCGGATGCAAATGGATCTTCAAGAAGAAGATGAAAGCAGACGGAACTATTGACAAGTTCAAGGCTAGGTTGGTAGCCAAGGGGTTTTCTCAGAAGCAGGGGATTGACTATTTTGACACGTATGCTCCAGTAGTCCGGATGACCACCATCAGAATGTTGATTGCTCTCGCAGCAATATATAAGATGGTGATACATCAGATGGATGTAAATACGGCTTTCCTAAATGGCGAGCTGACCGAAGAGATTTACATGCAACAGCCAGAGGGATTTGTCATCAGGGAAATTGAAGACAAAGTCTGCAAGTTGGTGAAATCCTTGTACGGTCTTAAACAGGCTCCCAAGATGTGGCATGAGAAATTTGACAAAGTTATAAGGTCAAATGGCTACATGGTCAGCAATACGGACAAGTGTGTTTACACGAAGTTCGCTGATGGAAGAGGTGTGATCGTTTGTCTGTACGTGGACGACATGCTTATCCTAGGTACGGATATTAGATGTGTCACGGAGACAAAAAAATTCATCTCAAGCAAGTTCAGTATGAAGGACTTGGGGGAAGCTGATGTGATCTTAGGGATCAAGATCATCCGGACAGACACTGGACTAGCGCTGTCACAGTCTCACTATATTGAGAAAATGATCACTCGTTATGGGTATCAGGATCTTCCAAGGATCGATACGCCGTACAGGTGTGATCTGAAGCTGAAGCCTAATTCAGGGGAAAGCGTCAGGCAGCTGGAGTATGCAAGCGTAATCGAAAGTTTGATGTATGCTACTACTGTCACAAGGCCTGACATAGCTTTCGCAGTGGAATGCTGAGTCATTTTACGAGCAATCCCGGTATTGAACACTGAAAAGCTGTGGAACGGGTTATGAGATATCTCAAGAAGACTCAGACATATGCACTGTACTACAGCGGAGATCCGTCGGTAGTGAAAGGCTTCAGTGATGCCAGTTGGTGCTCAGAGGTGGAGAGCGAGAGGTCCACAGGTGGATACATTTTCACAATGGGTGGAGCTGCTATATCGTGGAAGTCGAAGAAGCAGACTATGCTCTCGCGGTCATCCATGGAATCTGAGTTCTTTGCACTTGATACCGCAGCCGAGGAAGCAGAATGGCTTCGGGAGCTCATGTATGATCTTTCAGTGGTTGGGGCGCAAATACCGGCGATACCGATATACTGCGACAACCAGGCGACTGCGACGGTGGCATCAAATGATCTCTTCAATGGGAAGAAGAGGACTGTGCGGTTGAAACACAGGGCAGTACACGATCTTATCAAGAGAGGTGTTATTGCAGTAATTGATGTTCGGAGTCAGGAGAACCTGGCGGATCCGTTCACCAAGGGCCTCAAGCGCTAGTTGGTCGATGACACAGCTTGTAAAATGGGCTTGAAGGCATTCTGATATTGTATTATTGTATTCCTACCATAAAGTTTTATGCTATTAGTTCAAAGATTTATCTACTAGGCATCTAGCTTTTGGTTCAAGGGAGGACCACTAATCGGAAGAATATCAGGAACGGTAGGTACATGTTCTATTGGGCATGGAGAGGTTACGGACCTATAACCACTGTTGTCTACTGTTGTTTTCTGTGGAAAACAGATCCTGTGGGAGGTTGGCTTAAATGCCTTAATGAGTTCTCAGGCATTTGGAATGTCTGGTATGCTTTACAGGAAGCATGGTAGCACAGCACTACAAGGAGTGTGACTCCATGCTATGTGTGGCGGTGACTCCACCATGAGGTTCTCGAAGGAGGTAAAGCCTCGGCTATGTTAGCCAAGTCACAGCGACGTAGCACCGCAAATAGGCAGTTGGCCTAATGCTGTATATTGAATTAAAGAGGGATGTAGTCAGCACTACAAAGAGGAGGTGTTCCTCATGTTACGGGTGGCACGACACCACAATGAGGTAAACCCGGCTAGGGATAAAGCCTCGGCCTTGTAAGCCATGTCGTAGCGGCGTAACACCGCACAGAAGCGTAAGGCTTCATGCTGGGTAGTTTGGCACTACAAAGGGGCTAGACCTCATGCTACGGGTAGTATGACACTACGATGAGGTTCCCGGTGATTCGGGATATGGTCCTCGGCTTAAGGCCATGTCATAGCGGCGTAGCACCGCAAAGGAAGCGTTGGACGCTTCATGCCATGTCTCTTTAATAAAGAACTCACCTATAGTGTATGGACAAAGAGATATCAGGCCGTCTCTTGAGGGTAAACTTGTAGACGCCCAATATTATACACTGAAATCAGGCTGGCACACGGCCTTAAATGTGCAGCCAGAAGCACATGTAACTAAATTATGTGAGTGGAAAGAATTTCAGCTATGATGCAGAATTCAAGGCTTAGTCCATTCTTGTATTATAGTTTGATTTTTGACTCACGTGGGAAGATTCAAGTCTTAAGTGGCATCTATCCTAAAAGCATAATGGACAGTTACTGTGGGGAACACTCGTACTCATATATATAGAGATATGTGGGGGATTGTTGGGTTTTTAGCCTTTAGTTTTGGTTTTTAGTCCCACATCGGCTAGAAAGGAATGTGTATCTCCATATATATGAGTCTTTACTCTTTATGGAGATGCACATGTAGTGCACATGGGTGTGTGCCACGTGGGATTAATTATTAATGGTATAAAGGCTTAATCAACAATTAAGAAGCTGTAAGCTTTTTGCTCTTGGAAATTTATTTCCATGGAGCTAAGCTCCGTAGGAGCTTAGCGACTCGGACTCGGACTCGGACTCGGACTCGGGCTCGGGCTCGGGCTCGGGCTCGGACTCGGGCTCAAGGGCTCATGAGGCGTAATGTGGCGTTTTGTTGGCGCACTTTGCACTTAGCACGTCAGCATCGTCGCTAGGCGCATAGTGCACTTAAGTTGCGCTCGTTGCGCAAGCCACTTGCGCGACCACGTTGCGCGGCCCGTTACACGAGCCCAGTTACGCTGGCCCAGTTACGCAGCCCAGTACACAGCCCAGTACGCCCAGTACGCGCAGTATGCGTAGCGTACGCAGTGTGCGTAGAGTGCGTATGTGCTTATGGCTGGCTGCATATTAGAGCGGAAATGGTTGCAGCAGTTGCTGCACTTTCAGAAGTGGTTCAGCCACTACCCTGAAGTTCAGACAACTGCTTGGCAACCGCCCCGTGGGCTATATATGCAGGTTCTCTCCTCTCTCTGAGGGTTGGTAGTAATCAGAATTCCAGGGAGAAAAACTCTTAAGTGTTCTTTAACACAACAGAGTAGTGAGCGTGTTCTTTAACACAAACACTAGTATTTTTTAGTACGTGTGGGTTCTGTTACTTCAAACAGAGAGAGAAGAGTAGAGCCATTGCCAGAGGAGTTCGCCGTCTTCCGAGGAGTCAGAAGAGCAGGAGTGTTCCAAGGTTTTCCGTCAACCTTGCTGGTTCCTGGAAGCTGTTCGCAGAGGGCGAATAAAGCTTTGAGCAACGGTGATCATTCACCCCAGCAATTCTATTTCTCGCCTGTCACCCTTCTGTTGCCTTTAGCAGTTCTGTCAGTATTTTCTTTTTAGAAGGCACTACTGCCAGTTTGCTACGATCACGAAAATCTCTTTAGATTATTCGTGAATTACGATATCTTTTTAGATCTCGTAATTTGCAGAATCCTTCTGGATCTCTGTTGCAAAACCTTCTTTAAGGAATTGCATTTGAAACGTTGTCTTTACAACTGTTTTAGTTTCTGTATTTTCCATCGAAAAGCGTGCCCGGCGTTCCCGGCAATAACATCATAAACCCATTGTCCAAATTATTCACCCATGACTCGTACAACTTCTTCAAGCGAAGCCCCTTAAAAGAAAAAAAAAAGAAACTCGAGAAAAGCAATTAGTCGAACACCTTATGTGCATAAAAAAGAAGAAGAAAAGAGAATGCAACATGTTGGTGGTGAAGGTGTTGAGAGCTCTTGGGCACCTTCAGCCTACTATTGGCCCTCGCGGCCAGCCCTTCTAGTCTCGATATCACTATACTCGTGTGATCCTTGGTGAGGGCATTGAAGCTAATGTGATGTTTTTTGTTAAATTCTTAGGTGTTATCCTTGGTCGAAGATGGAGTTTTTGGGGTTCATGGAGGAGTCGACGCCGCCGGTGCCGATGAACCTCTGCTATAAAATCAAAGATGGGAAACTCCTCTTATAAGAAACCAAAACGTCATAGCCAATCCCCAATATGGAAAAGAGGAAAAACGAACCTGGAGAAGAAAGAACGTGGAGAGACCCTTCTCCTTTCCTTCTGGCCTTCTCCCCCTTGTGTCGTTCCCAAACCAGATTTGAAGAACGAATCTGTTATGAAGAACCATGTGAAGCAAAACCATATGAAGGAAAACAGTAGGAAACAAATCCTTGTGAAGCAAAACCTGGAGATCCCTAATTGTAGGGATTAAGATGGAGATATAGCCGATCCCCATTCTGAATAGGGTTTAGAAAATAAAATGTGGGGGAAAGCAAAACTTATAAGGAACCCCAATTTTATTATATTAGACGTGGGAAATAAAAATGGGAAGTTTCTTAGGATATTTTTATTAGGTGCAAAATAAAACTTAAGCGGGGTAGAGAGAATTTAGGGAAATTTTCTTAGGATGAAAACCCTTTGTTTTATTTGATGATGAGAAAGTATTCTAATAAATAATTACAACATTCATAGAAAATATATCGTAAATGTCTTCAACCAAAATGCACAAAAAAAATGTCATAAATAAGTCTACAAACCACAAGTCGAAAAATATATGTCACCAAAGAGTCTTCAACAACAACATGCAAAAATGTATGCCATAAATTAGTCTTCAACTATAATGCACAAAAATGCATATCGTAAGTAAGTTTTCATTCTCGGCTAGCAAAAAAAAAATACTGTAAAAAAAGCAAAAAAATTATTTCTTTTACGGCTGACAAATTTGCACGCAGTAAATATATATCATTTACAACGTGCAAAAGATGCACGCCATAAAATGCGCAAAAGATGACATTGTTTTGTCAGACAAAATAATAACCTTAATATTTTTATTAATAAAATGATAAGCTCAATATTTTATTTTCTCTTAAACTTTCACATTGTTTTGTCAGATAAACATAAGTGAAAAAGAACAAAATATCGTAAACCAAATTATAATAATTAATTATATTCATATTTTAAATTTGAGAGAACTAATCCTAACTTTATTGCTATTATTGTCTAATCTCCAACCAACCACTAGTATATACTTTCTTCCTTCAATCTGGATTCAATCCCATAGTATCAATCTTTAATTAATATTTTATAACACACAACTTGTCTTTATCATTGTTTAAACTAAATATGACTCTTAATATTACCATGTCATTGTTTAATTAATATTTTCTTCCGCTGCATAGGAGACGATGAAGGGGAGAACATCGGTTGAAGAAGAGATAGGGGATGAGGAGAATGGGAGTGGGTTTTCTGATGGGATCGAAATAAAAAGAGTGGGAACGAAATAAAAAAAAAGGGGGCACGAAAAAAAAAGAGCGGGCCGAACACGTGAGTAAAAGCTATCAATTACGGCGCGTACAACGCATGCCGTAAATAAAACAACATTCACGGCGTGCTGAGGAACGCCGTAATTGAGATCTCATTCACGGCGCACAAGAACGCATGCCGTAAATAAGTTAACATTTAAGGCATGCAAAAACGAATGTCGTAATTAAGTTATCATTCACGGCGTAGGAAAATACGTGCCGTAAATGCGTTTGCAATTACGGCATGCGGGTAAAACACGCCGTACAAAACACAAAAATTGACTCTTTTATGGCACACAGAATTGCACGCTGTAAAAGAGTGTCATTTACGGCGCACAGGCAATGCGTGCCGTAAATTGTGCGCCGTAAATGATCATTTTTCTTGTAGTGGTGGTACGATACTTGTGCTACCGTTCATGTTTCATACGACAAAGCAGCTTTCAAGACCTACTCTGAAGTCAATGATGGACAAGAAGTTCAGATGAAAAATGAAGGACACTCAACGGTCGTGGGAACAGGTGATGTGGAAATCCAATTCACTTCCGGGAAGAAAGTAACTCTGACTAACGTACTTCACGTCCCGGATATGAGTAGAAACCTCGTCAGTGGAGTCTTGTTGGGTAAACCAGGAATAAAATCTGTCTTTGAGTCGGGCAAATTAATTTTGACCCGTAATGGGGTGTTTGTTGGAAAGGGATATACCGATGAGGGTATGATAAAACTTTGTATCATTGAAAATAATATCAATAAAATTTCTACTTCTGCTTACATGATTGAGTCATCTACTTTATGGCATAGTAGATTAGCGCATATAGGTATTAGCACTATGAAAAGGTTAATTAAATCTGGATTAATTTCATGCAATTCTGAAGACTTAGATAAGTGTGAAATTTGTGCAAAACCCAAAATGATTAAAAAACCTTTTCACAGTGTAGAGCGTAATACCAACCTACTTGATTTAGTTCACTCTGATTTATGTGAATTTAATGGCACATTATCTCGAGGAGGTAATAAATACTTTATTACCTTCATATATGATTGCTCTAGATTTACATATGTATATTTATTAAAGCATAAAGATGAAGCCTTTAATGATTTTAAAATATACAAATCAGAGGTTGAAAATCAACTTGGTAGAAAGATTAAAATACTTAGAAGTGATAGAGGTGGTGAATATTTTTCTTTTGAATTTAATACCTTCTGTGAAGAGAACGGTATTATTCACGAATGCTCTGCACCACGGACACCACAACAGAACGGACTAGCCAAAAGAAAAAATAGAACATATCAAGAAATGATAAATGCAATGCTAATGCATTCTGAATTATCATTTAGTTTGTGGGGAGAAGCTTTACTTACTGCATGTCATATAATGAACCGAATTCCTTTGAAGAAAACTGGTATTTCACCATATGAGATATTGAAAGGCCGTAAGCCTAATATCAGTTATTTTAGAGTGTGGGGTTGCATAGCTTATTACAAAAACATGGATCCTAAAAGGACCAAATTAGGTCCTCGTGGAATTAAAAGTGCTTTTGTAGGTTATGCTGCCAATAGTAAGGCATATAGACTTTTAAACTTAGAGTCTAACATTATTGTCGAATCCAGAGATGTGAAATTTTTCGAGAACCTTATTACTAAGAATAAGGTTCCTGAGATTCCTGCTAATGAAGAGTCTCGTGAGGAGAGCTCTTCACGATTAGTTGAAAAACAACCTGAGCTTCGGATCAACAAGAGAGTTCGAAATGCTAAGGATCTAGGATCTGACAAAATAGATTCTCAACTAATTTCTTTTTACTTAGTAGAAGGAAATACAGAGAAATTTATTCGAAAGATTCCTATCATTCTTCAGGTGGAAGATGATCCTAAAACCTTTAAGGAAGCAAGAGCTTCGCGGGACTCATCCTTTTGGAAAGATGCTATCCAAGATGAGATGGATTCAATAATATCTAACCACACTTGGGAAATTGTCGATCTGCCCAAAGGGTCAAGACCTATTGGATGTAAGTGGGTGTTCAGGAGAAAGTATCACAGTGATGGTACTTTAAACACCTACAAGGCTAGACTAGTAGCCAAAGGATTTCGACAAAGAGAAGGAATTGATTATTTTGACACATATGCACCAGTAGCAAGAACGACTATAATTAGAATATTGTTTGCGTTAGCTTCATTGCATCATCTTAATGTTCATCAGATGGATGTCAAAACGGCATTCTTAAATGGAGATCTCGATGAGAAGATTTACATGGAGCAACCGGAAGGGTTCATGCTCCCGGAAAATGAACAAAAGGTATACAAACTTGTTAAATCCTTGTACGGATTAAAACAAGCACCAAAGTAGTGGCATCAGAAATTTGACTCAGTCATAATTTCTAATGGCTTTGTTCACAATGTTTGTGATAAGTGTTTATACACTAAAGTATATGGAAATATCGTGATATTTCTTTGTCTCTACGTTGATGATATGTTGATCATTAGCAACGAGATGAGTGAAATTACAGAAACGAAGAGGTTTCTAACTTCCACATTCAAGATGAAAGATCTTGGAATAGTTGACACTATTTTGGGGATCAAAGTAATACAAAACAGTGGGGGTTTTGAACTTACACAGTCACACTATGTTGAGAAAGTGCTAGACAAGTTCAAACACCTAAAGTTCAAAGAAGTGAACACTCCATTTGATCCAAGTGTTAAACTAGAAAAGAATTCTGGAAGAGCCGTAGCTCAATTAGAATACACAAGAGCTATTGGATGTCTTATGTATTTGATGCAATGCACAAGACCTGATATAGCATTTGCAGTTAGTAAAATGAGTAGATTTACTAGCAACCCTAATAATGAGCATTGGAGGGCTATCGGAAGAATTTTTTGTTATCTTTTGAAAACCAAGAATCTTGGATTACAGTATGGTAGATTTCCTGCCGTATTAGAAGGATATACCGACGCTAGTTGGATATCAAGTGTCGGGGATAACAAATCTACGACAGGTTGGGTATTTACACTTGCCGGAGGGACAGTTTCTTGGAAAAGAAAGAAACAAACATGCATTACCCATTCGACCATGGAGTCAGAGTTTGTGGCTCTAGCTTCTGCAGGACAAGAAGCTGAGTGGTTGAGGGATCTTCTATTAGAAGTTCCGCTGGCTAAGGATAATGTATCAAAAGTGTCAATACATTGCGATAGTCAAGCTACACTGGCAAGAGCCTACAACGAAGTGTATAATGGGAAGTCTAGACATATAAGTCTAAGACATACATATGTAAGGAAATTGATTAAAGATGGAATCATTTCTCTTACGTATGTGCGTACCAGCTATAACTTAGCTGATTCTTTTACTAAACCACTAGCTAGGGATTTAGTAAAATCTACCTCGAGAGGTATGGGATTGAAAATCCTTGAGTAAGAGTTCCAACAACAGTGGCAACCCAATCTAATGTTAAGAAAACCTTAACCTTAGATTCAATGGGTAACAACAAACTGTTGATTTGGATGTATACGACATGATTATGTCGACTGTTATAATTTGATCAGTGTTGAGTTTATAAAACTCTTAATGAAGTTCAGCAATGTTGACATGTATCTGTAAAGCAACAGAGATACTGAAAGAACTTCACCTATGTGAATTTAGAGATGGTGCCGTCTCAGTAAGATCTGGAGTTTATCTTATAAAAATTTACGAGACAGGATCAACACATGACCATTAATAGTGCTAAGCGAGAGATGTAGGCGAAGAACTACAAAAGAATGTGTGTAAAGTAACACCGATTTTATCACAAAGAATAGCTGGTTCAAAGTCCAGCTACCAGAGATTCCGATAAAATCTTGTGTTGCATCTACTGAGGTTAGGTTCAAATCGAAAGATACCTAACTGTATTAACATTCTTTAAGTGATGTATTCTGGAAATCCTTTCCATCATTTATGGAACAAGTGGGGGATTGTTGGAATTAATTAATTCCATTCATTGTTCTTAAAGGATGAAAAGGAAAGAGAAGGAACTTTAGTCCCACATCGGAAAAAGAGAAAGGCTTTGAGAGTGCTTAAATAGGAATGTGCACTCATGAGGAGTGTGCAACAACCAAAGGGTTGCTAGTGGGTGACCATTGGTTGTTGTTTTATCCTCTTCATGAAAATGTAGCCGGTATTGCCACCGGCAACACCGGCTCGGGCTCGGGCTCGAGCTCGGGATCGGGATGACGTAGAGGCGATAGTGGCGCATTGTAGACGCACTTGTGCACTTAGGCGACGTAGGCTCGGGCCTCGGGCTCCTCGCGGCGATTCTTGCCCCGAGAATTCCTATTTTTGCAGCAGCCCAGACAAACGAAAGAGTGAATGAACCTGCGAACAGGTGAATGAATGTTGTTTCGGAAGGGTCGCGACTTCACGAAACAACATGGATTCATCTATATATACTACAGATTTCTGAGTCTAAAATACATAGAATCTGAGTATTCATTCCTCTTTCTTTTTCCTTCCAAAGTTTTCCAGAAAGGTGTTCTTCCCTACGCCGGTGTCTCACAACGTTTGGTGAACCTCCGGCAGAAAGGTTGTCTTATCCTGGGTGTTCTGGCGTGCTGACTCCAAGACGTTACCGGAGTGCCCAAAACATTTTAAGAAAAGTGCTGATAAATGCACGATTCAAGTCTCGACGACAATTTTAACTTCACAGAACTTCAAAGTGAAGTATAAACAATTTCTAACAAAATGTCAATAAAATATGAAAATGATATTGTATTGTTGTATATTACTGGTCAGAAATTTCAAGAAGGACAAATGAACTGACACATTAATGACCAACCTTAGATTGTACCTGAAAATTCATTTGATGCCAATGACAACGGAAAAGACAAATATTTGAACAGACGTTCGCTGAAACATAACATTCATTGAAGGCTCAAATGAATGTCTAAATAAACATTTCCCAGTAATTTTTTTGGAAATTAAAGTCCAGATGTACGGAGCCAGGAGACCGTGGCTGAAACCGAGACATTATCTATCATCCTTCTATTGGCTCGTCTACGGGGCCAACAAAAATTATAGCTGTCTCCGATCAAACGACATGACTAATGGGGGCCAACACGTGACGTCGATTCACGCATTAGTCCCCCACGTGGTCTGTTCCCACGTGGTCTATAAGGAAACGTTAATTTTTTTTCGAACACGACGAGTACCCCATTTTTTCCGGACGGAACTGGCTTGAGAATTTAAAAAGGAGATTTTTTTTTTTTGGTCAGGATTAGGATATAGATATAGTACTTCTGGTTATGGTAAATTTCTTATTTCGATTACTTATGTCCATATATGCAACACATTAATAGTATATATGTTTTATTAACATGTCTTATATAAATTTTTGGAATGAAAATTGTTTTTTAAGCTTATACTACACAAATTTTTTTTAATAAAACGGAGGACGGGAATATAGAAACCCACTAACCGAAAGTATTTAAGGAAGGGAGCTAAAAACCAAAAATTCATTGTTTAACGAAGACGTAGATGGGAGTAAAATATTGAATCTGAACCGGAGACGGGGACTTAGACGAGAACAACAATTCAAACACTATTCGAATAATAGAAGATATAGTTTTCGACCACATCCGTCCCGTTGCCATTCCTACACCAAACCTATGCTTTCACTGAATACACTAGTAAAATTATTTGTCTTCTTTCTAATATTATCAAAATATAATTTAAATATTTAAATTTAAATTTGTTATATATATATATATATATATATATATATATATATATATATATATATATATATATATATATATATATATATATATATATATAATATAAGATTTACAAAAATTTATAAATCTTATATATATATATATATATATATATATATATATATATATATATATTTACAAAAATTTAATTTAATTATAATTTGTTATGCATATATGTAAATAAAAGAGGGGATATTCTGTTACACCGAGGAAAAATAAAATAGAAAGTATTCGGTTATGCGAAAGAAAATGAAAAAAATTTTAAAATTATATTTTTTTTGTAATTTTTGTAAATTAAATGTTTAATGATATACATACGACTTAGATGGCTCACATTCCGAAGACGTATTATATAGTAGATTATATAATAGAAGATGTGAATTTTCACTTTCTATTATTATTTACTATTTACTGGTTAGTAAAATGAGAAAAAGAGAGTAAATAATTAATCAAACTAGATTATTAAACACACACAAAGGGAAACTTTTACCTCCATTTTCTTTTCTTAAAAAAAAAACCAAAAGAATCCAAAGACTCGCACTATATAAATCCCCACTCCCAAACCCAAGTTCTCACCACATCCTCACTTCATTCTTCTTCTTCTTCTTCATCTTCAATGGGAGCGGCCATCCTCTCCGACCTCCTCACGGAGATCCTCATCCCCTTCGCCGCAGTCGTCGGCATCGCCTTCTCCCTCCTCCAGTGGGTGCTCGTCTCCAAAGTCAAGCTCTCTCTCGAGCCCCAACCGACCGCCGGCAGCGCGAGCAAGAAGAACGGAGGAGGTGTAGTAGTAGGAGGAGGAGGAGGACGCTACGGAGACTATCTCATCGAGGAAGAGGAAGGGCTCGGCGACCACAACGTCGTCGCAAAGTGCGCCGAGATCCAGAGCGCCATTTCTGAAGGTTTTCGTCTTCTTAATCTTGCTCTTCTTCTTTTTTCCTTGGTCTGCCGCAGCTTTTTTGGTTCGTTGGCGGGAGAGTTCACTTGGGTTGTTGGCAATTTTCGGAAAAGATGAGTTCTTTGGGGCGAAAGATTTGATTTTTTTAGCTGGGTCGCATCAAAATTGCTTCTTTATGAGAAAAACTTGATTTTTTTTTTTTACGGGCAGGAGAGAAACTGACATCTACAGCCATAAAATTGATTGAATTGTGAGGAAAAGTAGATGATTTTTTTGGACAATTGATAAAGGCACTGCACTTTTAATGGGCTAGCCCTGATCAAAAACTTCACTTTTTTTATAACAAGGATTGCACAATTTTCGGGCAGTCCTGCAAACTGAATGGACTGCCAGAAAACTTGGCAGTCCTAAGTCTCAGCATGTGAAACAAGAAAATGGACAGTCCTTACTGTATGTAGGACTGCCAGGAATTTGGGCAGTCCTTGTTATAAAAGACACTTCACTTTTTGATCAGGGCTGGTCCTAATGGGCTAGCCCTGATCAAAAATTGCAGTGCCCTTATCAATTGCCTTTTTTTGTCCCCACAACTTACCTTGCTCTAGTGGTGCATTATTCGAAAGTCAAATCGAACCTAACCAAACCGAATTAAAAAAATTTAATTTGCTTTGAAAAAAATTGGTTCAATTTCGATTTTGAAAATACTAAATTTTTTTATTCATTTTGGATTTCGATTTTGGTCCAAAACCAAAAACCAAATAGACTAGTGCAATTATGTAATTGCTCTCAATTCTATGCATACATATGTTGTAACTAAAATGTTTATATTTTGAAAGCAACAATTCTATTTATGTGTTTTGAACCAGGCTTGGTAATTTAACAACTAGTCTAACTTTGGACGCAAATACAACAAGTGTATGTATAAAAATTATATATTTTTAATGTCATTTAACCATGATTTCAATTTTGGACCGTACCTATTATACAATAGAAATATTCCAACCGAATAATTCGGTTCGGTTCAGTTTCGATTTGGCTAATTTCGGTTCAGTTTTGGTTTTAGATTTTTAGAATTTTGATTTATTCGATTTTGACTATTTCAATACAGTTGAAATCGAATAAACTGAACGCTCACCCCTACTTTGTTCTAATTTGTTTGCGCAATCTACTGACATATCATTCTTTAGTCATCATAATAGGAAGAGTTGGTTCATTTTTGCAATGAATAAAAGTTTTTTTTATGGATTGTTTCATTACATATACTGAATATTTTATGGCTTATATGTTGACGGGACACTCCAATCATCGTGACACTATCACGATCCAAATTTTGGTGTCCTGGTGAATTTTGGAGTGTTTGTAAGTTGAGACACAGATACGTCAAGGATTTTAGTAGGAAGAATTTTTAACATTTCATGCTCCATACGGTTGTTTCGTGTGATCAAACAAATCACCACTACATTTTCTCGGTGAGGGAAGTTGGCAAATTTTGGTGTCCTATCATATTTTGGAGTGTCCGTGTCGTGATACTGGCGGCATTCTGAAACAGGAGCTACCTCCTTCCTCTACACGGAATACCAGTACGTCGGAATCTTCATGGTGGCCTTCGCCGTCCTCATCTTCGTCTTCCTCGGATCCGTGGAGGGATTCAGCAGGAAGCCCCAGCCCTGCACCTACAGCAAGGACAGGACCTGCAAGCCCGCCCTGTTCAACGCCGTCTTCAGCACCGTCGCGTTCGTGCTGGGCGCGGTCACCTCCGTCGTCTCCGGCTTCCTCGGGATGAAGATCGCGACCTACGCGAACGCCCGGACCACCCTGGAGGCGAGGAAGGGCGTCGGCAAGGCCTTCATCACCGCGTTCCGGTCCGGCGCGGTGATGGGGTTCCTGCTGGCCGCCAACGGGCTTCTGGTGCTGTACATTTCCGTCAACCTGTTCAAGGTGTACTACGGAGACGACTGGGAAGGGCTGTTCGAGGCCATCACCGGCTACGGTCTCGGCGGGTCTTCCATGGCCCTTTTCGGGAGGGTAGGGGGCGGCATATACACGAAAGCGGCCGACGTCGGCGCCGATCTCGTCGGCAAGGTCGAGAGGAACATTCCGGAAGACGACCCCAGAAACCCAGCTGTGAGTTTCTTCTCCTTTTGTAGTTGCTTCGATCGAATTGTTGTTCGTCAATTGGTTACAAATGCATCCTCGGCGGCACGACCGTGCAGGTGATTGCCGACAATGTCGGGGACAACGTCGGGGATATAGCCGGGATGGGCTCGGATCTGTTCGGGTCGTACGCGGAGTCGTCCTGCGCCGCCCTCGTCGTCGCGTCGATATCTTCGTTCGGGATCGACCACGACTTCACCGCGATGTGCTACCCACTGCTCGTGAGCTCCATGGGGATAATCGTGTGCTTGATCACGACGCTCTTCGCGACGGACTTCTTCGAGATCAAGGCGGTGAAGGAGATCGAGCCCGCGCTGAAGAAGCAGCTCATCATCTCCACTGCGCTCATGACCGCCGGCATTGCCATCGTCAGTTGGGTGGCCCTCCCCTCGACCTTCACAATCTTCAACTTCGGAGTCCAGAAGAAGGTGAAGAACTGGTAAGAAAATTTATTCGGAGACTATGGCTTTCTTGTTCCGACAGTAACGTACTAACATAGTCATAGTGATACCTCTATTTTAATTTTGCAAATTTTCATACACAGCATTAAAGTTTAAAGAAATTATGCATTTCGATAAATTATCAAAAGAGAACAAAAACATCCATCCTATTTTTTCTAAACCAAACAATTAATAAAAATACCCATTGGATGGACATTTTGTACAAAAAAAAATGTCCATTTTTTTAATTTTTCATATACATATATAAATATGTATTATCTGTATATGTATTTATAACATTAGAATACTAAGAATTTGTCAGGGTTCAAATTAAGAGGATTTGAACCCTCAACCTCCTCTTAAATCTTATTAATACACAAGTTAACCACAAATCCCCAATATTCTGATGTTATATATATATATATATATATATATATATATATATATATATATATATATATATATATATATATATATATACACACACCAATAAATGTAAAAAAAAAAGTTTCAATGGTAGGATATTTTTTTCACAAGATACACTCTACCTATGAGCATTTTTTTCAACAAAATAAAAATAAAAATATACAAGGAAAACGCACATTTGTCTTCCATAGGGTGTTTGTTTTGATTATTTATTAGCATAAACTAGTTAGTTGTTAATGCTAGTAAATGCCGGTACTACCATAGGGCGTTTTAGTTCTTATTTTACAATTTCACAAAATTTTGTTCTTCCTTCTCAATTTCACAAAACTTTGATACTTCCCACAAAAATTTCCGCCGTTCTAATTTTGTAGGGAACTATTCTTCTGTGTTGCAATTGGTCTATGGGCGGGCTTGGTTATTGGTTTCGTCACGGAGTACTATACCAGCAACGCATACAGGTGAACATTCTCTAATCTGTACTCTTAGGCCTCGTTTGGTTCGCGGAATGGAAGGGAAAGGAAATCAATTCTTTGTCATTTTCTTTCCTTTGGGAAACTTTAATTCCTATTGATTTTCCTTTCCGATGTTTGGCAATGCCAAGAAATTTGGAAAGAAAAGTGAATACTTCAATGTGGGAAAGTGAGTCTTTCCTTGGATGGATGGAATCACTTTCCCCCCTAATTTTCCTTCCATTGGGAATCACTTTCCTTTCCTCCTCAATTCCTTGGGCACCCAAACATAGGAAAGTAATCACTTTCCTTTCCCAACCGGGAGATTTCGCGAACCAAACGAGGCCTTAGCAAATCTCTCCCTTTTTTTTTTTTTTTTTGTTTCTAACTTCATATATGTCCATAGTCCCGTGCAAGATGTTGCTGATTCGTGCAGAACAGGAGCGGCCACTAACGTTATTTTCGGGTTGGCTTTGGGATACAAGTCCGTCATCATTCCCATCTTCGCTATTGCTATCAGCATTTTCGTCAGTTTCAGCCTCGCTGCTATGTATGGTATTGCTGTGGCTGCTCTCGGCATGCTTAGTACCATTGCCACTGGGTTGGCCATAGATGCATATGGCCCCATCAGTGACAATGCTGGAGGCATCGCCGAGATGGCCGGGATGAGCCACAGGATCCGCGAGAGAACCGATGCTCTGGATGCCGCAGGCAACACGACAGCCGCCATCGGAAAGGTACCAATAGTTTATAATTGTTCTCTTTAAAGCAAGGTTCGTAATATCAGTCGAAATCAGATCCTTCCTATGAGTATCGATGATTGCGGATCGGAGTATCAAATTTTTTGGTATCGAAAAACAAATAATTATTTAAAAATTTTGAAAAAAAAATGTTTTATACATTTAGACATAATTCTAAGTAATTCTTATATTTTTCATATTAGTTTTGAAATGGAATGAAATAGTAGTTATCTTGCGGATTGGTTTACCTGCGAAACGTAAGTTTTCTTCTTTTACATGCTTTACAACTTTACTATGCTTTTACATCCTTGTTGATTGGTCTTTTCCACTCAATTTTCTTTGTCAAATTGACTGGAAAGAAGAACGCCAATGTCGGTATCGGATCAGGACATGCCAAACCGTATCGGTATCGACCGTATCGGATCGATATCGGTCGATATTGCAAACTATGCTTTAAAGATGACGGTGCCGTGATTGTTCTACACCCTAGTTTCAAATAAGAAAATATCGGATGCTTGCTACTTCTTTTCATACACAGCTTTGATAACTTAAGAAGAGGAGATAAACTGCAAAATATAGGTTTATAACGGACTCTAGATTATATGGACAATCATAGTATCATATCCTTTTCTGTTTGATTTTCGATTTTGTGACTTCACGCTAACTATATCAAAATTTATTGTTTACTTTTGTGTATGTTATATTTCGCCTAATTTATTGTTTGATTTGATTTTTGTTTCCTAGGGTTTCGCCATTGGCTCGGCCGCTTTGGTGTCGCTTGCGCTCTTCGGCGCCTTTGTGAGCCGGGCAGCAATCTCAGCAGTGGATGTTCTGACCCCGAAAGTCTTCATCGGGTTGATCGTCGGCGCGATGCTTCCTTACTGGTTCTCGGCCATGACCATGAAGAGTGTCGGCAGTGCAGCTCTCAAGATGGTGGAGGAAGTCCGCCGGCAGTTCAACACCATCCCCGGCCTCATGGAGGGCACCGCGAAGCCGGACTACGCCACCTGTGTCAAGATCTCCACCGATGCCTCTATCAAGGAGATGATCCCTCCGGGTGCCCTCGTCATGCTAACTCCCCTCATCGTCGGAACCCTCTTCGGTGTCGAGACCCTATCCGGTGTCCTAGCTGGCTCTCTCGTGTCCGGTGTCCAGGTAAGAAGAGAAATACAAAGTACCTAGAATCATAGAGAACTTCTCGTATACTTGTATGTCACTATGTTATTATGTCATCACTGCCACGTGGTGAGTCCGTCCCTGAGACCTATCAATCTTTTCTTGGCAGATTGCTATCTCTGCGTCCAACACTGGTGGAGCCTGGGATAACGCGAAGAAATACATCGAGGTAAGACCATCTATCTTCATAACGATCAGTTTTGTGTTCGTACCGATACTTTTCGGGTGTCGTTTTCGCCATTGACATTCTCCTGGTCGGGTCAGGCGGGCGCTTCGGAGCACGCAAGAACCCTGGGGCCGAAGGGATCGGACGCCCACAAGGCTGCTGTGATCGGCGACACCATCGGAGACCCTCTCAAGGACACGTCCGGGCCGTCGCTCAACATCCTGATCAAGCTCATGGCAGTCGAGTCTCTGGTCTTTGCACCCTTCTTCGCGAGGCATGGAGGCCTCCTCTTCAAGATCTTTTGATCAGTAGGGGAGCAAGAAAATCGCTCGATCCTAAGATTGCTTTCGTCGAAACAATCACGGCCACCTTCAACTTTTTCAAAATCACCCCTCCCCGTTCTGAGAATTCAGCTCTTTTTTCGCTCGTGTTGTTGTATGCAAAATTTTCCTGCAATAGTTTTCCTAGCTATGGGTGCATGATCATGGTGAGCATGATGTCGCAGTGGCGATTACTTGTACCAGTTTGATAAATTGTTGTTGTGCTTGCATCTTTGGTTGGTGCAACAGTTTGCGTTCTATAAATTTTGTCACTGATCAGTGTTCTACTTCCTAACCGTTTCTATTGGTGGACCAGCTTGCAACTTAGATGAGTTTCATGCGATTTCTTCGGGAGCAACATATCTGCTATCCCAATTGTTGTGCACCAAATATGTCTCGTCTCCTATAAAAGTGTGAATTCTACTAATTGTGAGTGATATTTTTTTTTAAATAAGCACTGGAAGAGAGGGAACATATTGTTAGAATTTTTTCAATATTCTTCGCTTAAAAAATCTGCAAACAAAATAAAATATGTAAATGTTACCGGCCTCCGGGGAAGTCGCGCACGTAGCACTGCCCTAAGAGTTAGTCCGGGTCTATGTGCAGACTGTTTCCGAACGCTCTAGTGGTAAAGTCCCCGCTCCACCGGAATCTCCTTGCCGTACACGACTTAGAGAGAGTGACCCACGACTTAGCTCTGCCCAGAGCAACAAGAAAGAAGAAGAGCAACGTTTCGGAGGAGATGAGAATTTTAGAGAGGTTTTGTACGAAATTTTTCAGTGTTTGGAAGAAGAGATATGATCTAATTTACATAGGCTGAATTCCTACGTATAGGAATAATGGTGAATTAAATCACCCAATTAAATGCTTAACGTTACATAATAAAACATATGAAAAACATGTGATACAATGTATCTGGACAATCCAAACGTTACGAAAATTAAATGAATAGTAACGGTCAAAATTGAATTGAGCTTGACTAAATAGTGGCTGGAATTGAGCTTTTGCTCTTGTTTGTGTGAGGAACACACAAGCACAGCTAACAATCCCCCCCCCCCCCCCCCCCCCCCCCAAAAGGTCAAGTTCCAAGATAATAGAA
The DNA here is from genome assembly GCA_029216955.1 of Iris pallida. NCBI lineage: Eukaryota > Viridiplantae > Streptophyta > Magnoliopsida > Asparagales > Iridaceae > Iris > Iris pallida. The sequence goes on from JANAVB010026398.1 coordinate 1,210,962, forward strand.
GAAAAGAAAAATAGGAGAAGGATAAGAAAATTTCTGGGCAGTTGAATACTATGCATAAATGAGATGGACTACAGCCTTGAATCTCACGTAGTGACTATTGTCTTTGTCTGAAGAAGAGCTTGATGGACTACGCCTTGAATCAGTCTTCTTGAATCAGGCTCAGAAAATAGTACACATAGTACGCTAGAGGTACTTGGGTCTATCGGGTGACGCGTTTGATTGGCCATGCGCACTTTTACACATTCATGAGAGTTGTCTAGGATCGCCCTGTCCTATAGTCGCGGCCTTCATCACATCTCATATAGGTAAGTCCTTAAGGGTTGGTGATAGGAATCAACCCTGCATATCATGTTTGGACTTATTAAGAGCTTAAGCTCACCCTATCCATATCACACAAGGAACACTGTCACCATAGGGATGGGATATTTGTCACGCCCCAGAACCAGAATACTGGACGGAGGCGGACACAGCCAGCTACGCAATCCCAAAGTACGTTAATACTCTGAAATCACGTATAAGCTGTCAAGACATGGGGGTTACTTTACAAGCCATTAGTCAATCCTATGGTTTAACAATCCTAGGTATCTCAATCACAGGCAATTATACAAGAGCAAAGAGTACGATCATCATACATACAATAGTAAGGCGTCCCGAACCATATATACATGAATGATCATGAAGCCAGTACCACAGAACTGAGGACTAGCTAGAGTATTAGTCGTACATGATAAGGACTAGCTATAGTCTAGAATACACATATCATGTTTATGCCCGTAGGCTACAATATCAAGAAAAATACCAAAACACGAGCTAAACACGTGCTCGGGGCAAAACGTTACAAGAGGAGAATTTACATGTCAGTGGGAGAATGAAGAAGAAACCCACTGAGGCACTCTGGTGCTCCGGCTGGTCACCGTCGAGTAGATGGTGCGGTAGATCCTTCGGGCTCTTCTATCAGAACCTGGCCATGCAAAACCAGTGGGGTCAGACCCCAAATAGCAAGTACCACAAAGGAGGCCGAACTATGAACTTAAAACCAGCAATCATTAGCAAACAACAAGCAAATAAGTAAGGGAGGATCGAGATTTGTGCAGTACCAATGCACTTGTCCCGATCATAGGAAGACAGTAAGTAAATCATCATTGAGCAGTAAGTAAACTGGAGAACATGTTAAGGTGACAATTATTGCAACCATTATCGAGCAGGGCAGGTGATATACGATGAGATAACCATGGGACTATTCAGATAACCAGGTTACAACCCGTAAACCAAACAAGGACCGGGGTTGTAACCCTTCGTCTGAACAGAACTTGGTTTCTCTCACCATTTATCGACAAGATAAATATAAGAAATCTGGACATGTAACATTCAGGTACAGGATCAAGACAAGACTTACACTGAGTAGACTCCATTCAATCAATCATGGCCAAGCAATAAGTACGGCTTGATACTTTAACTAACTAGGGTTGTCACAAGCCTAATTACTAACAAGATGCAGCGAGATGCTTCCAAGTCCAATTACCCGTTTGTTACTACCTGAGTGACCCCAGCAAAGAAAAGGAAAAGATAGCAGGATATAGCAGACACACTGTAGTAAATACATGTGTCCTAAGGTACCACACTCGACGGCGGGCTGGAAGTGCGCTCATCTCGACGGATAGCAACAAATCCCATGTATATATATATATAAGGCCGGGATCAAAGGGGCAACAGGTAACTGGGAAAGTCTCTCCATGAACTACTGGATTATGCTAGTAATTAGCCTTAGTCCATTTCAGTATGAATCCCTGACCGTGGGAAACCAGGGATTCATGTCCTAGACATGATGCAAGACGAGACGGTAGCTTATACAAGCACATTCAATACAAACACCCACGGTGTCAGGATACTAGTTACTTCTTGTCAGGAGTGCGCCACGACGGGCCACTATCATTATCATTATTACTTATCAAGAGTGCGCCACGACGGGCCACTATCAAGTCATTCTTATTTATCATTTCAAGTTATCATGTCAAGATATCATGTCAAGAGTGCACCACGGCGGGTCACTATCAAGAATCAGGTCAAGCATATCATGTTAAGTTATCACCGTCAATTATCAAGTCAAGAATATCATGTCAAGAATATCATGTCAAGTTCATTTCAAGAGTGCACCACTACGGGTCATTGTCGTGTCATGTCATTTATCAAAGAAGGAAGAAACTTGCACAATTAAATAATAATATATTAATAATATATATATTCTTGAAGCCAAGGAGAAACTCTACAATTTTCATGTTGGGAGTGGGAAGAGATTCTGACCACAATTCAGGCAAATAAAACATTTAAACAATCAAAGTGGGACCCATGCGGTCAAAGAGAGTGGGAGGCCACCCATGCGGCTCCAAAATTATTTAAATGCAATTAGTCAAACATTTCAAGGCCAGCAAGCCATATGCGGCTAGCATACAATGGTGCATGCGGCCAAGAATGGGTGGGAGGCCATGCGGCTCCAAAATTAAATGCCAGCAAGAAATATTTCTGCAATCAGAAAAGACAAGAGAGTGGGACCCGCAATAAATGCAAGCTTCCACTTTGCAAGCAAAACAATGGAAAAGAGCACGTGGCTAAACAATAAAATGATGACTGCCAGTAAAAGAGTGGCTCACGTGGCCAAAATATTAGATAGTGGGAGAAGGGAGCCTATGCGGCTCGCCTTAGATTCCATGCAAAAATACAACATGCAATTAATATTATTTAATGGCCAAAGGCCATGCGGCTCAGGCAAATTGCCGCATGAAATAATCATACAACAGTGCATATGCAGCCAAAATATTTTCTTATGCGGCCACGCATGATGTAAACCCATGCGGCCAGCTTGCAAACTTTACATGCAAGCAAGCTAATGTAGCTAACAAATGCTAAGGTGCCTGCAAGAAAAGCCTTGCTAACAAATTGCTAAGATGCATTAAATGCTAACAGTACATGCAACTATTATTCCCATGCGGCTGAGTGTGGCTGGCATCAAAGCATTAAAGCAATGCTTATGCGGCTCAACTAGGATTCCCATGCGGCCAGCTAATTTGTAAAGTCATGATAATGCATTAAATAAGGTTGTGGGTGCCAGCATTAAATGCTAAGCCTACTCCCACGTGCATGCATTTAATGCTAAGGTGGCCAAGCAAATTTTCATGCGGCTGCAAGCAATTTCAAATGCATAGAAATTAAATAATACAATTATATAAAGCCATGCGGCTAAGCAATATTCATGTGGCCAAAATGCAAGCTAGTAATAATTGTTTGCCAACTGAGAAGAAGTTCATGGAAAAATACCATGGCTTCTCCACACCACCCAGTTTTCCACAGGAGTCCAAATTTGGACTTCCATAGGTCAAAATGGGGTAGAACGAAATTCTCTACAACATGAAACCATCAACTAGCAAAAATATGCAAGTTTGACAGATCAAAACCCATGAAAACCGAAATTACTTCAAAGTTAGATCTACAACAATCTAGCCATCAAATTGGAAAACTCCAAGTTCTAAACATGCTTAGAATGTAACAATAAAGAGAATGGAACAAACGAAATAGAAATCGTCCAACATTCGGCAAGGTGTACTTGCCTATCTCCAATGGCTAGGGTTTGGTGGAAAAGAAATGAATGAGGGTAAATGAGGAGGGAGAGAGAAAAGTGGCTTATATAACAAGCCTAAGCAATCTCCACCATTCATTCCTTTCCACTCAATCTAAACCATACACCTCTCCCATAAAGAACCAAACATAAACCAAACCAAGTCCAAGTCAAAGTTAAACCAAACCCGATAAAACCAAATCTAAGTTAAACCAAGTCATGATAATCCAACACTTCGAAAAAATTTAAAATATCACGCAAATCGATAAATACGAAATGCGGCTCAAATGAACACGTATCCGTATAAAATACCGATACAGTGAGACGGGTCTCACAATATTAATGTACACATGTACAGCCTTTTGGGCTTTTAATTTAAAGAGAATTTAATCTCAAGTCAGTGTTCCATAATAGTCACCTAGTCCAACTTGTTTCTACCTATTGAACCGGCTTCTTGGGATCTCCAGTCAGACTCGGTTGGGTTGCCACTGCTGGTGACTATACTATGGGCTTAACCCCATCCCCATCGATGATTCTAGGATAAATGTTGACCTAGACAAACTCTTTGTCAAGAGTAAACAGACTCTTCATCAAGAGATCTGTAAAGTTCTTTAATGACTTTTATAGTCAAGAACCACAAATTTGTCTAATAGGCTCTTGAAGTGCAGCTGCAGGTGCCTGTTCATCTTAGCATTCACAAAATCATGCTTTAGTAGTTCTATAACAGATTTATTATCACAGTTTATAGAAATTGCAGGAACAAGTATATCTATAATAAGATTTCTAAGCCATTCGGTTTCTGTACAGGTAGTGTCTAAAGCTATCATCTCAGAGTCCAAAGTACTCATGGCAATAATAGTCTGTTTACATGATCCCCAGGAGATCGCAGCTCCTGCTAGGGTAAAAATATATCCAGTAGTGGATTTCACATCATGTGAATTAGTTACCCAATTTGTATCGGAGTAACCTTCTATGATATCAGGGTGTCTAGTATAGTGAAGTTTATAGTCTAGAGTACCTTTAATATATCTAAATTCTCTGTCCAATGCAGTCCAATGTGACTGATTTGGGTTACTAGTATATCTACTTAGTCTTCCAATTGCAAAAGCAATATCATGTCTGGTCCTATTAGTTATGTACATAAGGGACCCTATCATTTGTGAATATCTATGTTGTTCTATAGGTGATCCTTCATTTTTTTTTTAGAACAACATTACTGTCATAAGAAGTAAGGGCAGATTTTTTGTCAAAATACTCAAATTTTCTTAGCATTTTCTCAATTGAATGTGCTAAGGATAGATTATAGCCCTCTTTGCATTTGCATACTTGCATTCCTAGGATAAGGTTTGCTTCACCTAGGTCTTTCATGTCAAACTGGTTAGATAAATAATTCTTAGTGTTATTTATCAATTCCAGTGAAGATCCTAAAATAAGGATATCATCAACATACAAGCATAAGATGACACAACTTCCATTTATATTTTTAGAATACAAACATTTGTCATATTCATTTGGCACAAAACCAAATTCTATAATGACTATATCAAATTTGATGTTACATTGCTTGGGTGCTTGCTTTAGGCCATAGAGTGATTTTACTAATCTACAAATCTTCTTTTCTTGACCTTTAACAATAAAACCTTCAGGTTGCTTATATATCTCTTCCTCTAAATCTCCATTTAGAAATGTTGTCTTTACATCCATTTGATGGATCAGCAAGTCATGAATGGAAGCTAAGGCTAGGAGGATTCTAATAGAAGAAATCCTAATTACAGGAGAGTAGGTATCAAAATAATCTAATTCTTTCTTCTGGGTAAATCCTTTGGCTACTAGCCTAGCCTTGAATTTCTCTATGGTACCATCGACTTTAAGTTTCTTTTTAAAGATCCACTTACAACCTATGGGTTTACTACCTAGAGGTAGGTCTGCTAAAAATTAAGTATTGTTCTCCATAATGGAGTTATACTCATTGTTAATAGCTTCTTTCCAGAAAGGGGCATAAGGGGAATATATGGCTTCTTCATAAGTTGAGGAATCACCCTCTATCAAAAATGTGAAGAATCTTTCTCCTAAATTCTTTTCAATCATTTCTCTTTTACTCCTTCTAGGTTCTATGACTTGTTCAGGTTGAGAACTCGGTATTAGATAATGAGAACTAGTAGATGAAGTAAGAGAAGGATTTAAGGAAGATGAAGGGGTTCTATCCTTGAAGGAAAATATATTCTCAAAGTAAACTGCATCTTTAGCTTCTATAATTGTGCTATTAGAGATTTCATTTACTTCAGAATGAGTTACAAGAAATCTATTGACATTACTATCTAGGGCATATACTATGAACACAACATCTATAGTCTTAGGTCATATCTTTCTCTTCTTGGGTTCAGGAATTCCTACTTTAGCAAGACATCCCCAAACTTTAAGGTAATTGATCCTAGGGGTCCTGCCTTTCCATAACTCATAAGGGTTCTTGTCATTAGTCTTACTAGGTATCTTATTAAGGATATAACAGGCTGACAATAAAGCTTCTCCCCAAAGATTATCAGGGACACCTGAGCTGAGAAGCATGGCAATTACCATGTCTAACAGAGTGCTATTCTTTCTTTCAGCAAATTTATTGGACTGCGGTGAATAAGGAGCAATAACCTTATGAATAATTCCATGCTCTTCACAGAAGTTAGTCATTTCATTTGAGGTATACTCTCCACCACGATCAGATCTAAGTATCTTAATCTTTATATCTAGTTGGTTCTCAGCTTCAGACTTATAGACCTTGAATCTGTCTAGGACTTTATCTTTGGTCTTAAGGAGATATGTGTAACAATACTTTGAATGGTCATCTATAAAAGTAACAAAGTATTTTCTACTGCCTCAGGTCAAGACCCTATTGGAATCACAAACATCACTATGGATAAGTTCTAGGAGTTCAGAATCTCTATAGACATATTTGAAAGATAATCTAGTATTTTTGGCTTGAACATAAATCTCACATTTGTGTTCATCATCTATAGAAGTCTTAGGGATGAGATCTAAGTTCATCATCCTTTTAATAGATCCTAAGTTCACATGACCTAATCTACCATGCCAAACATTTGATGATTCAACATTTGCAAAGAAGGATTTGAAAATTTATTCATTGTGCTCAAAATAAAGTCTATCTTTTACAAATCCTTTCCCCATAAATAATTCATTCTTGGAAAAACAAAAACAAAAAACAAAAACTTTATTGGCCTCTATTACAATTTTGTATCCAAGAGTCCAACCACCAATCATCAGAATGGTAAAAAAATGTTTATTGTAGGTTGATAGCTTACAGACCTGATCTAGAAGATCCATTCAGAATCATGTTAGCCTCTGGCTTGTTAGAGCCTTCCCCTATGAAGGAATTTTCCTTGGAGATTAGGCTTGGGTTTGCCGTAAATTTCTATGGGGTTTACCTTAGCTTTGAATTGGATCTAGTTATGAACTTAACCTAATATGTTTTGTTCTAAGTCTATTTAGAACTTGAGAATACGTTTTTAAAAGGCTGCAAAAATTTATTTACTCAATAAAGATGGTTTAAGCTCAAAATTGAAAATTCAAATGATTTTAGTAATATACCTTTAAAATTTTAGTTTTTCAAGTTTTGATGAGGTTGGGTTAGTTGTAGGGGCCGGATCCCAGCAAGCGGAGGTTCACAAGGAACACTTAAATACCAGTCGCACACGACTTAGAGAGAGTGACCCACGACTTAGCTCTGCCCAGAGCAACAAGAAAGAAGAAGAGCAACGTTTCGGAGGAGATGAGAATTTTAGAGAGGTTTTGTACGAAATTTTTCAGTGTTTGGAAGAAGAGATATGATCTAATTTACATAGGCTGAATTCCTACGTATAGGAATAATGGTGAATTAAATCACCCAATTAAATGCTTAACGTTACAGAATAAAACATATGAAAAACATGTGATACAATGTATCTGGACAGTCCAAACGTTACGAAAATTAAATGAATAGTAACGGTCAAAATTGAATTGAGCTTGACTAAATAGTGGCTGGAATTGAGCTTTTGCTCTTGTTTGTGTGAGGAACACACAAGCACAGCTAACACATATTAGGTACACAGCAATTGGGGACATCAGATCTGCGCTCGATTTTTATTTACGCCTTCTCCAATGGTTATCCTTGTTTATTGATACAAAATGCTAAGTTTACAACCAAATAGATTACAATCCATTTACAACCGAATACGTGACGGTTGACAATTGACTCTTTTCTCTCTCCCCTATCCCACATGGGAAGAGAGAAACCAATTGACTACCATCACGTAGGTGGATTGTAATCCATTTGGATGTAATCCTAGCATTACTCTTTTTGATATCTATCTTGTGTGTTAAAGTCTATTTAAGACAAAATTTTCATATAGAAATTAAACTATAAAAAAAAAAAAATGTCTCCATAGATATCTATATTTATTTGTATTCTATGTGCCATTAAAAAAAATTCATTAAAACAAAATACGTCTCCATTTTTCATGTGTCGCATACACATAGAAAAAGTCTACCCTCTACATGTAGAGCTCATCGTAGAACCCTTTTATTGTTAATATTTTTCATCTAGGATAGGGCCTTAAAAAAAAATTATTTGCGACATTTTTTTTCTATGAAATGTTCTAATATAAAAAATTTAAGTAGTTGCTTTCCATTGATTGTGAGGTGTTGGGAGCCGTGAAATCACATAATATGAATCTTTCAGTTGAGTTGTCCTGATGCCCCAAATAATTGAGGGAGTTGGAGAATAGGAACAAAGTTTGTGAAGTGTGGGCACAACAAATGGATAGCTTCTGTCACTGTTCACCTATTTTGGCTTGACAAACATGGGGATGCTTTGGTCACTGTCATGAGCATATGTTGAATTTTTTTTTTTTTCTGAAGGCCAATAGAAGGCTGCCCCCAGGATCGAAATAACGTTTACATCAATAGCCAACCTGTCGATTTTCCATCGACCTAGGTTTCTGTTCCGCCAATCCTCGGCACAGCTGGAATGGTTCTACTTCTCCATGTTCTTGTGATAGCTTTGCCGATCATAATCAGAAAAAAAAAAAAAAAAGTGCTACAGAAATGGTGAAGTAGAACAGGTACTCCTACCGAGTTGATAATGTTGGTTACCTAAGTTTGTGAATGAATCCGATGGTGGAACACAATAACCTGGACACGGAAGAAATGGAGAGAAAATAACACGCGATAAGCTCATCCGGTCCGTGACTGAACCCAAGGCAAGGCTGGGTACATCTTGACTCTCGCTATCTTACATTAGCAGGAACCTCGTGACAATGGACCATTTTCTAGGTTCCATACACACCTCACTCCTTTCCGCAGCTAAATTTGTAATAAGGAGTGGAACACCATATCCTGATCCACATATTGCGAAGGAAAATGGGAACTACTTCCTTCAAGAAGCGAAAAAAAAAAAAAGGGTAAGACCATGCTATGCCATTGATAATAACTAGACCCATCACACTATCACTTGCAAGGCACTCTTCAGAAGACTACTGATAATCTTTAATTTGTCACTCCAACGCAATAGCATAATGGATCTAATAATCTTCAGATGGGCGTCTCATCGTCGCAAGAGTATTGCCTTCAGGAACTCATGGCAAGTACCGAGTGCTGGAAATGGTTAAATCAGGTAGGATCAGAATAATGAGCCGTGGATTTGAAGAACATGTTTGATACATTCTAATTTTGACGGAATCAAGTTGAGACGAACCAATCGTCGTAAGAACTGGTGTTGGGAGAAGCATGGTCATCCTGATGACACAAGTAATACCAGACAAACATTTGTCTCTACGATTGTTCCTCCGCCTTCAGCTAGTGGCCATATGCCATTATCAAATGATGAATATAGCCAATTGCGTCGACTCCTCTTCTCTGTAGTTTCTGCCAACCTTTTCATTCCATCAGGTATTTTTCTCCTTTCTCATTCCCTTTCTCATTCTCATTTATGAGTTGCTAATTTCGACGCCTCGAATCATATATCTTATGACGGGTTCTCAAATCTTGCTTCTAGCCATCATAAATTCATTTCTACGGCTGACGATACTACTACTCATGCTTCAGGAGATGTTTATTTTTCGCTTACTCAGTCTTTGCATTTGAAAAATGCTCTTACGTTCCATCACTACACAAGGGCAGCCCTGGCCCAAAGCAGGCTAGACAACGGCCCAGGAACCAAAGATTAAGGGGGCACCAACATTGACATATCTACAATAGAATTATAATGTACTATGAGCCACTATTTATAACTCAAAAGAGTTGTGGTGTAGTGGTTATCATGTTAGACTTACACACTAGAGGTCCTTAGAGTACAGTCGAAAGACTCATCAAATCAGATATTGTCAAATATTTTGATACCATAGATCATAAGATCAACTCTATTACCTCCCGACATGGTCATCTCATTGTTGCTCGCCTTAAGATTGTTTGTTCTTCACAAAAAAATCATCTTGCAGAGCACCCGCTGCCAAACTACTAGCCTTTGACATAGGTTTTCTAGATGAGGACCTTGATTGTACTATACTAAAAGAAACAGTCCATGTGGCGGGTGTCACGTCCGATCCCGCAGAGTCCTTTCGTCCTCGCTTCGGACTCTGTGAGACCGTTCGTCCTCGCTTGGGCGTGATGCCGTGCAAGCTTAAGTTGCGCTTGCACAAGACCAAGACCTGTAACAAGACAAGATAGACAAGGTTGACAATACGCAACGGAACATATTGCAGATATTTGAAGCAGCAGTGGACATTTATAGATATATGAATTGAATACAATGGTAACAAGAACAATTCTCTTTATTGATATTCTTTGAACAGATTACAAACTCTCAATTCTCTCTGATATAATGCTTACATTCTCTCAGAACTTTACAGATTACAATGATCTCGTTCCCATACATTACATTCCTTTATATACAAAACCAACTCTTGCAACGGATGGGCTTCTCTTGGCATCTTTTCTGATTTCTGGCTCCTAAGGATGAGGCTCGGGCTATCGCTTCGGATTATCCTTCTCGATGCATATTGCACCCGCATACAGACTGATGGTGGGTCAGTATATCAGCATACTGGTGATTGTGAACAAAGAGCTACATTTGTCTGAAACGATCACTGTTCATTTAGTGAGCAAATATTTCTTGTGATGTGATCTTGCTACTTTTTACCTATGTTCATTTCATGCATACATAGTCAGCAGTTTACATCTCTTTTGAAAATATCTTCGAAAAGCCACAGTTCATTTCCTTTCTTTCAAGCATACAAGGGACTGTTCAATTCAAGCACGATGACTATTTATTTCATGTGCAGTGCGCAACGTGTTTCATTAACCATATCATTTCATTAGGGACAACAGCATTAGCATTCTTTTTCTCTTATTCAAGATATTCTCAGGGTCAGATTACAAGTATGATTATCATAACTTATTTGGACGGAACATAGCAATTCTTGGCAACAATTTATTCTTTAAGCAACTCATGTTCAGGAAACTTAGCAACGAATGTATCACTTTTTCAGTGATTCTTACCATAGCCGACGGTCCATCCCTGCATAAGATAAGGATTAGCATAAACATAACATAACCAACATTCTTATTTCCTGTTCGTCTCAGCATCGTTACCTCTTAGAAAAATCGTTATCGACACATGCAGACTCGATTGGCAGATGTAACTCTCCGGTTCATCTCTGCACCAATCAACACTTATCTATATGATGGTCCATGAGAAATACCATGATTAGCCGCTGTGACTCTTTGGTTCAGCTCGTCGCTAAGGACTCAGATATCGGCTACACTTTTAACATGAGGTCTCTTTTTACCTCAGGGTGCTCTTAATCTCTTCTAGGCCGAGTGGTTCCAGGCGCCCCCAGATACCACCCGAGAGACAAATTTTACTTGTGCACAAGTTATCCGAGACCAATGCATATGCTCTAGCAGTTCTATCAGATGTAACAGATTTGATCAGATCTTTCAAATATACGACACGTTCATTTCGTGCCTTAGCAGATATACGACATGTTCATTTCATGCCTTTGCAGATGTACGACACGTTCATTTCGTGCCTTCTTCTTCTTCTTATCACATAGCCAACAGCTTCTCTCTTTTCTTATCAAGCATGACAAGGGGTCATATTCGAAAGAAGCATTTATCAATAGCATGGCAGGCATTATATCATTTCTTATTAGTAAGCAACAGTTCTACTTCTTAGCATGCATATTATCTCTTTTTTCGTATTAGCATAGCAACATGTGGATTCTCTTATAAGCATACTCAATGATTACTATCTTGTTATTAGCAATAACATTCATTCAAAAATTCAGATTCTTATTAGGCGTAAGAGAATCATAAAATGAGACTTTGTCCACTCACCCAGATCAATCGTCTTCTGTTGTGGAGCCAGCAATCCAATTTCTTTGTTTATCTAGTATCTTAGCGAAACGGGACACTACAACGGGTCACACCGATTCCATAGAAAGAGTATGTTTTGAAAGAAATAATGGGCTAACCTTAGAGTGGCAACCTAACAGTTGCCTCGCTAAGAATCGAAAAATAAACGGTTCAACATTTAGGCCGTAACAATTAGCAAAAATAAATAAATAAATAACCCCTCAATAGCGTTCATCTTAAAACGAAAAAGAGTGTTAACCCCTCCTTTAAAACAAAAGGTCTCCTATCAACGAACGTAGAACAAGGGTTTCTCGATAGAAAGATTTGCATGTTAGAGAGATCCCAATTCGAAAATCCAGCATGAAGAGCAACAAAAAGAGGTGCGGTAATTGACTATGAAGATGCCAACGACGCTAGAACCTAGCACTTCTTTTGACTCTGCAGCTCCCCTTTGGGGGAATACAAAACATTGATTGAAGAAGGTTCCACTGCTAAAAGATCAAAAAGTATTCCATTAGTGCATTTTGAACTTACATTTTGAAACCAAGGTGTCGAGCTTGAAATCCCTAACAAATTCCTGAGGGGATGCCGAAGGCGGGGCTAGTAACTGGGGTGAAGTCGTAACAAGGTAGCCATACTGGAAGGTGTGGCTGAATCACCTCATTTTCAAGAATAGTTAATGCTTATGTCAGCATGCATCTACATGTCCTGGCTTACACATTCGATCTTGTCAAATAGAAAATGAGTCGTCACGAATACTATCTACTGGAGAACAAGAATGATAAATACAGAAGTTGCGATCAACAAGGTAGGGAAAAGAAAAATTTAGCAATTCCTTAAAACAAAGTAGGACGCTCGAAATGACAAGGTGGATAACAAAATATGGATTACATACAAGGTTGAGAAAAGCGCTAGGCGCTAGTCGGGAGGGCACCTGCCGCCTAGCGCCTAGCCTGCCTAGGCGGCCGCCTAGATCTAGGCAGTTCAAAAATAAATAAATACAATTCAAAAGAATTACTAAAAATTGCAGAAAAAGTCCATAAAACTCCAAAACATACATAGTCGGGCATTGGGAGTTCTAGATAGGTGCCTAGGCGGACACTAAGCGTCTAGCACCTAGGCGGCCACCTAAACCGCTTTTTAGAACAGTAATTACACACTCGAATCATCAGTTCAATTCTTATTCCGCTTGCTTTCTTTTCTAAGGTCAATTTCTAATTTTCGACCTTAGAGCAACCCTATAGGGTACAAGATGAGCAAGAAAGGAGGATGGGTAAGTAAGAAAGGAGAGACGCCCTTAATAGGGAGATTTTCTTGCAGGTATCACATTGCTTCTCCATCCATCAATGTGCTCTTTCTTTTAAGAAATGGTTTGGAATAGTATCAATGCCCATTTTACAGAAAGAAAAAAAAAAACTGAGTTATATCCAGTATTGGGAATCAACGAGTTTTTTAACACCTAAGGTAGCCGCATAAGATATTGTGAATTGTCTTTTGTGAGACTCGTCTCACAGTATCGGTATTTATATACGGATACGTATTTTGTATTGTATTTCATATTTTCTCGATTTTCGGAACGCTTTAAATTTTTTTCAAATTATAGATTTTCTCCTTGGCCGGTATACCGACGTTGTACCGAAGTATACCGACGGCATACCGTCCGGACAGATTTTCCACATTTTAGATATTTACGATTTCAGATATTTTCGTGAATAGTGTTTCCGATATTTTCATGAATAGTATTTTGGATATTTTGATGAATAGTGTATAGATATTTTCGTGAATAGTGTAGATGCATTCTATTATCCAATGGACAATTGGTTTTCTTTCAACGGCTAGGATTGATCTAGAATGTGACATGGATGTCACTACCACATTTCTAGTTTGAGGGTATTTTTGTTATTTTTGGGGTTATTTGAATTTATTATAATTTATTTGAATTTGTGAGAATTTTTAGAATTTATTTTGGAATTGTTTGAATGAGGGTTGACTAGGTTGACTTTGACTAGCAATGACCATGGTAGACTAACCTAGGAGCTAACTCTAGTTGAGTTTGGACTTGGTTAGGTCATGCCACCCTAGTTAGACTAGAGTTGACCCATAGTTTGGTTATTTGACTCAAGTTAGATTATTAAGTCATAAGCCATGACTTGTGGTTGAACCCTTAATCAATAACTTAGCCATAGAAGCCCAAAGCCCATTAACTAATGCCTAATCCTAACCCTAATCTCTAGTGGCCGACCACATAACCCACATTGGGAATCCCCCCCTATAAGTATTCTCCTCCATTTAGGGATAGCCTCTTTAGGAAAGAGCAAGTTTAGAAAGAGGTATTTTTCCAACTTCATAAATCCCTAGAAAATCTATTTTTACTCCTTTTTAATCCAAACAAATTGCAATAGGTTCTAATTGATGTTTTCTTGCTGTTGGAATTTGTTTATCTCAGTTTCCTATCAATTTGAAGGAGTTTGGTGGCTTTTGGGAATCCTCATTCAAGGAGCTTTTGTGTTGAAGAACACACATAGGTATTTTCCAATCTACCCATTAAAATTAGGTTTTAATTGCATGAATGCCTAGCCCTAAGTGTCCTGGTCCTGTAGGAATATGATTTGTGGATTTTTGTGTCTTGTACGTGTCTGTATTGGACACGTATCAGTGATGGGTGTAAGTGTTCGACGAAATGCCCCAACGGGCATTTCGATTCGTTTTTGTAGAAGTTTTTGAATAGGAAATGTCGTTTTGATGTGGCTTGTATGTTTCTAGTGCTCTGAGTTTGAATCGAGTTCGTGTCGTGTCGCTTTGACACTCGTGCACACGTGTTTGGACACGCGCGCGCGGCCTGGGCGCATCCCCTGCTACTCGGGGCTTCTGCAGGACACGACACGGGATCATCCGACACGAAACTTGGTGGACACGAGGGGGCATGCACTGACATCATGCCCCCAAAGTTTCATTGGGTCTCGTGTACGGGTTAGAAAGTTATCAGTCGCGCACGGGGTTTGCACTGTTCTGTGCACTGTTGTTTTAAGCCCCTGATACGGCTTAATACTTTGGACACGCGACACTGTGGACACGTTGCAGACCTTTGGACACGTGCACCTAGACCTAACCTAGGTGTGGACACAACCACGAGTCCTAGTTTGTGTCGTGTCGAGTGCACGACACGCGTGCACACACGCACGAGCATGTGCACACTGCACAGTGCCTGTGTGCACTGTTTGGTGTTTTAAATCGTTTGGACACGTTTGTGTCCTCTTGCTTGGACACAAACACATTGTATGACACGAACACATGTTGTAATTACTTTACCAACCATTGATAGCTTAATTTAGTTTGATTTTAGTGATCAATTTCCATTTTTTCCCAATTTTCTGATACGGGTTTATTCACTGTTTATTTCCAGTTTTTAATATGAGTTTTGTCAGTTATTTTGATTAATTTAAGTGCTGTAAAACACATTTAGATCCCTAAATGGTTCTTCTATAAGTTATTTACTTGTGTGCAAATATGGGAGATGATTGATTGAGTTTGGATTTCGAAATGAGGGTGTTATGAGGTTTGGACTGTTTTTATGAAAACTGAGAATTGAATTCTGAATTTTCATGATGTTATGAACTCAAATCTGAGATAGGTTGAACCTGAGATTAGTGTGGGTTAATGAATTGATTTCCTTTTCTTTCTCATGAAATCTGAACTGAGATACGTATAGGTTGAATTTGGGGTTACTCTCACACTCTAATTTCTGCACACACATATGTGGACAGTCCCCCTCACCCACTCTCTCACACACACCATTACACACACACACAGGTTCATTCACCCTCACTCCACTGTTTTCTTTTCTGAACACACACGCAACTCTCACAGTTCACTCACTCACACACTCACTCTCTCTATATCCTATTTTCCTGTTGTAGATATATGTATATATGTAATGTATATATAATGTAATGTGTACCTATGTATATAATATAAGTTGGAGTATTATATATGTATCTAGTATAGATACATGCATTGGATGAATAGGTTATATTAGTGTATATATATATAAGTATCATATATATGTAACTTGTGTGTGTACTAAATATATGTATTATACATATATATGTGTTATGTTTTAGATTACATAAATATATCAAGAGTGTTATGTTTTAGATATAGATTTTGACTTGTGTATGTTTTAGGGTTGGCCTATAGGCATGATACAGCCTATGGCATATATGTGTGTGTCTGCTTGACTAGTGAGCCTAGATTGGGCTTGTACAGCTTTGTTAGACCTAGAATAGACTTGCTAGACTAGTGTAGACTTGTTTGACCTAGTTTGACCATAGTTGACCTAGTTTGACTTCTAGGGTTGATCAAGAGTTGACTTTGGCCTAGATTGACCTAGATTCATGTAGAATGCATTGTAGTACTTCAATTTACCATTCTGGACTTGTTGTGACTTGTGCTGTTCTAAATAGGAGCCAGACACCACTCCTCGTACAGTACTTTCATATTGGACACTCAGATACCAGGCGAGTACATTCTCTGATCATTTCATATCCTGTTAGAATTATTTTCCTGCTTTAGATTACTTTACTTGATGCTATCACGTCGGTAACACGGATTAGTACTATATAGATCCATTCTTGAGATGTTATCCCCTCAGGGAGCATCGTATACTACATGTTCTGTGCGTTTCACTTACATGGTGTATCACTATGCTTCACGGTTCATCGATCACTTGTGACATGTACTCTCATGATCACAGAGTCTTTCCTGAATCACCCATTTATGGACATTCCCAGAATCACCCATTTATGGGCTATCCATGTATCACCCCTTGTGGGCCTTTGCATGGAATCATAACATAACCTGGCTGGATCCTTGTGTATTGATTGGGGGTACGGGGGAGTAGAAGTAGACATGTGAATAATATCCAAGTAGTGTAGTTTCCAGAATCACTCCATAGTATAGTTCCCAGAATCTCCTATGCCATTCACATGTTTATATTGTACTCTGACTCACTAGCCACTGTTAGTTCTCTACTTACAGTATATATATTTCCATTACAGTTTCCTCTGTTTACATTCCATACTTCTTTCAGTTTCCTGTATCTTACTCTACTGCATGTTTATATTTTCTAACCTGCTATGAACTGTTGAGATGTATTGTGCTCGCTCCTGTCCTGACTGGACTTGTTGAAAATATTACAGAGGACGAGGAGGAGGCTGGTGTGGATACCTATTACGGTGCTACCTTAGATGAGTGCCTGGACCTGGACCAGCAGCAGGTCCCACTAGCTGTGGATGACTCACTCTTAGATTAGGATGTTTTCATTTACAGTATTCTATGGATGATTGTACATATTGACACTTGGGATCTGGGATTATGTATTATCTTAGACACTTAGACTCTCTGTTTGTACTTGGGGATTTCCTTCCATTTCAGCAGTTTTATTTATCTATCTATCTGCTATCTTATCATCTGCCTTAGTTGTGATTGAGTTTACCTTCTGCTGTCACCCCCATTCGGGGAGGATAAATTGTTTAGCTTTATATTGTTAGATGTTGTGACCTAGGACAGCGTTCTACCGCCGACACTGCGGCGTAGGCTGGACGTACCCACGTCTCGTGCCCTTACTCTAGAGTGCGGGTCGTGACACGTTTTTAGTGGTGGCCCATGCAGGTCTAGATTAGAAGTGTAGTGGTATTCGAACTAGAATATCATTACAGCCTGCAGTAGGATATAGGACATTAATTTGGATATAGGACATTAATTTTTAAGGTACTCAATCACATTAGGAAAAAAAATTCTTTTATTGCCATCTAAATCCTTATTGTCAGCTGATCCTTTTGAATCTTAATTGTTCGCCTTTGTTATATCGCTTCTTTCTCAGAAATTGATACTCTTGTTTGGTCTATCTTCAGGATGGTAGAGACTCGGCAGCAGCGTACCATTCATGGAGATGCTATAGAGGGATCTGCTACCTCTCAGCCAGTTCAGCAGAGACAGGAGACTGCAGCTCCTGCCACCTCTGTTCGTATTGAGGCTCCAGCAGCAGCAGGGGGTATGCCTCCACCGGCTCGGAGGCAGGACCCAGTCATCGCAGAGGAGCTCTTCCAGCAGCAGCCACCTGCGGGGACAGTTGACGCCGTTCAGCTGTTAGCTTTCTTCCGGCAGTACATGGAGGGTCAGCAGACCCAGCAGCAGTGGCACACAGCAGAGCTCACACGAGGCATTGAGCTGGCAGTGACCGCAGTAGAGAGAGTCGTAGCTCAGCCAGCGGCAGCCCCGCAGCCGCACCAGCCACGGGAGAAGGGCATCCAAGATTTTCAGAAGATGCACCCGAGAGACTTCCGAGGGACAGAGGGGACCTTGTATGCCGATGAGTGGATAGAGCATATGGAGGAGATTTTCTGATTGACTGAGATCCCGACGAGGCTCCAGATAGAGGCAGCGGCCAGCATGATGCAGGATCTGGCCCGTACCTGGTACCAGACCGACCCGAGGGTTGGCACAGCAGGACAGACTTTGGCAGCATTCAAGAAGCTGTTCAAGGAGAAGTTCTTTCCAGACGCAGCGCTGGGAGCCCTCGAGACCCAGTTCGAGGCCCTAGTCCAGGGGAGCCAGTCCGTGGAGGAGTACGCAGGAGAGTTCTGCCGCCTGAGCAGATTTATGGAGGACTTGTCGGAGACGACGAAGGCCCGGAGGTTCCGGAAGGGCTTGGTAAAGGAGGTCAAGTCCTACACCAAGAACGCCCGCAGCGCTACATTTGAGGAGATCCTGGTGGACGCACTAGCTGCAGAGGATGAACTTGAGCTTAGGCTCAAGAGGGGGCGAGACTCCCAGGGAGGCAGCAGTAGCGGAGGACCGGCCAAGAGGTCGCACTTTCAGCAGCAGCACCAGCAGCACCACCAGCAGCAGAGGTTCCAGCCGCAGCAGTTTCAGCAGCCGAGGCATCAGCCAGTGCAGCATCAGCAGCAGAGGGTGCAGCAGCAGGCACCGAGGCAGCAGGCCACCACCTGTGCTTATTGCAAGAAGCCAGGGCACGGGTGGAACGAGTGTAGGAAGAGGCTGGGCAAGTGCCTGGTATGTGGCTCAGGAGATCACCAGATGAGGGAGTGTACCTTGACTACGGGACGAGCAGCTCAGGGAGGAGGAGCCAGGGCAGCAGCAGGCCAACAGAGGGGACCAGCCTTGCCGACCCAGTAGCAGAGATTTGTTCAGCACCAGCAGCAGGCCAGGGGAGGCCAGCCGGGGCGAGCTTTCGCCATGGCGGCTGAGGATGCAGAGGTGATAGGAGAGCTTATCGCAGGTTCGATTCTCCTCGACTCCAGTCCAGCTTTTGCATTATTCGATTTCGGTACTTCGCATAGTTTCATATCAGTATCTTTTGCGATTAGACACGGTATCATAGCTGAATCGTTGCCTAGGACTTACAAGATCACGACCGGGGGTGGCATTATCCTCGTACGTGATGTTTGTAAGGGTCGGAGAGTTGTTTTGGGAGGCCGCGAGTTGGAGGTGAGCCTGCTCGTAATGCCATTGCCGAACTACGATATAGTACTCTGCATGGATTGGTTGAGTAGGCACCACGCCAGCATTGATTGCAGAGGGGGTAGAGTTCTCTTCAGAGCGCCGGGGGAGCCAGAGTTTGAGTACTCCATACGTCAGACGGAGCAGAGCAGCGGAGTTTTCTGCGGAGTCTCGGTTGAGGAGCAGGCGATTCCACACCCCTTGATAGCAGAGTATATGGATGTTTTCCCAGAGGAGTTGTCGGGATTGCCACCAGACAGAGACATAGAGTTCTCGATAGACTTGGTTCCAGGAGCGGAACCCATCTCTCAGCATGTCTATCGAGTGAACAATAGTGAGTTGGCGGAGCTGAAGAAGCAAGTGGATGAGCTGCAGGACAAGGGCTTCATCCGCTCGAGTTCGTCGCCATGGGGTGCACCAGTGTTGTTTGTGCCGAAGAAGGATGGGTCAGTACAGATGTGTATTGACTATAGGGCACTCAACAACCTCACGATCAAGAACAAATACCCACTGTCGCGGATCGACGATCTTTTTGACCAGTTGAGCGGAGCTCGGGTATTTTCCAAGATTGATCTGAGGTCAGGATATCACCAGGTGAAGGTAAAGAGGGAGGATATTCCCAAGACCGCTTTCAGGACGCGGTACGGGCAGTTTGAGTTTTTGGTTATGCCGTTTGGGCTAACCAATGCACCAGCAGTGTTTATGAACCTTATGAACAAGGTGTTCCATCAGTACCTGGATCAGTTCGTGGTGGTGTTCATTGACGACATCTTGGTATATTCCAAGACTGAGGAGGAGCACGAGGAGCATTTGAGGATAGTGCTGGAGACTCTCAGGAAGGAGCAGCTTTACGGAAAGCTCTCCAAGTGTGAGTTCTTCTTGGACCGGGTGGACTTTTTGGGACATGTGGTGACTGGAGATAGTATCTCAGTTGACCCCAAGAAGATTGTAGCAGTTGAGGCATGGGCAGCGCCGACTTCAGTTGCAGAGATCAGGAGTTTTCTGGGGCTGGCAGGATATTATCGGAGATTTGTGCAGGATTTCTCCCGGGTTGCAGAGCCGTTGACTCGGTTGACCCGGAAGGATGCTGAGTTCGTTTGGTCAGAGGAGTGTCAGGCAGCTTTTGATGAGTTGAAGAAGCGGCTTACGACAGCTCCGATTCTGACATTGCCTTCAGGATCAGGTGGATTCACTATTTATAGTGATACTTCAGGGAAGGGGCTGGGTTGCGTCTTGCAGCAGCATGGGAAGGTGATTGCCTATGCTTCCAGGCAATTACGTCCCCATGAGAAGAACTACCCTACCCATGACCTGGAGCTGGCAGCGGTGATATTTGCTCTGAAGTTGTGGAAGCATTATCTGTATGGGGAGAGGGTGGAGATCTTCACAGATCACAAGAGCTTAAAGTATGTGTTCACTCAGAAGGAGTTGAACATGAGGCAGCACAGATGGCTAGAGTTGATGAAGGACTTTGACATCCTACTTCAGTATCACCCAGGGAAGGCCAACGTGGTTGCCGATGCCTTGAGTAGGTATCCGACAGCCATGTGTTTGACCATGGATCGGCATTTGCTCGCAGACTTGGAGAGCCTTGGGATTGAGGTGATCGTGTCCGGAGTGCAGATGCAGTTATGGGGGATGCAGATTCAGTCAGACTTGGTGGAGAGGATCAAGGCGACTCAGTTTGAGGACGTTGTTCTGCGGTGTCTCCGAGAGCAGGTTCGAGCAGGATTAGTGGACGGCGAGTTTTCTCTTGCAGAGGATGGTGCCTTGAGGCACGGTTCCAGATTATGTGTGCCCAGCGGAGAGCTCAGGGAGCAGGTTTTGCAGGAGGCCCACAGGCCTCAGTACTCTATACACCCTGGTGCCAACAAGATGTACCGAGATCTGAGGGAGCATGTTTGGTGGTCCGGAATGAAGCGGGAGGTGGCTCATTTCGTAGCTAGGTGCTTGGTCTGTCAGCAGGTCAAGGAGGAGAGGCAGAGGCCCGGTGGATTGTTGCAGCCGCTGCCCATTCCAGAGTGGAAATGAGAGCATATTACTATGGATTTTGTATCTGGTTTGTCGCGTACACCTGGAGGGAAAGACGCGATTTGGGTCATCGTTGACAGGTTGACCAAATCGGCCCACTTCTTGCCATTCAAGGTGGGTACGTCTACAGAAAGGCTGGCGGAGATGTATATGCGGCAGATAGTCAGGATTCACGGGGTTCCGGTCAGCATCATCTCAGATCGGAATAGTCGCTTTACTTTCCATTTCTGGAGGAGTCTGCAGATTAGCTTGGGCACTCAGCTCAAGTTTAGTACTGCATACCACCCCCAGACGGACGGACAGTCAGAGAGGACTATTCAGACACTTGAGGATATGCCGCGGACGTGCGTCCTAGACTTTGGAGGTTCCTGGGAGGATCATCTTCATTTGGTGGAGTTTGCTTACAACAATAGTTTCCAGGCCAGCATTGAGATGTCACCTTTCGAGGCTCTGTACGGGCGTAGGTGTCGTACACCCTTATCTTGGGATGATGTTGGTGAGCGAGCTTTACTGGGGCCAGAAATGGTTGTTGACGCAGCCGAGAAGGTGAAGCTCATCAGGGACAGACTTCGCGTGGCGCAGAACCGACATCGGCACTGGGCCGATAGCTACCGGAGGCCCTTGGAGTTTGAGGTACAGATTATAGTAGGATTAGATTTAGGTTTGATTGTTTGTGTTTTATTAATCATGTTTGTTTATCATAATTAATTGAGACCTTGCTTGTGATTAGGTCGGAGACCAGGTTTTCTTGAGGATATCTCTGACTCGTGGTACGATACGTTTTGGTGGAGGCGGAAAGCTTAGCCCGCGCTTCATCGGCCCTTTCATTATCAGCGGGAGAGTCGGTGACGTGGCATACAGGCTAGACTTGTCACATGCACTTGTGGGGGTCCACAACGTATTCCATGTATCACAGTTGAGACGGTACGTGGCTGACCCTAGCCATGTGCTCGATCATTCAGAGATTGAGGTTGGACCTTCTCTCAGCTATCCAGAGCAGCCAGTGGAGATTCTGGATCGACGGGAGAAGGTTCTGAGGAACCAGGTGATACCTTTGGTACGCGTCGCATGGAGGCATCATTCTCCAGGAGAGTCTACCTGGGAGCGGGAGGATGAGATGCGCGAGCGTTACCCATATCTTTTTGAACCTTGAGGTATACTTTTATCCTTCTCATCAGTTGCATTTCGCCTTTCAATTTCGAGGACGAAATTCTTTTAAGGAGGGTAGATTTGTCATTACCACATTTCTAGTTTGAGGATATTTTTGTCATTTTTGGGGTTATTTGAATTTATTATAATTTATTTGAATTTATGGGAATTTTTAGAATTTATTTTGGAATTGTTTGAATGAGGGTTGACTAGGTTGACTTTGACTAGCAATGACCATGGTAGACTAACCTAGGAGCTAACCCTAGTTGAGTTTGGACTTGGTTAGGTCATGCCACCCTAGTTAGACTAGAGTTGGCCCATGGTTTGGTTATTTGACTCAAGTTAGATTATTAAGTCATAAGCCATGACTTGTGGTTGAACCTTTAATCAATAACTTAGCCATAGAAGCCCAAAGCCCATTAACTAATGCCTAACCCTAACCCTAATCTCTAGTGGCCGGCCACATAAACCACATTGGGAATCCCCCCTTATAAGTATTCTCCTCCATTTAGGGCTAGCCTCTTTAGGAAAGAGCAAGTTTAGAAAGAGGTATTTTCCCAACTTCATAAATCCCTAGAAAATCTATTTTTACTCCTTTTTAATCCAAACAAATTGCAATAGATTCTAATTGATGTTTTCTTGCTGTTGGAATTTGTTTATCTCAGTTTCCTATCAATTTGAAGGAGTTTGGTGGCTTTTGGGAATCCTCATTCAAGGAGCTTTTGTGTTGAAGAACACACATAGGTATTTTCCAATCCACCCATTAAAATTAGGTTTTAATTGCATGAATGCCTAGCCCTAAGGGTCCTGGTCCTGTAGGAATAGGATTTGTGGATTTTTGTGTCATGTACGTGTCTGTATCGGACACGTATCAGTGATGGGTGTAAGTGTTCGACGAAATGCCCCAACGGGCATTTCGATTCGTTTTTGTAGAAGTTTTTGAATAGGAAATGTCGTTTTGATGTGGCTTGTATGTTTCTAGTGCTCTGAGTTTGAATCGAGTTCCTGTCGTGTCGCTTTGACACTCGTGCACACGTGTTTGGACACGCGCGCGCGGCCTGGGCGCATCCCCTGCTACTCGGGGCTTCTGCAGGACACGACACGGGATCATCCGATACGAAACTTGGTGGACACGAGGGGGCATGCACTGACATCATGCCCCCAAAGTTTCATTGGGTCTCGTGTACGGGTTAGAGAGTTATCAGTCGCGCACGGGGTTTGCACTGTTCTGTGCACTGTTGTTTTAAGCCCCTGATACGGCTTAATACTTTGGACACGCGACACTGTGGACACGTTGCAGGCCTTTGGACACGTGCACCTAGACCTAACCTAGGTGTGGACACAACCACGAGTCCTAGTTTGTGTCGTGTCGAGTGCACGACATGCGTGCACACACGCACGAGCCTGTGCACACTGCACAGTGCCTGTGTGCACTGTTTGGTGTTTTAAATCGTTTGGACACGTTTGTGTCCTCTTGCTTGGACACAAACACATTGTATGACACGAACACATGTTGTAATTACTTTACCAACCATTGATAGCTTAATTTAGTTTGATTTTAGTGATCAATTTCCATTTTTTTCCCAATTTTCTGATACGGGTTTATTCACTGTTTATTTCCAGTTTTTAATATGAGTTTTGTCAGTTATTTTGATTAATTTAAGTGCTGTAAAACACATGTTTAGATCCCTAAATGGTTCTTCTATAAGTTATTTACTTGTGTGCAAATATGGGAGATGATTGATTGAGTTTGGATTTCGAAATGAGGGTGTTATGAGGTTTGGACTGTTTTTATGAAAACTGAGAATTGAATTCTGAATTTTCATGATGTTATGAACTCAAATCTGAGATAGGTTGAACCTGAGATTAGTGTGGGTTAATGAATTGATTTCCTTTTCTTTCTCATGAAATCTGAACTGAGATACGTATAGGTTGAATTTGGGGTTACTCTCACACTCTAATTTCTGCACACACATATGTGGACAGTCCCCCTCACCCACTCTCTCACACACACCATTACACACACACACACACAGGTTCATTCACCCTCACTCCACTGTTTTCTTTTCTGAACACACACACAACACTCACAGTTCACTCACAGTTCACTCACTCTCTCTATATCCTATTTTCCTATTGTAGATATATGTATATATGTAATGTATATATAATGTAATGTGTACCTATGTATATAATATAAGTTGGAGTATTATATATGTATCTAGTATAGATACATGCATTGGATGAATAGGTTACATTAGTATATATACAAGTATCATATATATGTAACTTGTGTGTGTACTAAATATATGTATTATACATATATATGTGTTATGTTTTAGATTACATAAATATATCAAGAGTGTTATGTTTTAGATATAGATTTTGACTTGTGTATGTTTTAGGGTTGGCCTATAGGCATGATACAGCCTATGGCATATATGTGTGTCTGCTTGACTAGTGAGCCTAGATTGGGCTTGTACAGCTTTGTTAGACCTAGAATAGACTTGCTAGACTAGTGTAGACTTGTTTGACCTAGTTTGACCATAGTTGACCTAGTTTGACTTCTAGGGTTGACCAGAGTTGACCAAGAGTTGACTTTGGCCTAGATTGACCTAGATTCATGTAGAATGCATTGTAGTACTTCATTTTACCATTCTGGATTTGTTGTGACTTGTGCTGTTCTAAATAGGAGCCAGACACCACTCCTCGGACAGTACTTTCATATTGGACACTCAGATACCAGGCGAGTACATTCTCTGATCATTTCATATCCTGTTAGAATTATTTTCCTGCTTTAGATTACTTTACTTGATGCTGTCACGTCGGTAACACGGATTAGTACTATATAGATCCATTCTTGAGATGTTATCCCCTTAGGGAGCATCGTATACTACATGTTTTGTGCGTTTCACTTACATGGTGTATCACTATGCTTCACGGTTCATCGATCACTTGTGACATGTACTCTCATGATCACAGAGTCTTCCCTGAATCACTCATTTATGGGCATTCCCAGAATCACCCATTTATGGGCTATCCATGTATCACCCCTTGTGGGCCTTTGCATGGAATCATAACATAACCTGGCTGGATCCTTGTGTATTGATTGGGGGTACGGGGGAGTAGAAGTAGACATGTGAATAATATCCAAGTAGTGTAGTTTCCAGAATCACTCCATAGTATAGTTCCCAGAATCTCCTATGCCATTCACATGTTTATATTGTACTCTGACTCACTAGCCACTGTTAGTTCTCTACTTACAGTATATATATTTCCATTACAGTTTCCTCTGTTTACATTCCATACTTCTTTCAGTTTCCTGTATCTTACTCTGCTGCATGTTTATATTTTCTAACCTGCTATGAACTGTTGAGATGTATTGTGCTCGCTCCTGTCCTGACTGGACCTGTTGAAAATATTACAGAGGACGAGGAGGAAGCTGGTGTGGATACCTATTACGGTGCTACCTTAGATGAGTGCTTGGACCTGGACCAGCAGCAGGTCCCACGAGCTGTGGATGACTCACCCTTAGATTAGGATGTTTTCATTTACAGTATTCTATGGATGATTGTACATATTGATACTTGGGATCTGGGATTATGTATTATCTTAGACGCTTAGACTCTCTGTTTGTACTTGGAAATTTTCTTCCATTTCAGCAGTTTTATTTATCTATCTATCTGCTATCTTATCATCTGCCTTAGTTGTGATTGAGTTTACCTTCTGCTATGTCACCCCCATTCGGGAAGTATAAACTGTTTAGCTTTATATTGTTAGATGTTGTGACCTAGGACAGTGTTCTACCGCCAAAAATGCGGCGTAGGCTGGACGTACCCACGTCTCGTGCCCTTACTCTAGGGTGCGGGTCGTGACAATGGATCACGATCCAACGGTCACGATTAATTCACCCCTTCTATATATATCCTATGAGTTTCTCTCTCCTCTCTCTTTTCTTTCCTTCACCACTTCCCCTTCACTCTCTTCCCTCTTCCTCAAGCTTAGGAAGGCTTGGCCTTGAGGCCTAGAGTGTGGTTTCGGAACCCCTCTTGGTGGTGGAGTAGAAGATTAGGCTCGGTTGCTAAAACCTAGGCAAGTACATCTTGCTCAAAAGTGACATGAACATGCTATAATTTTGTTTTCTATAGAAATTAAAGTTTTATTGTTCTATAATATGCTCCTCTAAATTGTTAATGTGTTTAATATATAGCACTTTTGGTTTTGATCGACAATATTGCGTAGATCTGAGTTTCTAGATATGATTTTCGAGTATTTTAAGGTATTGATCTATCAAATGTTTTAATTTGTGAAAACTAATACTTTCATGTTGTTGGAAATTCAATTCTATGCAATTTTGACTTTTGAAAGTCCGAATTTCGATTTAAAACGAAATTTTTATGGCCGAAACAAGTTTTGGCAAAAATCTGGATTTTGTTGCTGTTTGGAAAAACGGTATACCGACGGTATGCCAGTTTTTGCACCAGAAACCTTCTGTCTTTAGATCGGTATACCGTCGGTATACCGCAGTATACCGCCGGTATGCCGTTTTATGTCGTTTTAGGCTGTTTTTGTCCGTTTTTGCCAATTTTTGTCCGTTTTTGATATTTTTTCGATTGTAATGGACTCTTAACATGATTAGATGACCTTGGATAGTTAAAGAATAATTGTACACTCTATATACATGGTACATGCTTATGTTCACGTATCGTTCTATGTCCAGATTATAGATAGTGGCCTGTTATGGTGCACTCCAGATTACTATATATGCCTAGCTCGTAGTAGCGCACTCATGACTTGATTTTCTTATTGATTTCTAGACCCGAGATATGAGTACATGTTCTTTCTTGACACCGTGGATATAGCTTGTTGAATGTTAATCTATTGCATCTTGGCACTGGACAATCGAGTGTGAGTATTGTTCCGTGTATCACGTGATGTTAGTACGGAGATGTTCGTAAGTGATAACTTACGATTTACTCGTACATAGCACACGTCATCTTAGGAAATTCTTGAGTGTCTACGACTTGAGAACTTGACATGAATATGATAAGGTAAATGAATAGTAAATTCAAGTAGATCATTGTAGGAGGAAATTCGCACTACCAACCCCGAGCTCCAAGGGCCCCATGAGGCATGGCTCAACCCTGCTAGGCAAGGGCTCCATGACCTACCAAGTTTGCGCGTATTGATATACGATCGAGTCACATGTCGTGCCGGGTTGCGGCACAGTCAGTTATATGTTTTCTTTTACTAGTATATGATATGGTTGTTCATGTTACAAGTCTAGACACGTTTCATCTGCCAGCAGTCTTGTTGGGCAATAGATGTACTACTCGTACCCCTGGACATCCGGGTATCTGCAGTCAGGTAGTTACGAAAATCCTCAACTTGCATACTAGTAATTAGGATTGTGATAACCCTAGCTAGTTAATGATAGCAAGCCGTAGGTAATAATTGGCCGTGCACTTTTGATTGTGTGTTACCTTATATGCTCTTGTGTCGGTGAGTGGCCAGAGGCTAAGTTCTGCTAGGGAAAAGATCTGTAACCCCGGTCCTTGTTTGGTTTAAGGGTTGTAGCTCCGATTCCTAGTAGTTCCTAAACCCTTTGTTGCTCATTGGATTATTCTGTTCCATAGCTATATTGTTCAGTATTTCCATTCAGTCATTTATATTCTTGAGATACGTGCATTGGTACCGCACTAGTCTCGACCCGCATTTATTTCCTTCTGTCATTATGTTATTGTGTTGTTGTTGGGTTTTGTCGTGCACCTCGAGCTTCCTTGTGGTACTTGCTATTTGGGGCCTGACCCCACTGGTTTTGTTTGGCCAGATTTATCGCTGGAGCCCGAGGATTCTCCCTACCTTTCTCTGGATGACCCGCCGCCTGCTTAGATCTGCGGTTGTTCCTCCTCGCCAGTGGGTTCCCTTTTTGTGCCGCTCGTGTTTCATTTCATTTTGGTGGTGTTAGCTAGGACATGTGTTAGC
Organism: Iris pallida; assembly: GCA_029216955.1. Classification (NCBI taxonomy): domain Eukaryota; kingdom Viridiplantae; phylum Streptophyta; class Magnoliopsida; order Asparagales; family Iridaceae; genus Iris; species Iris pallida. The sequence goes on from JANAVB010026398.1 coordinate 1,239,658, forward strand.
CCTATTATTTTGAGACTTTTTCAGACTTCGGTCAACATGATGTATTATATTAGATCTAGACTGATATAGTGATCATGTATATTGGTACTTTGCTAGTGTAGCATTTTGTATTCACTAGCTTCATGATCATGTATGATATAGTATTTTGGGACGCCTCTTTGCTTTCATATTTGATATACTCTTGATACTTGTTGTTGTTGGATTGAGATAGGATTTGTTCGACCATAGGAGTCGTCAGTGGCATGCTAGAGTCTTCCCACTTGTCTTCTAGACAGCTTTGATCGTATATTGGGGTACTGGCGTACTCTAATACACGTAGCTGGCTTTGTTTCACCCCTACTTTCCAGTATTCTGGTTCTGGGGCGTGACATCTTTCCATATAGATTGTCGTGGTATTTTCTAAATTCTGCGAAAAGGATTCTCTAAGTTTACTTTTGGTCCCTAAGCAACTAGTGACCTTCCTCATCTTCATTCTCAACAAGAAAACAATGGTATATATGTTAACAGGGTGTAGGAAATGAGTGAGTTGAAATGCCTCCATGACACAACTTTCAACATCCTCATTTTTCACTTAAAACCTGCTTATCCTTCCAATATTTCTAGGATAGGAGACAACATTAGCAGCCCGCCTCAATCGTCGGGGTGGAACTCGTCAGTCACTCTCTACTATCCAGAAGGATACCCTAATCCTCATTTTTTAGATATGGAGGATCTTACCCATAAAAGGCACCGCTATGAAAGCTAGTTCTTTCTATTTAAGTCAAAGATGATCATTAGATAGATGAGAAGCATAAGAACACCATCCCTTAACATCAAGAATGAAAGGAGCGGGATAGGCAGTCACAAGATGATCACTCACACATGACATGGTTATATCTTCTTATTTCTAGGTCCGAGCTTTTATTTGTTTTCTAAATCTTTGTGGCTGACATTTCTAATCATTTTGATGTTTGCATCAAAGTTATTCATTCTGATAATGCTAAGGAGTATATGAGCATGGAGTTTCAAGCATCATGTCAGACTCATGACATACGTCACTAGACTTCCTATTCGTATACTTCTAAGAAAAATGGTATTGCAGAAAGTAAAAATACACACCTTGAGGTAGCTTGCTCTCCTATTCATAGAATGTTCCAAAAAATTATGAAAATTATGTTGTCTTAGTTGCTTGTTTTTATATAAACTACACGCCCTCTCATGTCATTGAGAACAAATCACCAATTTCTATCCTCTTTCCGCAAGGGTAAACCCTTTTGTGTCACTCCAAAGATTTTTTGTTGTCTTTGTTATACTCATAATCTTGGACCTCATGTGGATAAATTTGATCCGCGAGCTACCCGTATGATATTTGTTTGTTTATTCTCGGACACAGAAAGGGTATGTTTGTTTTGATCCCACTACTTGAAAGGTGGTTCTCTTGTGATGTTATTTTTCTCGATGATCAAACCTAATTCGCTTCTGATACACTATCTACATCTCCATTGTCCACGATTCATGTTCCTCTTATTCCTTTCTCTGAACTTCATACACCTTTTTCTTCTCTCCTAAGTCTGGATCTTTGGTTCCCTTTTCCAAGGTGTATAATATAGGCGTCGAGACAAGATCATTCCTCCACCTACTACTATTTCTTCGGGTATCATTAATGATTCTTCTTCATGTACTACAATGCAACATTTTACTTCTCCATATGGCTCGGTTGATCGTTACAAAGTCTTTTTAGTGGCTAAGGGCTTTATCCAGTAATATGAGTTGGATTACGTTAAAGCTTTTTCACATGTTGCTAAGTTGACTTTTGTTCGAGTTCTTCTATGTTTGGTTGTTCCTAGAATTGGCATCTTCATCAGTTAGATATGAAGAATGACTTCCTCAATGGCGATCTTTCGGGAACTTTCATGCATCAACATCCAGAGTCCAGACTTTGAGCGACCAGGAGAGTATATGGTCTGTTTCCCAGAAAAGTCATTTTATGATTTGAAGATGATTATGCTTGCATTTCATTAAAAAATCAACAAGATCTTGCACCATATTATGTTTGTTGTAGCAGCTCAAATACGTCATTATTTACACATCATAAGTATCAGGACATAGTCATCTTTCCAAGGTGAAAGAACACAGCCTCTTATTTTCATACAAAAGACCTTGGGTCATTGAGATAGCCTCTTTAGTATTGAGATATTGCGTAGTTTCGAACGATTGCAACTTTTTCAGCACAAATATGTGTTTGATCTTCTATCTGAGACAAGATTTCTAGATCTTCTATCTGAGACAAGATTTCTAGGTTGCAGACAAACAAACACACATATGGATTCCACAACTTAACTATCCAAATTGAGCTTTATCAGGTCTTCTATCTGACCCAAGGTGTTATAAAGGACTAGATGGGAAGCTAATTTATATCATTGTCGTTCTTTCAGACATGACCTTACACTATGCGTACGGTGAGCCAGTATATACGAAATCCTTTGATCTCTCATCTTCGAGTTGTTGAAAGGATTGTACGTTACACAAAAGAAATTATGGACATGATCTTCTCTACAGACCTTCTATGATCGTTGCTTTACTAGCGGTTACCTTGTCTTCCTGGAAGACAATTTGGTTTTATGGAGGAGTAAGAAGCATAAAGTAGTTGCTCGTTCTTCTCGAGTTGCTCTCTAGTGTGACAACAAGGCTGCAATCCACATTGTTCAGAATCCAGTCTTTCATGAAAGGACTAAACATATCAAGAGGGACTTTTACTTTATTCAAGAGAAAGTGAGAGAAAAGAAAGTTGTCCTACAACACGTCTTCTTTAGCTCTGCTGACAAATATCCTTAGCGAATCATTGGCTAAACCTTTGTTTGCTCGACTGTTCAAGCTGGAAATGATTGATATCTATGCTCTAGCATGCGGAGAAGTGTGAGTTAACTATTATTGTGTACCTTACTTTAGTCATATACTGCCTGGGCTGAAGAAGGATGTTATAACTTGCTCCTATAAATGTACCAAGAGCTCTCATGTTTTATTCACATTAATAAGGTAAAAGTTCTCTAAATTTCAATCTCAAAGCAAGTACTTTACTGGAAGGTTCCAAATGTAAGGCACAAACACAGGACAGTTGTGAGAAATGAGTAGTAGTTATCTAAACAAACAATACAAACTAATTCATGCTTATCAATTTTCTAAATAATGTGATTCTCCATTCCAATTTGAATCCTCTGGTTTCAAAAGAAGTACCAAATACATCTAGCATTCCAATCATAGTATTTTCTCCAGAGCTACCACAAAGTAACATAAACTATCAGGAATAATTAACAAACACAATCGGAAAAAAGAAACCATATTGTTCCATTCACTACATATCCAGTAGGCTCTTGAACTCAACTTCCTCAACATATCCTGCAAATCCTCAATAGTTCCTTCATCCCATCAAACTCCGTATTCAAACTTCCCATCAACTGTCTCAAGTTTCTACACATCATATTATGCAATTGCCAATGAATTTTTACTCTTTTATTCAAACTTCCTCAACATAAACTTCACTAACAGTCATACCAATGAAATTTTACTCTTTCATTCATAAACACATCATATTATGCAATTGGCATAAACAGGGTACAGAACAAATTGCTCTGCAAGCAAGGAAGCAGTTTCATGAGCCTAGGTCACATCGTACATACATGATTCTTTGTAGTTGTGCAAGAGAGACATGATTATATCCTGTTTGGACCAAAAAAAAAAAAAATAATAATAAGAAATCTTGCTTGGACATAGAAGCTATAACTTAAATATCACAAAGATTTTTAGAAAGACAAGGGAGACTAAAGATTAGCAATAAAAAATACTTAGCAATCAGTTATTTCTAACTCTGTATCCAGCACGGCATTCATTGTCTGTAAGCTAACCGTTCCTAAGTACTTGACCAACTTATTGTCAGGGAACTTCTGATATATAATGTTTTGTTACACGGTTAGACATAACTCACTATGATACTTATAATCAGTTGACAAAAGGTTTTAGGATACCATGACACATGTTCAGCTTCCATATGCACTCACAAGACAACCATGTTGTTATTTGCAGAAGAAACAACACCTCCTCTAGTGATGAGGCTTTCAGATCATCAGAGTTGTTAGCCTGCCACAACACTAGACATTAAATAGCTAACATAAGGATATTCTAACAAAGAATACATCTGGAATCCTCAAGAAATCAAAACAGCCTTTCGCTTGGGTACATTCCCGTTGGGTTACTGAATCTCATAAATGTGATATCATATTATAAGCAAATAATCTCGGTCATATTGAATCGCCGGTGTGAATTGGATTCCTCAAAGATTGCAATCAAGCCCTAATTGAATATTTTAACTTAGTGCTCTGCACTTTCTAGGAATTCTATCACCATAATCGAGATGCCGGAAGTATTTCACTATGGATAAACATTGCAGCTGGGAGAGGCCTATTACAGACAAGCAAGGTTTTGAGGTATTCAGCTACTAATGGGAGGAAAAGAGGGGACACTAAAAGGGTGACTAAGCTTTGTAGACGCAATGGGGAAATTGTTCATACCATACCATTGCTCTAAGAAATGACAACATAGTTGCCTGGGCAAATGACTAGGCTTAAGCAGACCCTTTGGCTCCTTATCCAGCACCCTAGGCTATTCAAGCAACTATACAGTTTTGACATTGAAAGAGAATGCATCAACAACATAAGCGAAGAAGAATAACTTAATGTGTGGGAGAATAATAAAAAGAGAGCGAAGAAAATTAAGGGTTCAAAAGGAAAATTATTTTTTTAACCACAGTAACATTATTGTCTCAAAAGTATATACCAAAATAACAATGTTAAGTTAGTTCCAATCACCCTCGTCATCTTACACATATTATTCCCTTATAAATTTCTCTTTTTTTTCTTGTTTTTCTGGATGCTTTGCTTGAATCTCACGATAAATACATATACATATGCTTATATAGTACGATCACATAAATCTTAGATTCTGGATGATCCCCTTCTAGGTTGCATAGACAGGGATACAGATTTAGATCGCAAGATGATCCTCCTGCGAAAGCGAAGCGATAATCGTCCTAATATCTCGGTCATGTCAGAACAGGGCAAGGCACTGAAGTATCGCTACACCGCATCATTTGTCCAAAATCGTCTTCATATGTGCATTGTCAGACTACAATTCGCTAACAACAAAAACAAAACAAAAATCCGCCGTTACTTTGTCGATGGCGAGCGATGGATTCTATTCCATTGCTATGGGCGTTGCCGCGTGTAGAAGCATGGAAAATATTGCTTTTAGTCCCACATCGGAAAGGAGAAGAAGAAATGGCTCACTCCATTCTATAAATAGAGCCCCCTTGCCTCCTTTGAAAAGGGCACCAACTTCTCTTCCCTCCTTCCAACTTGGACTCTTCCTACTACGCACCTTCGGGTGCTAAGTCGAAGAAGTCTAGGGCAGTGCGGGCTCGTTGAGCTCAGTCAGCTGTCCCAACCTCTGACCATCATTGCGTTCCGCTAACTGTTAAGCGGGCCTCTGATGGAAAGTTGTACAGAACCGTCCGTGTCCAGCCCTGTCACGCCCCAGAACCAGAATACTGGAGAGCGGGGGAATGACTCAGCCAGCTACGTATTACGAGTAGATGAATACCGTATAATACGATCAATGCTGTCTAAAAGACAAGGGGGTGCATACTACATGAAAGTCTCGCTATGGTCACTTCACATCTATTGTCTCAATCATTCGAACAAGGAAACAGAAATAGAGAACATGTAAGATAAAGCAGTAAGGCGTCCCAAACGCTCAGTCAAAATGTTCTCGAGATCTGGCTTTACAAAACATAGCCAGATGATATAGCAAGTATACACAATTGTTATCAGCTGCAGTCTGACTTAATTACAATTATGTAAAAGTAAGTACAAGACAATCCGACTAACATGTCGGTGCCAAACGGCTAAGGATAAAGTAAATAACAAAACGAGTGGTGAAGTTAGGGAACCCACTCGAGTCCTCCTGCGATCATTCCTCTAGTATTGACCATCTTGGAGGTAGAAGTAAGCTGAGTCCTCGGGAACCGGCTCTAAATCTGGCCACGCAAAACCAGAGAGGTTAGACCTCTAATAGCAAGTACCGCAAGGAAGCACGATATGAGACATTAAACCAGTAAATAAGAGAATATAATAATAGACCTATGCTTGCTACTGGGATTCACATAACATCACGACACTTCGAACCAACCTCCCAACCAAACAAGGACAGAAGTTGGCCCGTCATGTCCTGATGTTCTGATCATCTCAGTTAGGTAACAGAGTAGGTACAGTACACAAACAAATCAACTTAAACGGCCATCCAACTCCTACGACTTACTACTGTGAGTCCCAAGTTATCCTGGAATTATACAATAAAGATTTCTCAGTTCTTACTATGGACAAGCAAGGCTAGTCGATCCAATCAATCAATTGCGCCAATCATGAATTAGACGAGTCCCAGCAGGACGCCCGTCATCAATATACAATATACAATAAATAATATAACCAGATGCCGCTCCATGCCCGTGTGGCAGGTTTGCAGTATCTGTGGGGACCAGCCGGCCTGTCGGGCACTACTACTCCCAAGAGAGCTGCCATGTAAGAACTCGGGAATCCATTCTCTCCATGCAATCATTATTTTTATTTAACTTAATAGTCTCTACGTTGAGTGAAATCCCATGCCGTGGATCATGGTCATTCGGAATGAGTACTTTCGTACGGGGTACGATATGCACAACTCTACAACGATGTCCGTGCGGTTAGGTTGTAGGTCTTACATAGCGTAATGCAACAATCCAAACTAACCACGGAACAATCATGCCTTGACCATAAAGTACACATGCTTCTTTTATAGTAAAAATAAATAAATTAATAAATTGAAGTCTGCATGTGTGCCTGTATGTCAATATTCGGGAATCGGCCAATCGATTATAGTAGTTCATACTTAATATGAACGTGTCTTATTCCATTTAATTCAATAAGACGACTAGCCAGTCTCTTAGTTCCATCTAGGAACGCATGATCAATAATAAATCAAGATAACAATCAATGTTAATTAATGCCACATTCGGAAAATAAAAATTGGAGAATAAATAATGATTGGGAAATAAATAATCTCATGCGCTGTGGGAAAGGTTGGGAAATAAATAATATCATGCGCCTGACGGAAATGATTGGGAAATAAATAATCTCATGCGCTGTGGGAAAGGTTGGAAAATAAATAATATCATGCGCCTGAGGGAAATGATTAGAAAATAAATAATCCATGCGCTGAGGAATGAGATTGGGAAATAAATAATCTCATGCGCCTGAGGAATGAGATTGGGAAATAAATAATCCATGCGCTGAGGAATGAGATTGGGAAATAAATAATCTCATGCGCCTGAGGAATGAGATTGGGAAATAAATAATCCATGCGCTGTGGGAAAGGTTGGAAAATAAATAATATCATGCGCCTGAGGAAAATGATTGGGAAATAAATAATCTCATGCGCCTGAGGAATGAGATTGGGAAATAAATAATCCATGCGCTGTGGGAAAGGTTGGAAAATAAATAATGCGCCTGAGGAAAATGATTGGAAAATAAATAATCCATGCGCTGAGGAATGAGATTGGGAAATAAATAATCTCATGCGCCTGAGGAATGAGATTGGGAAATAAATAATCTCATGCGCCTGAGGAATGAGATTGGAAAATAAATAATCCATGCGCTGAGGAATGAGATTGGAAAATAAATAATCTCATGCGCTGTGGGAAAGGTTGGAAAATAAATAATATCATGCGCCTGAGGGAAATGATTGGGAAATAAATAATCTCATGCGCCTGAGGAATGAGATTGGGAAATAAATCTCAGCGTTGCCGGGACTCCATGGCACATGGCCTCCCGGCGCATGGCCTCCCGGGCGCATGGGGCTCCCGGCGCATGGGGTTCATCGTCCCCAAACAGCAAGTTCAGCCATGAAAGTCCTAAAAACTTGCTATGGCCATAACTTCCTCATCCGAAGTCGAAATCAAGCGAAACAAAAGCCAAAACTGAATGAAATTGAATTCTCTACAACATAGAACTATTAGTTTTCGAAAATAACCAAGTTTTAGAGATCAAAACCAAGAAAAACCGAAAATGTATCAAACTTAGATCTACAACAAATAAGCCATGGAAATTGAAAATGCTAAGTACTAAAGAGACTTAGAATCAAATAGGGAAGATGATGGAACAATAAAAATAGGGATCCATCAAGAAGCAAGTTGGCACTTGCCTTGCTCTCTTAGGTTGGTGGGAGAGTTATGAGGAAGAAGAAGAGTAATGAGAAGAAGAAGTAATGAAGAGAGAGAAAGGGTTTGGGGCTTTAAATGGGGTGGTGGTAGGTGGGGGTTTATTTCGGTTCATGATGAACCAACATAATTAAACCAATCTGAGCCGAACCCATAGCAAAGCTAAAGCAGAGTATAAAAGCAGAAAGTAAAGTGCAGAAATAAAATTGCAGGAAATTAATTAACAAAAAATTAAAGGAATTTAAATACAGAACAATACATGATAAATATTAAATGAATACATTCCAGCAGTACATGTATTTAGAATACGTATTCTGGGAACGGGAAGTGACATCTCTACTCTCCTTAGAAAAAATTCCGTCCTCGGAATTTCAGATCCAAGCATGATAGAAATATCGAAGCTAAACTAATCTAAGTATAAACAATTGAGTAAGCAATCATTCTACAGTGATAATAACAAGTAACATATCTATGTTGAACATTCTACGATAGCAAGCAATTCTACTTATAAGGTGACAAGCATGAGGAGTTAAGACAATCAAGGTATACATAAAGAAATATACCTTGTGAGTCAAACAGGTGCGGATACCGTGATCGGATATCATCCTCACGTTCCCACGTTGACTCTCCTAAAGAGTGATGACCCCAAGCAACCCGGACAAGGTTAATTGTTCGGTTCTTGAGTACCTTCTCTCTTCGGTCCAAAATAGACACAGGCTGTTCCTCGTAAGACAGGTTGGTACCAACAACCAGCTCAGAATGATCAAGGATATGGCTTGGATCCGATACATACCTTCGCAACTGAGATACATGAAATACGTCATGCACCTCTCGTAACGAAGGTGGAAGGGATAAACGATAAGCAACATCGTCTATCCTATCAAGAATAACAAATGGGCCCACGTACCGCGGACTCAACTTCCCGCGAACGCCAAATCTAATGACCCCACGGGTAGGTGAGATCCGCAAGAACACGTAGTCCCCAACAGAAAACTCTAGCGGCCTACGATGCTGGTCCGCCCAATGTCGATGCCGATCCTGCGCAACTCGAAGTCGCTCTCTAATTCCTTTAATCACTTCCACTGTCTGAACAATCATTTCCGGGCCTAACATCTTCCTCTCCCCGATATCATCCCATGCTAGTGGCGACCTACACTTCTTACCATATAGTGCTTCAAATGGCGTCATCTGGATACTGGCTTGATAACTGTTGTTATAAGAAAACTCAACTAAGTGCAGGTGGCTCTCCCAAGATCCCCCAAAATCTAGGGTGCAAGCTCGCAACATATCTTCCAAAGTCTGAATTGTCCTTTCTGATTGCCCGTCCGTCTGTGGATGGTAAGCCGTACTAAATCTTAACTTGGTGCCCAGACTATGATGTAAGCTCTTCCAGAAATGTGATGTGAAACGGGTATCTCGGTCTGACGCAATGCTGACAGGGACTCCATGCTGCCTGACTATCTGTTGCATGTACAACTCTGCCAACTTTTCTGTAGATTGCCCTACTCTGAAAGGAAGAAAGTGTGCCACCTTTGTAAGCCGATCTACTATCACCCAAATAGCATCTTTACCACTTGGTGATCTCGGTAAACCGGTCTCACAGTCCATTGTGATGTGTTCCCACTTCCATTCTGGGATAGGAAGCGGTTGCAATAACCCAGCTGGCCTCTGCTGTTCTGCCTTCACTTGCTGACATACCAAGCAACGGGAAACGAATCTAGCTATCTCCCTCTTCATCCCGTTCCACCAGAAGTGCTGCTTGATATCTTGGTACATCTTGGTCCCTCCAGGGTGAATAGAATACTGAGAACTGTGAGCTTCTGCCATAACTTCCTGTCTGATATCTCTACTAGGCACACATAGACGTGATCCAAACCTAAGTGTACCATCTTCATGAATTCTCATCTCCTTCCTGAGTCCTGACTCACATTCTGCCCTAAGCTTCTGAATCCTTGGGTCCTGTGCCTGAGCTGCCTTGATCCTGTCTGCTAAGTCGGATTGAACTTGCAGACTTGTTAGAACTCCTACATCACTAGGAAGTATAACTTCGATGCCCATCTCCTGAAGGTCTTCTAAGATATGTCTCTGTGTTGTCAACATGAATGCGCCGCCTCTTCTGCTGAGAGCGTCTGCTACCACATTAGCCTTGCCTGGATGATACTGAAGCTCAACATCGTAATCCTTGATCAGCTCTAACCATCTTCTCTGTCTCATGTTCAGCTCCTTCTGAGTAAAGATGTACTTCAGACTTTTGTGGTCCGTGTACATGTCCACTCGATCACCATATAAGTAATGCCTCCATAGCTTCAAAGCAAATACTACTGCTGCCAACTCCAAGTCATGAGTTGGGTAATTCTTCTCGTGGTCTCGAAGTTGCCTAGATGCGTATGCTATCACCTTCCCATGCTGCATGAGGACACATCCAAGTCCTTTACCTGACGCATCACAATAAACGGTAAAACCTCCGGGTCCAACTGGCAATGTAAGAATAGGCGCTGATATCAACTTCTGCTTCAGATTCTCAAATGATGCCTGGCATTCTGCCGACCAGACGAATGGTACATCCTTCCGTGTCAATCGGGTCATGGGTGCTGAAAGTCTCGCAAAGTCTGATACAAACCTTCTGTAATATCCTGCCAATCCCAAGAAACTCCGCACATCTGCTACGGTCTTGGGTACTGGCCAACTTTCTACTGCTTCTACCTTCTTGGGATCCACTGCTACTCCAGCTCCTGATATGATATGACCTAAAAATGAAATGTGATCCGACCAAAACTCACATTTGCTGAGCTTGGCATACAACTGGTTCTCTCTCAGAACCTGTAACACCTTCCGGAGGTGATCTTCATGCTCCTCTTCACTGGCAGAATATACAAGAATGTCGTCGAGAAACACAACGACAAATTGATCCAGGTACGGCATAAAGATGCGATTCATTAAATCCATAAAGATTGCTGGAGCATTGGTCAAACCAAACGGCATTACTAAGAATTCATAATGCCCATACTTCGACCTGAATGCTGTCTTGGGAATGTCTTCCTTCCGAACCCTCACTTGATGATACCCTGAACGAAGATCTATCTTGGAGAAAACTCTAGCTTTGCTCAACTGATCAAATAAGTCATCGATCCTGGGTAGTGGGTACTTGTTCTTCACTGTTGCTGCGTTAAGCTTCCTGTAATCAATGCACAATCTGGATGACCCATCCTTCTTCCCCACAAGTACCACTGGTGCTGCCCATGGTGACACGCTAGCTTGGATGAACTTCTTCTCCTTCAGTTCCTCTATGTGCTGATATACCTTGGCTTGCTCTGAATCCGCCATTCTGTAAACTCGATCTGATATCGGTTTAGTTCCAGGTGCCAATTCTATACTGAACTCAATATCTCTAACTGGTGGCAGACCTGGAAGTTCTTCAGGAAATACGTCTAGGAACTCTTCAACTACCTTCGGGACTTGAACTTCTTCCATTGCCGTTATTACTACCTGCTCTTGCTGAGTTGCCTCTGATCTGACTAAGGTGAATCTCTTCATGCCTGGAATATCAAAAGATACACTCCCTCTACGACAATCTATCGTCGCATGACTGTCTTTCAGCCAGTCCATGCCTAAGATAACGTCGAAATTTCCAACAGAAAATTCTATCAACCGGGCGGGTAAGGAATGCCCGCAAACTACAACGCTACATGCTAGAATAACTCGACTAACTCCTACGAGCCCATTACCAGTGAGTATATTCAACCTCCCTGGCAATGCCTCGAACTCCATTCCTAGTTGTGTCGCAAATCGTACAGATATAAATGAATGGGATGCTCCCGAATCAAACAATGCTACTGCGGGATATGAGGCGACGAGAATGTTACCTGCCACAACATCTCCCGATGCCAATGCCTCTTCCAAGGACAAAGTGAATGCTTGCCCTCGACCCCCTTGCCGATTTCCATGCTGCGGTCTAGCCTGATGCTGTTGCTGGCCCCTTCCTTGATGATGCTGGGGTGGTCTATGCTGGTGTTGCTGCATCGGCGGTCCCTGCTGCCGAAACATCTGAGCATGCGGTACTAATGGACGCTGTGCCAACGGCCTTACTGCCACTGCTGGTCCTCGATACTGGCCTGCCCCTGGTGCTGGCAGAGCAAGAAACTGCTGCCCTGGTCCTCCTGCCCTCGAATTCATGGGACATGTGGTAACCCGATGATCTGGATTTCCACATATCAGACACAGTCCATTCAATGTCCGACACACCTCTCTAGTGTGTCCCATCTTCCCACAATAAGTGCAGCCCGCCGGGGGTTGCTGGTTCTTCCTCTGTTGCTGTTGCTGTTGCCTGGGTGGTGGTGCTGGTCCTCGTATCGCCACATCGTGGATATGAATGCCAGTGGATGGTGCTGTTGTTCGGGGCGCCGCTCCCCCTCCTCCTTCAATCTGACTATGGGATCTCTTCTGACCCCCAGTCCTCACCGCAAGCCTCTGAATAGTGATCTCATGCCTTCGAGTTGCCGTTAATACTTCGTCAAAAGTCTGGTAATTGTGCCCCTCTATCAATTGCAAGAGTTCAAGGTGAAACCCTTGCTGAAACCTCATGGCCCTCTAGCGCTCTGTTGCTACCATCTCTGGGGCGAACCTACTCAATCTGCAGAACTCCGCTGCATAAGCATCTACAGTCTTGCCGGCCTGCCTGAGGTTGATAAACTTCTGTTGTAGCTCAAACTGCGCCACAACCCCATAGTACTTGGTCTTGAATCTTGCTGTGAAATCGTCCCAAGCCACAGGACGCCTGATGCCCACTTCCTCTGATTCCCACCAATCACGTGCGAGATCCTGAAGTAACAACTTCACTAGATCCACACGTTCTTCTGCCGGCACCTTCGCTGCTGTCAGAATAGCCTCCATATCTTTAAGCCATGCATCTGCTGAGATGGCATCCTCCGTGCCCTCGAAACGGCGGGGATTGTACTTGCAAAACCTGGCTGATGCTCCAGAATCAGTCCTCACTCCTCTTTCCAATGCCGTCTCCAATCCTTGGTTAAGCAATACATTTGCTCTTGTAGCTGAGTGTGCATGCGCTGCTGGACCAACATCTGATGTTGCTGAGTAGCCATCATTCCTCTCATGATCTCCAGAAGGGCTGGTGTGTCCACTTGGGTAGGTGGAACTGTTGGTGGTGGTGGAACATCCGGATACTGCGATCCAGCTGCTGCTTCCACTATCACTTCTTCCTGGGCAGCCTCCTGAGGCGAGACTGGCCCTTGTTGCTGACCAACAGGGTCAGGTTGCCCATGTTGCTCCTGCTGTTGTCCAGCTCTGACCGATGCGGACGAAGTGCCCCTAAGAAAAGGGACAAGAGAACAATCAAACAACCGGACATGAAGGATCATTGAAGTCAAAGGATACCGGAATGTCAAGCAAGGGTTGAGAATAATGAATCATGAGATCAAGGGGGAACACGTGTGATTGAGACATCCTATAAATCAAAACACCCCACAAGTCTGAAATCAGACCTGCATGGGCCACCACTAAAACCTTGTCACGCCCCAGAACCAGAATACTGGAGAGCGGGGGAATGACTCAGCCAGCTACGTATTACGGGTAGATGAATACCGTATAATACGATCAATGCTGTCTAAAAGACAAGGGGGTGCATACTACATGAAAGTCTCGCTATGGTCACTTCACATCTATTGTCTCAATCATTCGAACAAGGAAACAGAAATAGAGAACATGTAAGATAAAGCAGTAAGGCGTCCCAAACGCTCAGTCAAAATGTTCTCGAGATCTGGCTTTACAAAACATAGCCAGATGATATAGCAAGTATACACAATTGTTATCAGCTGCAGTCTGACTTAATTACAATTATGTAAAAGTAAGTACAAGACAATCCGACTAACATGTCGGTGCCAAACGGCTAAGGATAAAGTAAATAACAAAACGAGTGGTGAAGTTAGGGAACCCACTCGAGTCCTCCTGCGATCATTCCTCTAGTATTGACCATCTTGGAGGTAGAAGTAAGCTGAGTCCTCGGGAACCGGCTCTAAATCTGGCCACGCAAAACCAGAGAGGTTAGACCTCTAATAGCAAGTACCGCAAGGAAGCACGATATGAGACATTAAACCAGTAAATAAGAGAATATAATAATAGACCTATGCTTGCTACTGGGATTCACATAACATCACGACACTTCGGAATGAGTACTTTCGTACGGGGTACGATATGCACAACTCTACAACGATGCCCGTGCGGTTAGGTTGTAGGTCTTACATAGCCTAATGCAACAATCCAAACTAACCACGGAACAATCATGCCTTGACCATAAAGTACACATGCTTCTTTTATAGTAAAAATAAATTAATAAATTGAAGTCTGCATGTGTGCCTGTATGTCAATATTCGGGAATCGGCCAATCGATTATAGTAGTTCATACTTAATATGAACGTGTCTTATTCCATTTAATTCAATAAGACGACTAGCCAGTCTCTTAGTTCCATCTAGGAACGCATGATCAATAATAAATCAAGATAACAATCAATGTTAATTAATGCCACATTCGGGAAATAAAAATTGGAGAATAAATAATGATTGGGAAATAAATAATCTCATGCGCTGTGGGAAAGGTTGGGAAATAAATAATATCATGCGCCTGACGGAAATGATTGGGAAATAAATAATCTCATGCGCTGTGGGAAAGGTTGGAAAATAAATAATATCATGCGCCTGAGGGAAATGATTAGGAAATAAATAATCCATGCGCTGAGGAATGAGATTGGGAAATAAATAATCTCATGCGCCTGAGGAATGAGATTGGGAAATAAATAATCTCATGCGCCTGAGGAATGAGATTGGGAAATAAATAATCTCATGCGCCTGAGGAATGAGATTGGAAAATAAATAATCCATGCGCTGTGGGAAAGGTTGGGAAATAAATAATATCATGCGCCTGAGGAAAATGATTGGGAAATAAATAATCTCATGCGCCTGAGGAATGAGATTGGGAAATAAATAATCCATGCGCTGTGGGAAAGGTTGGAAAATAAATAATATCATGCGCCTGAGGAAAATGATTGGAAAATAAATAATCCATGCGCTGAGGAATGAGATTGGGAAATAAATAATCTCATGCGCCTGAGGAATGAGATTGGGAAATAAATAATCTCATGCGCCTGAGGAATGAGATTGGGAAATAAATAATCCATGCGCTGAGGAATGAGATTGGGAAATAAATAATCTCATGCGCTGTGGGAAAGGTTGGAAAATAAATAATATCATGCGCCTGAGGAAAATGATTGGGAAATAAATAATCTCATGCGCCTGAGGAATGAGATTGGGAAATAAATCTCAGCGTTGCCGGGACTCCATGGCACATGGCCTCCCGGCGCATGGCCTCCCGGGCGCATGGGGCTCCCGGCGCATGGGGTTCATCGTCCCCAAACAGCAAGTTCAGCCATGAAAGTCCTAAAAACTTGCTATGGCCATAACTTCCTCATCCGAAGTCGAAATCAAGCGAAACAAAAGCCAAAACTGAATGAAATTGAATTCTCTACAACATAGAACTATTAGTTTTCGAAAATAACCAAGTTTTAGAGATCAAAACCAAGAAAAACCGAAAATGTATCAAACTTAGATCTACAACAAATAAGCCATGGAAATTGAAAATGCTAAGTACTAAAGAGACTTAGAATCAAATAGGGAAGATGATGGAACAATAAAAATAGGGATCCATCAAGAAGCAAGTTGGCACTTGCCTTGCTCTCTTAGGTTGGTGGGAGAGTTATGAGGAAGAAGAAGAGTAATGAGAAGAAGTAATGAAGAGAGAGAAAGGGTTTGGGGCTTTAAATGGGGTGGTGGTAGGTGGGGGTTTATTTCGGTTCATGATGAACCAACATAATTAAACCAATCTGAGCCGAACCCATAGCAAAGCTAAAGCAGAGTATAAAAGCAGAAAGTAAAGTGCAGAAATAAAATTGCAGGAAATTAATTAACAAAAAATTAAAGGAATTTAAATACAGAACAATACATGATAAATATTAAATGAATACATTCCAGCAGTACTTGTATTTAGAATACGTATTCTGGGAACGGGAAGTGACAAGCCCCCGACGGCAAACGGACAGGGTGGTTCTCAATAGTCTCCCAACAAAGATCGAGGGCAAGTGCTTTTACTAGCCCCGCATTAGGGAGCAAACAGGATACCTACGCACTCGTGTGCTCGGGATACGCCCACAAAGCGAATGCAAAGGTTGATCGAGATGTCCTTGACTTGCGAGATGTGATCCTTCACAAGCGCAAGGAAAGAAGGGGATTCTCTATGCGGCTCGAAATCAACATGTAGTCTCATGCGGCTCAAAACCCAGAAAGTTCCATGCGGCCCATGAGGATTTTTTTATGCGGCTCAAAAAATCCAGAGAAGCTTCATGCGGCTCAAAACCCAGAAAGCTTCATACGGCCCAAAAGCAAAGGAGGAACCTTATGCGGTTCGAAATCTGCCTATACAGCTGGCCATAATTACTCTGACATAAAGGCGACAACTTTGACAAAGATGATGGCTCTGACATAAAGACGAGACGTGACATGCTCCTAAAAAGACGAGAAAATCTTCATGATATCTGGCACAGTTCACAAATTCCAAAGAAAGTTCTTTATGCGGATCGCCCATGCGCCCTTCATGCGGCTCAGTCATGAGACCACTCTCATGCGGCTCGGACATGAGACAACTCTCATGCGGCTCTGTCATGAACATGCGGTTCGGTCAGGGGAAAACTCTCATGCGGCTCGGTCATGAGACCACTCTCATGCGGCTCGGTCATGAGACCTCCCTCATGCGGCTCAGTCATGAGACTACTCTCATGCGGCTCGATCATGAGACTACTCTCATGCGGCTCGGTCATGAGACCTCCCTCATGCGGCTCAGTCATGAGACCACTCTCACGCGGCTCGGTCATGAGACAACTTTCATGCGGCCCGGTCATGAGACACTCTTTATGCGGCTCGGCTATGGGACAGTCCTTCATGCAGCTCAGCCATGATGCATCATTCATACGGCTCGCTACAGAGTAGCAGTTGAGACACGTGGCAGGAATTAACCAAGTCTTAACAACATCCCCAGCTGCCCACTTCTCGAGGCACAGTTACAAAGATGTGGCTCAAAATTAGCCACGTGGCTGTACACCCCATTACTCATGAATTCCTATAAATAGCAAGGTTGTATTCCCTTGTACACACAGAAAAACGCAGGGATACACACAGAGTATTTCTTCACCGGAGCCGAGGTTGCGTTCGATCGTCCAAGGAGTAAGGCAGAGTTGATAGCACTTTCCCGAGCCTCTACCGTCACCCCCCAGAATCCAAATTAAACAATTGTACTTAGATTGCTTTTCCTAGATTTTGTTCCTAGGCTCTCTTTTGTACAAGCGAGTTTGTAATTGTGAGTTAAAGTTCAGTCCTCCTATAAAATTGTTCTGTTCTCTAACAATCAATGGCAAACACAACAGCGACTCTGCTGGGGACTAACTTCTCCACTGCTGAGAAGTTGGTGACGCAATCGGACGCAGCCAAACTCGGCTCCACGCAACAAATGCTGGTTGTTCGCTTCGACCAGCAAGCGTTTGAAGAGATGCTCTCCGACGGGAGCGCTAGCCCGATCCAGAAGCGAGCCGGCCCAAAGAAGGCCCGCAGGGAGTGGAGGCCCAAAACCGTTGCTCCTCCCCAATCTGGAAGAAGTGTTCTCTACTGTCCAAGACGGCAAAGGAGACTCACATGTGGCCCCACTTCAGGCCGCAGAGGACCCTGCCGTCCCCAAGTCTGGCAAAGAAAAACACTACGATGCTGGACTTGCGGGAGCAAATGGAACTCTATGCGGGCCAGGAAGAAGCCGCATAAGGGTGCCAGCCGCATGAAGAAGGCTCATGCGGCCACCAATCCCAGCCGCATACAGAAGCCTCATGCGGTCACCAATTCCAGCCGCATGCAGAAGCCTCATGCGGCCACCAATTCCAGCCGCATACAGAAGCCTCATGCGGCCACCAATTCCAGCCGCATGCAGAATGCCTATGCGGCCACCAATCCTAGCCGCAGGGAGATGACCTACGCGGCATTCAATCCCAGCCGCCAGCCATCTGCTCTATGCGGCTCGGGTTCAGTCTTCGACCGCCTCTCATGCGATCCTGACATCAGATGCTCCAACGAGGATATGCCAGACTCTGTGCGGCACAGTTTGGACTCTTCCTACTACGCGCCCTTGGGTGCTAGGACGAATAAGTCTAGGACAGCACGGGCTCGTCGAGCTCAGTAAGCTGTCCCAACCTCTGACCACCAGAGAGTCCCGCTAACTGTTATGCGGGCCTCTGATGGAAAGTTGTACAGAACCGCCCATGTCCAGCCCCCGGCGGCAAACGGACAGGGTGGTTCCCAAGAGTCTCCCAACAATGTTCGAGGGCGTGTGCTTTTACTAGTCCCGCATCAGGGAGCAAACATGCTACCAATGCACTCGTATGCTCGGGACTCCCGGACCCACAAAACGAGTATAAAGGTTGCTCGAGATGCACTTGACTTGCGTGATGTGATCCTTCACAAGCGCAAGGAAAGAGAAGAAATCTTGGGGTGCAAAGAGTCCTTCCATGGACATCATTGCACTCAAGTCATTGTCAACTGCTGCTGCAACAAGACAGCAGTACAAGAGGACCGACAGTCTGTCTTCCAACGACTGCAGCAGCCAGGACCGGTCCTAGAACAAAGCTCGGGAGACGAGACGCTTCCTTTCGCCTCCTGTAACTCTGCCCGGAAGGTCCCTATCGGCAAAGGAGGGAAGAAAATAAATACCTCCAGCCCGATGATCTCAACCAGCACAGCCAAGAAACTCTCATCTAAGCGGTTGTCCACAATCGTCACAGGAGGAGTTTATCAAGGTACCCGTTCAAAGACGAAATCTTCAACACTTGGAGATTTGTCATCGTCATCTCTGGGGGTAGTTGAAGCTGGGGGTAGCACTCCTCGGAACATCCACGACAATCCGGTGTTCCAAGAAGAAGAACCAGGGGAAACAATCCCCCCAGCAGATACAACAGATTCTGACGTCCCTGAAAACGTCCACAAGCCCCAAGACGAGGCAACTTCCTATGCAGGGGATAGCACCTCCTCCGAGTCCGAACTAGAGGAGAATATTCCCACATACCCCGACGACTTCTCTATGCGAGGGTATGATTCGGTGGGCACGTCTTCTAGAGTTCCTTCCATTTCTCCTCATGTGAGAACGGCATTTATGACTGAGAATGATCAAGACGGTCCCAGTGATCGGCAGCGTCTCAACACTCTCGAGGCCATACTTCATACCTTGGTTAAGTCGGTGGACGAGATCAAGGCGGACCTACCGGCTCTACAAGCAAGGACACCTGGTCAAACAAGCTTGGGTCTCGCCGCCAATGCGGACTCAAACACGACCGCACCAACCCCGGGCGACAATCCACCCGGAGTATCGGCTCCCACTGCTGCAGAAGAGGCTAGGGAGGCAAGAAGAGAGGTCCAGGAGCTCCGTGCAATGTTTCATGCCCGAGAAACCTCTCAAGACCTCAGGATACGACAGCCGTATCCCGCTGCATGGAGAGATGTCCCCTTCCCTCCACGATACAAGCCATTCAATATCAATCCATATGACAGGAAGACCTCTACAAGCCGGTACATGACCTACTTGGAAGTTACAACAGACCATCTGCCGCATGACGACGCCATCCTCACGAGATTGTTCATTGGGGCATTAGAGGGGGTCGCATTCGATTGGTACCGTAACTTGCCGGATAACTACATCCATTCTTTTGTCGGCTTTAAACATATGTTCCTGGAAAAGTTCTACGAGATGGGACAAGATGTAACAATGTCAACCCTCATGGACGTTGTCCAAGGAGAAAAAGAGCTGACAAGGAACTACATTGAGCGGTTTCGCCAAACCGCGATGAAATTGCCCTCCGGTAACCCGGACTCTTCTTTAATTGAGATCTGCCAAAAGAGGCTGCTCCCCACAATCAGCCTCTGGATGGGCGAAGATCAATTTAAAGACTGGAAGACCTTCATCATCAGCGCCACTAGCGCAGAAGCAAAATTGAAGAAGGCTCGCCAACTGGGACTGCATATCTCGGATGGAGAGGATAAGAGCAAACGTCCTAATACCAACAACAACAATAACGGCAAGTTCCTCAAGAAAAATTATGACTAAACAATATCTTCCAACTATATCTCATATTGTGAGTTATGTACCCTCTGGTACCGCTGAACTTACACTCTGACCCCAAATCTCCCAGATTGTTGAGTTATGTACCCTCAGGTACCGCTGAATTTACTCTCTGACCGCTCCGAGTGGATTCATATCGCATCTCCTGGGCAGCAAGTCATGTATGATCATACCTCTGAACTTTCACCCCAAATGCTTTTCCCCACCGGAATCTCCTTCAAATGTATTACCTGCACCACCAGTGCGCAGAAGGGTAATAGGTCCATGAAAGTTATCCTAATCTATTACTCGCACCATCGATGTACCGAAGAGTAATAGGTTCACGAAAGTTATCCTAATCTATTACCCGCACCACCAGTGCGCAGAAGGGTAATAGGTCCATGAAAGTTATCCTAATCTATTACTCGCACCATCGGTGTACCAAAGAGTAGTAGGTCCACAAAATATCATTTGAATCTATTTGCTCGCATTTCCATATGCACAAAAGGGCAATAGGTCCACAAAATTCTCCAACGGAAAAAACAACCATGTCCATATTACCTCTGAGTTGTTTTTCCGTCCATCACAAACAAATCACCCAATACATAGAACTTCTACGTTGATAACACCTCTGAGTTGTTCTGTGTATCCCCATTTGGCCTACTCCTACCATGTCCTCACTACCTCTGAGTAGGAAGGCTTTGTTTTGACCCATATTTACCACGTCCTCATTACCTCTGAGTAAATATGTTGGTTTTCTCTCCACTTATTATCAGTACTCGTATCGCCAGTACACAAAAATGGTAATAAGTCCATAAAAATTATCCTAATCTATTACTCGCACCACCGGTGTACCAATGAGTAGTAGATCCACAAAATATCATTTGAATCCATTACTCGCACTACCAGTGCACAAAATGGGTAATAGGTCCACAAAATTACCCAACGGAAAAAACAACCACGTCCATATTACCTCTGAGTTGTTTTCCCGTCCATCACAAACAAACCACCCAATACATAGAACTTCCACGTTGATAGCACCTCTGAGTTGTTCTGTGTATCCTCATTAGGCCCACTCCTACCACGTCCTCATTACCTCTGAGTAGGAAGGCTCTACTTTAGACCCATATTTACCACGTCCTCATTACCTCTGAGTAAATATGTTGGTTTTCTCTCCACTTATTATCCGTACTCGCACCGCCAGTACACAAAAAGGATAATAGGTCTACAAATGTCCACTGTTGACCACAAATGCTGTATTAGGTCCTCCAGTACATGCACCCCTTTTTTTTCACAATCATATGTTTCTGGAATCCAGTTGTTCCGTGGCATTCATTACCCGTTACGTAGAACTTTCACGTCCATATTACCTCTGAGTTGTTCTATGTATCCTCAACTAAGTCCACTCCCACCACGTCCTCATTACCATCAACCCCATATTTACCATGTTCTCACCATCTCTGAGTAAATATGATGGTTCCCTCTCTCAACTTATTATCCGTACCTAAAACCAAGGTACGCCAAGGATGATAAGTCCACACAAAATCTCCAGCGAAAGTACCCAAACCTATCACGTCCATGCTACCTCTGATAGGATTGCCACACCAAAACAACTCTACTTTCCATGCTTCTTATTCAAAGTATTCCAAATTTGCAATTTGAAAACTTTGAAGGGGGTCTTGTAGAAGCATGGAAAATATTGCTTTTAGTCCCACATCGGAAAGGAGAAGAAGAAAGGGCTCACTCCATTCTATAAATAGAGCCCCCTTGCCTCCTTTGAAAAGGACACCAACTTCTCTTCCCTCCTTCCAACTTGGACTCTTCCTACTACGCACCTTCGGGTGCTAAGTCGAAGAAGTCTAGGACAGTGCGGGCTCGTCGAGCTCAGTCAGCTGTCCCAACCTCTGACCATCATTGCGTCCCGCTAACTGTTAAGCGGACCTCTGATGGAAAGTTGTACAGAACCGCCCGTGTCCAGCCCCCGGCGGCAAACGGACAGGATGGTTCTCAAGAGTCTCCCAACAAAGATCGAGGGCAAGTGCTTTTACTAGCCCCGCATTAGGGAGCAAACAGGATACCTACGCACTCGTGTGCTCAGGATACCCGGGCCCACAAAGCGAGTGCAAAGGTTGATCGAGATGTCCATGACTTGCGAGATGTGATCCTTCACAAGCGCAAGGAAAGAAGGGGATTCTCTATGCGAATCGAAATCAACAGAGAGTCTCAGCAGCTCAAAACCCAGAAAGCTCCATGCGTCACATGAGGATTTTTTTATGCGGCTCAAAAAATCCAGAGAAACTTCAGCGGCTCAAAACCCAGAAAGCTTCATGCGGCCCAAAAGCAAAGGAGGAACCTTATGCGGTTCGAAATCTGCCTATACAGCTGGCCATAATTACTCTGACATAAAGGCGACAGCTTTGACAAAGATGATGGCTCTGACATAAAGACAAGACGTGACATGCTCCTAAAAAGACGAAAAAATCTTCATAATATTTGGCACAGTTCACAAATTCCAAAGAAAGTTCTTTATGCGGATCGCCCATGCGACCTTCATGCGGCTCAGTCATGAGACCACTCTCATGCGGCTCGGACATGAGACAACTCTCATGCGGCTCTGTCATGAGACAACTCTCATGCGGCTCTGTCATGAACATGCGGTTCGGTCAGGGGACAACTCTCATGTGGCTCGGTCATGAGACCACTCTCATGCGGCTCGGTCATGAGACCTCCCTCATGCGGCTCAGTCATGAGACTACTCTCATGCGGCTCGGTCATGAGACCACTCTCATGCGGCTCGGTCATGAGACCTCCCTCATGCGGCTCAGTCATAAGACCACTCTCATGCGGCTCGGTCAAGAGACAACTTTCATGCGGTCCGGTCATGAGACACTCTTCATGCGGCTCGGCTATGGGACAGTCCTTCATACGGCTCAGTCAGGATGCATCATTCATGCGGCTCGCCACAGAGTAGCAGTTGAGACACGTGACAGGAATTGACCAAGTCTTAACAACATCCCCAGCTGCCCACTTCTCGAGGCACAGTTACAAAGATGTGGCTCAAAATTAGCCACGTGGCTGTACACCCCATTACTCATGAATTCCTATAAATAGCAAGGTGTTATTCCCTTGTACACACAGAGAAACGCAGAGATACACACAGAGCATTTCTTCACCGGAGCCGAGGTTGCGTTCGATCGTCCAAGGAGTAAGGCAGAGTTGATAGCATTTTCCCGAGCCTCTACCGTCATCCTCCAGAATCCAAATTAAACAATTGTACTTAGATTGCTTTTCCTAGGTTTTGTTCCTAGGCTCTCTTTTGTACAAGCGAGTTTGTAATTGTGAGTTAAAGTTCAGTCCTCCTATAAAACTGTTCTGTTCTCTGACAATCAATGGCAAACACCGCGTCGTTGTTCTGCAATTCTTTTTGTAGTTACATCTTTCTTAGAGTTGTAAAATTGTTTCACCTTGATGAAATCACCACATTTATAGTTGTAGATGTCCCTAATTTGGATATAATTTCTTACCATAGGTAGGCACATCCAAAATCCAACTAATAATTAGATCAAGATTGCCAATATGGAAACCCATCGGAAAAAAATTTAACTACTAATTGTATTAGGATTGCTTACCATATACAAGCCAATCCAAAATCCAGCCACTCCTAGTTAGGATCTTGATTGTTCTCCACAAAGAAAGAGAACCCATCCCAACACTTTTCCAATTCCCCTCCTACATTTCTTAAGAGGAAGAAAAATATTAAGTGACTACTGCTCTTGTCCAACATAAATATTTTATTTTCCTAGTCCCCAGTTAATTCCCAAAAAAATACCAATACCAAGACGCAAACATGGCATTAGTACAGTCATTTTTTTAGGGTATTTAGGCACATGGATACTCAGGGGCAGAGCCAAATCTGTTACCCGAGAACAACCTTAATGTAGCAGAGAGGGCAAGTAGTACGGCCCTGGTCCAGGACAGGCTGGACGATGGCCCAGGGTCCAAAAATTGTAGGGGCACCAACATGGACATATCTCGAATAAAATAAGGATGTAACTATAGGACATCTTTAACTCAAAAGAGTGACGACGGCCCATGGCACAAAGATTGTAGGGGCACCAATATGAACATATCTCGAATAGAATAAACATGTACTATGGAACATCTTTAACTTAAAAGTATTGTGATGTAGTGGTTATCATGTTGGTTTACATACGTAGTTCAAATCTTGGTTGCAATAATTTTTTTGGTTATATTTACTCTCTTTTTTCACATTATATACAGGGGCCCTATTTCTGGAGTTCGCCTCAGCTCCCATGAGCTCAGTGCTGGCCCTAAGGGCAAGTTACATGAAACTGTAATAAACACAAATTTTTTAAGAAGGGTTAATAAAAAATTCTGTTGCCAATCGGCTTTAGCCCAAGTGGCTAAGGTAGGAGCGTATTATTTCTGTCATTTAATAAATGGACACACAATACAACATATACAAATCTAGAATGTTTACGTCCGACATTTCAAAAAAATAAAATAAAATATTCTTTGGACTAGGGACTTGCACCCTTTTGACTCTGCCCTTGCTTGTGCTATATGATATTATCATTTAGAAACTTCCTATACATTTTGTTTTACTAGTTACCAAAGTTTGGGAGACTCCAGTTAAACCAGTCAAACTATGTTGATAAATGCTTTAGCTTGGCTGTAGACCTCACAATTTGCAATGCAGAAAACAAGTTGCCAACATTACACTGTTAAAGTAAATAATTTTTATTTCATATGCTGGGTGGATATCCAAAAAATTATAGATTGTCACATGTTTATAACTTGATGCCATGTACACGAAATTGATTGTTAGTAAAATACATTAAAAAAATGCAACTATATATATAGAGTATATAATTTCTTAATTGAACGAAATTCTCACCAAGCGTTCATGATCTCACTATCTCAATAAATCACTGATAACTAGACTTCATTTAACAAACAAAAAAACTATGGTCTTTGGATCTCACTATCTCAATCAAATCATAAACTTAAAAGTTAGATGTTGCGTTTGACATACATAGGGCAAACGTACGGTTACTGAATATTTCCTAATAATCTGTTTACAAATGAAACATCTACTCAACTGAGAACTTAAAGGCCAATCTTTACCTGAATTTTATGATCAAATGACACTTTTTTCCCCTTTTTTTCCTTCTCTTCCCATGTTCGGTTTTGAAAATATTAAAACTTCTTATTCAGTTTCGGTTTTGGAGTTTGGTTTTGTTCCAAAACCAAAAAACCGACCCATCTATTTTATACATATTTTATGATTAAAAATGTGTATATTTTGAAAACAATAATTCTATATATGCTTTAAAGTCCAACTTTGATAATTTAGCAACTAGTCCAATTTTGAGCTAACTTTGAAATACTACGACGTATGTATAAAAATTGTACTTTTAAATACAATTTAACTACAATCTCAACTTTGGTTCCGATCCATTAAACAATAAAAATAATCCAACCGAACAAACCAAATTGGTTATCGGTTCTATTCGATTTTGGTTATGGCTAATTTTGGTTCAGATTCGGTTTTGAAATTATAGAAGTTCGATTTATTCGGTTTTGACTATTTTGATTCGTTTGAAATCCAGTAAACCGAACGTTGAACCCTACAATGCTCAATATATATAGGAAATGACAAAGACTGATAAATACTTGTGTACGTACTACATGAGCATAGCTTCAGCTAGCATCGAATTCAAATACATAATGATTGATAGTGGTAAATTTGGTTTTTCTTTCCAAACTAGTTGTACTTGCTAGTTGGTTCAGGAGTAGAATGATAAGTATTATTAGTATATAACATTGATAAACAAAGTGTGAAGGCCTGCAGATGACAGACAACCAGCTACGATTAGCGACCACAACTGATAGTTAAAGATAGTAAAATCAGTCCCCGAGGCCGTAGCCTATTGGGAATGGCGAGGCACCCCAACGCAGTGGCGCGGGTTCGAGCATCCATGCTCCACTAAGAAGTGGACACCAAAAAAAATAAAAAAGAGTAAAATCTGGCAAAGTGCTTGTTAGGATTCAGAGACGTGAAAAATAGAAACGTCGACCATTCTGGCTCTGTTGCTCTTGGCTGAAAACTGAAATTCTAGCTCTGTTGCTCTTAGCAGAAAACAACCAAGATCAATCAAATCACTCTGGTCTTCACACGCGACCTCCCCCTTCGCTCCACGGCATTTCATATTTTTCATCCCTTGCAATTGAGGCTGGATATCCAACAAATTCCCCTCTAATCTAATAAGAGGATGTTGGCCCCATGGTCTTGTCGTCCCGGGAGAGACTATCCTGCTCCTCGTCATCATCGACCCTGAATCTCCAGGTTGTTCCACATCTTTTGTCGCCTCTAGCTGCTCGACCACCATGTCGATGCCAACTTGCATGTGTAGCATCTCTCAAATAGTGGAATCTCTCCGAGATTAATGACTCAAGCAAAACTGAAGTCCCTAACCACCAGTCTCACTGTGAGTCTTGGTTGCATGCTCTCGACTTCTTTCCACAGAAAAATACTTCTATTCCAATAGCTTTCTCACCATTGACTTTGTCGGCCAAAGTAAATAGTGTTGTTCCCTAGCGATTCAAGCTTCCCAACCTACCCACTATTGTGTTTGACATGAAAGCTCTCTCGTAGATCCACATCCTTATGCATAGTAAGTGCATGCAAGATGCACACCGTCGAAGTCCCACAGCTCCCCACACAATGAACTGTGTAAATAGAGATGTATCTCAAGTTCATTGTACCCCCATGACCTCTGTCATGGCTTCGAACAGTTGAAACCAACATCAACCTCAACATGTCCCATATCGATATCACTGTGTCGACATTGTCAGAATCCAAGTACCGACTGTCGAATGTTAGAGCTGTAGTTTGAAGCAGGGGTAGTACACTAGTCGAGAAAATAGAAAATCAGTGTTGAGCCCTCCAAAAAATTGCACAAATAAGCTTATGCCCAGTTTAAACCATCACGATGCGACCAAGCTTGTATTCAGATTGCATATGCTCTAGACTAACACATAGTGGCAATCGAAAATCAAGCTGTAGTTAAGCTGCCCAATTTCCCTGTCAGAATGATCTCTGACAACTAACTAACAGACCCATTATAGTGTCAATTCCTTCATAGATAAAGATGGTTGGAAATACAGACTGATAAATCTGATCAACAGTGGCTAGTGCTGGCAATTTAGGTCTCCTACGATTTTCTCATTCTGAATAGATCGACATAACACAGCCAGCCTCAACCGAGATAACGGTGGTCGGGGTGTTGTACTCTTGCAGCCACTGCAGGCTTGACGACAGAGTTCGAATATTTCGACAGGGGACGAGGTATCAAGCCGAACATAGAGCACTACGGGTGCATGGTGGATTTGTTGGGGATGGTCGGGCTGGTCGAGGAGACACACGACTATATTATGAAAAAATGCTGGTGGAGTGGAATGCAGTGGTGTGGGCCGGGCCGGGCCGGACTCATTACACAACGAATTTCTACTACAGGCAAAAATTGTAAACTTAAAATATTAATATAAGAAGTGTTATTACTAGCATTATCAAATATATATATATATATATATATATATATATATATATATATATATATATATTGTGGATATCATATTCACATAAAAATTGTATTATAGCCTCCCCAATTAATAATACATCGTAGACAAATAATACATTGTTGCAAAATTTATTTTGGATCTAAGAAATGTGTCGTGATACAAATATAAGCGTAATTTGTTTAGTAGTCAATATATCCAAATTTACTAACATTTAGGGGAGAGCAATTTGCGGTTGTGAAACCGCAAACCGACCCGAACCGACCCGAACCGACCCGTTATTGAAGTTCGGGTCGGTTTTTGAAGAAGCGGGTCGGATAACGGTTCTGTTAAAACATAACGGTTAACGGGTCGGTTAACGGGTTTACCAAACGGATCCCAAACCGACCCGTAAACCGTTTGGCAAATTACCAAACAACCCATTATATTCAGGCCCCCCTATATAACCCCAAAAAATCCTAAATTCCTCTCTCTCTCTCTCTCTCTCTCTCCTTCATTCACTTCTTCCAATTTCCACCGCCGCTCGTTCTCTCATCTCTGGAGGAAAACCCTAAAATCCTAAATTCCTCTCTCCTTCGTTCCCTCTGCCTCTCTTTCTCCATCCCCACTTCTACACTACACCTCTCCTGTCTCAGTGTCTCCTCTCCATCCCCACTTCCACACTACACTCTGAATCAGTCGATGTCACGCCCCAGAACCAAAATACTGGAGAGTGGGGGAATGACTCAGCCAGCTACGCATTACGGGTAGATGAATACCGTATAATACGATCAATGCTGTCTAAAAGACAAGGGGGTACATACTACATGAAAATCTCGCTATGGTCACTTCACATCTATTGTCTCAATCATTCAAACAAGAAGCAATAACAGAGAACATTTAAGGTAAAGCAATAAGGCGTCCCAAACGCTTAGTCAAAATGTTCTTGAGATCTGGCTTTACAAAACATAGCCAGATGATATAGCAACATATACACAATTGTTATCAGCTGCAGTCTGACTTAATTACAATTATGTAAAAGTAAGTGCAAGACTATCCGACTAACATGTCGGTGCCAAGCGACAAAATGTAAAGTAATTAACAAAACGAGCGGGGAAGTAAGGAACCCACTCGAGTCCTCCTGCGATCATTCCTCTAGTATTGACCATCTTGGAGGTAGAAGTAAGCTGAGTCCTCGGGGACCGGCTCTAAATCTGGCCATGCAAAACCAGAGATGTTAGACCTCTAATAGCAAGTACCGCAAGGAAGCACGATATGAGAATTTAAACCAGTGAATAAGCGAATATAATAATAGATCTCTGCTTGCTACTGGGATTCACGTAACATCACGACACTTCGAACCAACTTCCCAACCAAACAAGGACAGAAGTTGGCCCGTCATGTCCTGATGCTCTGATCATCTCAGTTAGGTAACAGAGTAGGTACAGTACACAAACAAATCAACTTAAACGGCCATCCAACTCCTACGGCTTACTACTGTGAGTCCCAAGTTATCCTGGAATTATGCAATAAGGATTTCTCAGTTCTTACTATGGGCAAGCAAGGCTAGTCTATCCAATCAATCAATTGCGCCAATCATGAATTAGACGAGTCCCAGCGGGACACCCGTCATCAATATACAATATACAATAATATAAGCAGATACCGCTCCGTGCCAGTGTGGCAGATTTGCAGTATCTGTGGGAACCAGCCGGCCTGTTGGGCACTAATAGTCCCAAAGAGGGCTGCCATGTAAGAACTCGGAAATCCATTCTCTCCATGCAATCATTATTTTATTTAACTTAGTAGCCTCTATGTTAAGTGAAATCCCATACCGTGGATCATGGTCATTTCAGAATGAGTACTTCCGTACAAAGTATGATATGCTCAACTCTACAACGATACCCGTGCGGTTAGGTTGTAGGTCTTACATAGCGTAATGCAACAATTAAAACTAACCACGGAATAATTATGCCTTGACCATAAAGTACACATGCTGCTTTCGTAAAATAAATAAATAAATTGTAGCATGCATGTATCTATATGTCAATATTCGGGATTGGCCAATCGATTTCAATAGTTCATAGTTGATATGAACATGTCTTATTCCATTCAATTCAATAAGACGACTAGCCAGTCTCTTAGTTCCAACTAGGAACGCATGTCAATTATAAATCAAGATAACAATCAATGTTAATTAATGCCAAATTCGGGAAATAAAATCCATCTCATGCGATTGGAAAATAAAAATCTCATGCGGCTGAGAAATGTGGTTGAGAAATAAATAATCCATGCGGCTAAGAAATAAGATTGGAAAATAATTAATCCATGCGGCTGAGAAATGAGATTCTCATGCGGCTGTGAAATGAGATTGGAAAATAAATAATCCATGCGGCTGAGGAATGAGATTGGAAAATAATTAATCCATGCGGCTGAGAAATGAGATTGGAAAATAATTAATCCATGCGGCTGAGAAATGAGATTCTCATGCGGCTGTGAAATGAGATTGGAAAATAAATAATCCATGCGGCTGAGGAATGAGATTGGAAAATAATTAATCCATGCGGCGGCTGAGGAATAAGATTGGGAAATAATTAATCCATGCGGCTGAGAAATGAGATTCTCATGCGGCTGTGAAATGAGATTGGAAAATAAATAATCCTGAGGAATGAGATTGTGAAATGAGATTGGGAAATAAATAATCCATGCGGCTGAGGAATGAGATTGGGAAATAATTAATCCATGCGGCTGAGAAATGAGATTCTCATGCGGCTGAGAAATGAGATTCTCATGCGGCTGTGAAATGAGATTGGAAAATAAATAATCCATGCGGCTGAGGAATGAAATTGGGAAATAATTAATCCATGCGGCTGAGAAATGAGATTCTCATGCGGCTGAAGAATGAGATTGGGAAATAATTAATACATGCGGCTGAGAAATGAGATTCTCATGCGGCTGTGAAATGAGATTCCCATCTTCTCAGAAAACCTGAGAAGGATGGTCATGGAACCCTTGGCTTCCAAGCTCCATAAAACCTTCACCGTAAGTCCAAATTTGGACTTCCATAAGTCAAAATGGGGTAGAACGAAATTCTCTACAACATGGAACCATCAAAACTTGGAAATAACAATGTTAAATAGATCAAAACCCAAAAAATCCGAAAATACTATAAACTTAGATCTAGAAGAATTTAGCCATAGAAATTGAAAATGCCAAGCACTAAAGTGTCTTAGAATATTGAGAGGAAGACAATGGAACAACAAAAATGGAGATCCATCAAGAAGCAAGTTGACACTTGCCTATCTCTTCTAGGTTGGTAGGAGAGTTATGAGGAAGAAGAAGAGTAATGAAGAGAGAGAAAGGGGATGGGCTTTTAAACGAAGGAGTGGTGGTAGGTGGGGGTTTATTCCGGTTCATGATGGACCAACATAGTTAAACCAATCTGAGCCGAACCCATAGCAAAGCTAAAGCAGAGTATAAAAGCAGAAAGTAAAGTGCAGGAATAAAATTGCAGAAAATTAATTAACATAAAATTTAAAGGGATTTAAATACAGAGCAATACATGATAAATACAAAATATTTACATTTAAACAGTACATGTATTCTAAAAATACGTATTCTGGGAATGGGAAGTGACATCTCTACCCTCCTTAGAAAAATTCCGTCCTCGGAATTTCAAATCCAAGCAGGATAGAAACATCAGAGCTGGACTACTCCAGGTATAAGCAATTTAAGTAAGCAATCATTCTACAATGTCAATAGTAAGTAACATACCTATGTTGAATATTTTACGACACCAAGCAATTTTACTCATAAGGTAACAAGCATGAGGAGTTTAAGAAAATCAAGGTATACAGAAAGAGATATACCTTGTGAGTCAAACAGGTGCGGATACCGTGATCGGATATCATCCTCACGTTCCCACGTTGACTCCCCTAAAGAGTGATGACCCCAAGCAACCCGGACAAGGCTAATTGTTCGGTTCTTGAGTATCTTCTCTCTTCGGTCCAAAATAGACACAGGCTGTTCCTCGTAAGACAGGTTGGTACCAACAACCAGCTCAGAATGATCAAGGATATGGCTTGGGTCCGACACATACCTTCGCAACTGAGATACATGAAATACGTCATGCACCTCTCGTAACGAAGGTGGAAGGGATAAACGATAAGCAACATCGCCTATCCTATCAAGAATAACAAATGAGCCCACGTACCGCGGACTTAACTTCCCGCGAACGCCAAACCTAATGACCCCACGGGTAGGTGAGATCCGCAAGAACACGTGGTCCCCAACAGAAAACTCTAGCGGCCTACGATGCTGGTCCGCCCAATGACGATGCCGATCCTGCGCAACTCGAAGTCGTTCTCTAACTCCCTTAACCACTTCAACGGTCTGGACAATTATTTCTGGGCCTAGCATCTTCCTCTCCCCGATATCGTCCCATGCTAGTGGCGACCTACACTTCTTACCATATAGTGCTTCAAATGGCGCCATCTGGATACTGGCTTGATAACTGTTATTATATGAGAACTCGACCAAGTGTAGGTGGCTCTCCCAAGATCCTCCAAAGTCTAGGGTGCAAGCTCGCAACATATCCTCTAAAGTCTGAATTGTTCTTTCTGATTGTCCGTCCGTCTGTGGATAGTAAGCCGTGCTAAATCTTAACTTGGTACCCAAGCTATGATGTAAACTCTTCCAAAAATGTGATGTAAAACGGGTATCTCTGTCTGAAACAATACTGACTGGGACCCCATGCTGCCTGACTATCTGCTGCATATACAATTCTGCCAACTTCTCCGTAGATTGGCCTACTCTAAAAGGAAGAAAATGGGCCACCTTCGTAAGCCGATCTACGATTACCCAAATAGCATCCTTACCACTTGGTGATCTCGGTAAACCGATCACAAAGTCCATTGTAATATGTTCCCACTTCCATTCCGGGATAGGAAGCGGTTGCAATAACCCAGTTGGCCTCTGCTGTTCTGCCTTCACTTGCTGACATACCAAGCAACGGGAAACAAATCTAGCTATCTCCCTCTTCATCCCGTTCCACCAGAAGTGCTGCTTGATATCTTGGTACATCTTGGTCCCTCCAGGGTGTACAGAATACTGAGAACTGTGAGCTTCTGTCATAACCTCCTGTCTGATACCTCCACTAGGCACACATAGACGTGACCCAAACCTAAGTGTACCATCCTCATGAATCTGCATCTCCTTCCTGAGTCCTGACTCACATTCTGCCCTAAGCTTCTGAATCCTTGGGTCTTGTGCCTGAGCTGCCTTGATCCTGTCTACCAAATCGGATTGAACTTGTAAACTCGCCAGAACTCCTATATCACTAGGAAGTATAACCTCGATGCCCATCTCCTGAAGGTCTTCTAAGATATGCCTCTGTGTTGTTAACATAAATGCGCCGCCTCTCCTGCTGAGAGCATCTACTACCACATTAGCTTTGCCTGGATGATACTGAAGCTCCACGTCGTAATCCTTTATCAACTCTAACCATCTTCTCTGTCTCATGTTCAGTTCGTTCTGGGTAAAGATGTACTTCAGACTTTTGTGGTCTGTGTACATGTCCACTCGGTCACCATATAAGTAATGCCTCCATAGCTTCAAAGCAAATACTACTGCTGCCAACTCCAAGTCATGAGTTGGATAATTCTTCTCGTGGTCTCGAAGCTGCCTAGATGCATATGCTATCACCTTCCCATGCTGCATGAGGACACATCCAAGTCCTTTACCTGACGCATCACAATAAACGGTAAAACCTCCGGGTCCAACTGGCAATGTAAGAATAGGCGCTGATATCAACTTTTGCTTCAGATTCTCAAATGATGCTTGGCATTCTGCCGACCAGACGAATGGTACATCCTTCCGTGTCAAGCGGGTCATGGGTGCTGAAAGCCTCGCAAAGTCTGATATAAACCTTCTGTAATATCCTGCCAATCCCAAGAAATTCCGCACATCTGCTACGGTCTTGGGTACTGGCCAACTTTCTACTGCTTCTACCTTCTTGGGATCCACTGCTACTTCAGCTCCTGATATGATGACCCAAAAATGAAATGTGATCCAACCAAAACTCACACTTGCTGAGCTTGGCATACAACTGGTTCTCTCTCAGAACCTGTAACACCTTCCGGAGGTGATCTTCATGCTCCTCTTCACTAGTTGAATATACAAGAATGTCGTCGAGAAACACGACGACAAATTGATCCAAGTACGACATAAAGATGCGATTCATTAAATCCATAAAGATTGCTGGAGCATTGGTCAAACCAAACGGCATTACTAAGAATTCATAATGCCCATACTTCGACCTGAATGCTGTCTTGGGAATGTCCTCCTTCCGAACCCTCACTTGATGATACCCTGAACGAAGATCTATCTTGGAGAAAACTCTAGCTTTGCTCAACTGATCAAATAAGTCGTCGATCCTGGGTAGTGGGTACTTGTTCTTCACTGTTGCCGCGTTAAGCTTCCTGTAATCGATGCACAATCTGGATGACCCATCCTTCTTCCCCACAAGTACCACTGGTGCTGCCCATGGTGATATGCTAGCTTGGATGAACTTCTTCTCCTTCAGTTTCTCTATGTGCTGATATACCTTGGCCTGCTCGGAATCCGCCATTCTATAAACTCGATCTGATATCGGTTTAGTTCCAGGTGCCAATTCTATACTGAACTCAATATCTCTAACCGGTGGTAGACCTGGAAGTTCTTCAGGAAATACGTCTAGAAACTCTTCAACTACCTTCGGGACTTGAACTTCTTCCATTGCCGTCACTACTCCCTGCTCTTGTTGAGTTGCCACTGATCTGACTAAGGTGAACCGCTTCATGCCTGGAATATCAAAAGATACACTCCCTCTACGACAATCTATTGTCGCATGACTGTCTTTCAGCCAGTCCATGCCTAAGATAACGTCGAAATTTCCAACAGGAAATTCTATCAACCGGGCGGGTAAGGAATGCCCGCAAACTACAACGCTACATGCTAGAATAACTCTACTAACTCCTACGAGCCCATTACCAGTGAGTATATTTAACCTCCCTGGCAATGTCTCGAATTCCATTCCTAGCCGTGTTGCAAATTGTGCAGATATAAATGAGTGCGATGCTCCCGAATCAAACAATGCTACTGCGGGATATGAGGCGACGAGAATGTTACCTGCCACAACATCTCCTGATGCCAATGCCTCTTCCAAGGACAGAGTGAATGCCTGCCCTCGACCTCCTTGTTGGTTTCCATGCTGCGGCCTAGCCTGGTGCTGCTGCTGGCCCCTTCCTTGATGATGCTGGGGTGGTCTATGCTGGTGCTGCTGCATCGGCGGTCCCTGCTGCCGAAACATCTGAGCCTGTGTCATGAACGGACGATGTGCCAACGGTCTTACTGCTACCGCTGGTCCTCGATACTGTCCTGCCCCTGGTGCTGGCAGAGCAGGAAATTGTTGCCCTGGTCCTCTTGACCTCGAATTCATGGGACAGGTGGTAACCCGATGATTTGGATTTCCACATATCAAACACTGCCCGTTCAATGTCCGACACACATCTCTAGTGTACCCTATCTTCCCGTAATAAGTACAGCCCACTGGGGGTTGCTGGTTCTTCCTCTGTTGCTGTTGCGATTGCCTGGGTGGTGGTGCTGGTCCTCGCAGTGCCACATCGTGGATACGAATGCCAGGGGATGATGCTGTTGTTCGGGGCGCTACTCCCCCTCCTCCTTCAATCTGACTGTGGGATCTCTTCTGACCCCCAGTCCTGGCCGCAATCCTCTGAACGGTTATCTCATGCCTTCGAGTCGCCGTCAATACTTCATCAAAAGTCTGGTAATTGTGCCCCTCTATCAATTGCAAGAGCTCAAGATGAAACCCCTGCTGGAACCTCATAGCCCTCTGGCTCTCTGTTGCTACCATTTCTGGGGCGAACCTACTCAATCTGCAGAACTCTGCTGCATAAGCATCTACAGTCTTGCCAGCCTGTCTAAGGTTGATAAACTTCTGTTGTAGCTCAAACTGCGCCACAACTCCATAGTACTTTGTCTTGAATCTTGCTGTAAAATCGTCCCAAGCCACAGGACGTCTGATGCCTACCTCCTCTGATTCCCACCAATCACGTGCGAGATCCTGAAGTAACAACTTCACCTGATCCACACGTTCTTCTGCCGGCACCTTAGCGGCTGTCAAAATAGCCTCAATATCCTTAAGCCATGCATCTGCTGAGATGGCATCCTCCGTGCCTTCGAAACGGCGGGGGTTGTACTTGCAAAACCTGGCTGACGCTCCTGAATCTGTCCTTGCCCCTCTTTCCAAAGCAGTCTGCAATCCTTGGTCAAGTAGTACATTCTGCTCTTGTAACTGAGCGTGCATACGTTGTTGGGCTAACATCTGATGTTGCTGAGTAGCCATCATCCCTCTCATGATCTCCAGAAGGGCTGGTGTGTCTACTTCCACAGGGTTAGGTGGAACTGTTGGTGGTGGTGGAACATCCGGATACTGCGGTCCAGCTGTTGCTTCCACTATTACTTCTTCTTGGATGGTCTCTTGAGTTAGTACCGGCCCTTGTTGCTGACCAACATGGTCAGGTTGTCCGTGTTGCCCTTGTTGTTGTTGCCCAGTCCTGACAGATGCGAACGAGGTGCCCCTAAGAAAAGGGACAAGAGAACAATCAAACGATCGGACTGGAAAGATCAATGAAGTCAAAGGATACCGGAATGTCAAGCTAGAGTCGAGAGTAACGAATCATGAGATCAAGGGAAAACATGTGTGATTGAGACATCCTATAAATTAAAACACACCACAAGTCTGAAACCAGACCTGCATGGGCCACCACTAAAACTTTGTCACGTCCCAGAACCAGAATACTGGAGAGCGGGGGAATGACTCAGCCAGCTACGCATTACGGGTAGATGAATACCGTATAATACGATCAATGCTGTCTAAAAGACAAGGGGGTACATACTACATGAAAGTCTCGCTATGGTCACTTCACATCTATTGTCTCAATCATTCAAACAAGAAGCAATAACAGAGAACATTTAAGGTAAAGCAATAAGGCGTCCCAAACGCTTAGTCAAAATGTTCTTGAGATCTGGCTTTACAAAACATAGCCAGATGATATAGCAACATATACACAATTGTTATCAGCTGTAGTCTGACTTAATTACAATTATGTAAAAGTAAGTGCAAGACTATCCGACTAACATGTCGGTGCCAAGCGACAAAATGTAAAGTAATTAATAAAACGAGCAGGGAAGTAAGGAACCCACTAGAGTCCTCCTGCGATCATTCCTCTAGTATTGACCATCTTGGAGGTAGAAGTAAGCTGAGTCCTCGGGTACCGGCTCTAAATCTGGCCATGCAAAACCAGAGATGTTAGACCTCTAATAGCAAGTACCGCAAGGAAGCACGATATGAGAATTTAAACCAGTGAATAAGCGAATATAATAATAGATCTCTGCTTGCTACTGGGATTCACGTAACATCACGACACTTCGAACCAACTTCCCAACCAAACAAGGACAGAAGTTGGCCCGTCATGTCCTGATGCTCTGATCATCTCAGTTAGGTAACAGAGTAGGTACAGTACACAAACAAATCAACTTAAACGGCCATCCAACTCCTACGGCTTACTACTGTGAGTCCCAAGTTATCCTGGAATTATGCAATAAGGATTTCTCAGTTCTTACTATGGGCAAGCAAGGCTAGTCTATCCAATCAATCAATTGCGCCAATCATGAATTAGACGAGTCCCAGCGGGACGTCCGTCATCAATATACAATATACAATAATATAAGCAGATACCGCTCCCTACCCGTGTGGCAGATTTGCAGTATCTGTGGGAACCAGCCGGCCTGTTGGGCACTAATAGTCCCAAAGAGGGCTGCCATGTAAGAACTCGGGAATCCATTCTCTCCATGCAATCATTATTTTATTTAACTTAGTAGCCTCTATGTTAAGTGAAATCCCATGCCGTGGATCATGGTCATTTCAGAATGAGTACTTCCGTACAAAGTACGATATGCTCAACTATACAACGATACCCGTGCGGTTAGGTTGTAGGTCTTACATAGCGTAATGCAACAATTAAAACTAACCACGAAATAATTATGCCTTGACCATAAAGTACACATGCTGCTTTCGTAAAATAAATAAATAAATTGTAGCCTGCATGTATTTATATGTCAATATTCGGAATTGGCCAATCGATTTCAATAGTTCATAGTTGATATGAACGTGTCTTATTCCAATCAATTCAATAAGACGACTAGCCAGTCTCTTAGTTCCAACTAGGAACGCATGTCAATTATAAATCAAGATAACAATCAATGTTAATTAATGCCAAATTCGGGAAATAAAATCCATCTCATGCGATTGGAAAATAAAAATCTCATGCGGCTGAGAAATGTGGTTGAGAAATAAATAATCCATGCGGCTGAGAAATGAGATTGGAAAATAATTAATCCATGCGGCTGAGAAATGAGATTCTCATGCGGCTGTGAAATTAGATTGGAAAATAATTAATCCATGCGGAGAAATGAGATTCTCATGCGGCTGTGAAATGAGATTGGGAAATAAATAATCCATGCGGCTGAGGAATGAGATTGGAAAATAATTAATCCATGAGAAATGAGATTGGAAAATAATTAATTCATGCGGCTGAGAAATGAGATTCTCATGCGGCTGTGAAATGAGATTGAGGAATGAGATTGGGAAATAATTAATCCATGCGGCTGAGAAATGAGATTGGAAAATAATTAATCCATGCGGCTGAGAAATGAGATTCTCATGCGGCTGTGAAATGAGATTGGAAAATAAATAATTGGGAAATAATTAATCCATGAGGCTGAGAAATGAGATTCTCATGCGGCTGTGAAATGAGATTGGGAAATAAATAATCCATGCGGCTGAGGAATGAGATAATCCATGCGGCTGAGGAATGAGATTGGGAAATAATTAATCCATGCGGCTTGGGAAATAATTAATCCATGCGGCTGAGAAATGAGATTCTCATGCGGCTGTGAAATGAGATTGGGAAATAAATAATCCATGCGGCTGAGGAATGAGATTGGAAAATAATTAATCCATGCGGCTGAGAAATGAGATTGGAAAATAATTAATCAATGCCGCTGAGAAATGAGATTCTCATGCGGCTGTGAAATGAGATTGGAAAAGCTGTGAAATGAGATTGGAAAATAAATAATCCATGCGGCTGAGGAATGAGATTGGGAAATAATTAATCCATGCGGCTGAGAAATGAGATTCTCATGCGGCTGAGGAATGAGATTGGGAAATAATTAAGCTCCATAAAACCTTCACCGTAAGTCTAAATTTGGACTTCCATAGGTCAAAATGGGGTAGAACGAAATTCTCTACAACATGGAACCATCAAAACTTGGAAATAACAATGTTAAATAGATCAAAACCCAAAAAATCCGAAAATACTATAAACTTAGATCTAGAAGAATTTAGCCATAGAAATTGAAAATGCCAAGCACTAAAGTGTCTTAGAATATTGAGAGGAAGACAATGGAACAACAAAAATGGAGATCCATCAAGAAGCAAGTTGGCACTTGCCTATCTCTTCTAGGTTTGTGGGAGAGTTATGAGGAAGAAGAAGAGTAATGAAGAGAGAGAAAGGGGATGGGCTTTTAAATGAAGGAGTGGTGGTAGGTGGGAGTTTATTCCGGTTCATGATGGACCAACATAGTTAAACCAATCTGAGCCGAACCCATAGCAAAGCTAAAGCAGAGTATAAAAGCAGAAAGTAAAGTGCAGGAATAAAATTGCAGGAAATTAATTAACATAAAATTTAAAGGAATTTAAATACAGAGCAATACATGATAAATACAAAATATTTACATTTAAACAGTACATGTATTCTAAAAATACGTATTCTGGGAATGGGAAGTGACAGTCGACTCTCTCCAGTCTCCACTTCGTTGAGTCGTTCAACCGCGGTCCATCTCCGACTCTCTGAGTTGTCTGAATCGTCTCTCCAGTCTTCGACTCAGGCCCTGAAGCCACCGGAGACAGAAGCTCTGCTTGGATCTAACCTAGATCCGTCGAGATCTAACATAGATCTGTTGAGATCTAACCTAGATCTGGTAATTTCCAACCTAAATTTGTAGATCCAAATATTTATTTCTTTCATAATTTTTTTTCCTTGCTTCGATTAGAAATTACCTAGATCAGTTGAGATCTAACCTAGATCTGGTAATTTCTAACCTAACTCTGTCGAATAGAGTCTTCGGTTAGAAAAGTTAGCTGTGGCATCAACATCAACAAGCGAGGTTTGATTACTTTGCTCTTTTAAATCGGTGTAATATTTGGTCCAAGACAGGTTGTAATATTGCTCTTTTGATACTATGGAATTCTGGATACTTTTTGATACTCTTGTGGCCTCCCCTTTATGCTGGTTTTACTTATGAGTCACTCACTTGTAATATTTGGTTTTACTTGTGCTGCTGGATACATTATGATACTGTTTCAAGCATTATGATACTGCTTCAAGCATTATGATACTGCTTACTGCTTGCAGCCAGGATACTGCTTGTCTGCTTGTTCAGGATATTGCTTGTTCAGTTGTAATATTGAATCAGTATAGGAGTTCTCCTGCTGGATTTCTTCTTTTTATTACAAAAATATATATGATACTGCTTACTATTTTAGACTAAGGGAGGAATTCTCTTCTGTCGTTATTAGTATCATTACGATACTGCTTACTTCTTTATGACTATTACTGATACTGATACTCATATACTAATATTGCTTGTTCAGGATATTGCTTGTTCAATTGTGATACTAATACTGTTTGTTCAGTTGTACTTGTTCCTATACTAATACTGCTTGTTCAAATATTGCTCCTATACTATTTTTCTGCTACTGCTTATTCTGATACTATTTAATAGGCTGCACTTGCAGATAATCTGCTAGATCTATTGGCGTGGCACTTGATGCAGTCAGTGGCGTGGCACTTGTTGCAGCCAGTGGCGTGGCACTTGTTGTAGGCTTGCAGCCAGTAGGGAGGTACTTTATTCATACTTTCGTTTAATAATCAAGAATATTACTAAATTATTTCATGAGAATAGGCGATGATGATTTGGCTAACTGTACCCAACGGCGAGGCACTCGCTGCAGCCATTGGCGTGTCATACACCGCATCTTTAATGATGCATAATATGATAACAAGCCATTCTGAGCCTCCTTTTAGTTTTTCTTTTTAAACATGCAGGCTTGACTCTTGGCTCTTTAAGTCTTGACATGAGGTGGAAATCCTGATATTGGATCAGGATGTGCAGAGCAACCGGGAGATTGGAATTTGTATATTTGTTATTTCACTACAAGTTCTAATTTGTTCATTCACTACAAGTTGTAATTTTGTTATTTGTTTTGTTCGCTTTGTAAGATTAGATGTTAGGATTTCTGGGCTTGTATTCTGGTTCAGAACTTGAATTCTGGGATTTGTATTTTGTTAAATATTTGGATTTTGAACTTGAATTCTGGTTATGAACTTATATTTGAATTTGTTACTGCAGCCTGGCCCGTTGGCCTGTTAAATTCATTTTACCCATTATTTATGGTTTAGAAAACCCGGCCCGACCCGGCGGCCCAATAAACCGAAAAATCAAACCGTTTATTTTCGGTTCGATTTTGTTCAGTTTTTTATATAACCGGTTCGATTTTCGGTTTTACTGAAACGGTTTACGGTTTATGTCGGTTTTCTTGAAAACGGTTCGATTTGAACCAAATCGAACCCATGCTCACCCCTACTAACATTTACAGAAACCTTTATTTAAAGCAGCCTTTTCTTTTTGAAAGATTTTCATAGCCTTTGCTCTAGTAGTAGATCTAGAAACTTTAATAAAGCAAGGATTAAGAGTCCTACCTGCATAATCATAAGACCAAACACTCTCACCAAATGTAAAAAGTTGTTCATCACAAATAATATATTTTGTTAACTCAATTTTGTTACGAGCAACAGAATAAGTAAAATTACCTGTATAATATCATTGAGGACCGCTACTTCTATGTGTTTGTCTATCATGCAGTGTATCCTTGGCATAACAACTTTCATAGATTAAAGTGTACGTGCCATCATTTTTTTTTCATTTAATTTTTTTTCTACATTTCTTACATTGTGCACCTTTAGCTATTGGTTTTTTGATCTTTTGGATCTAAAATCGACACACCCTCATTATTAGTGACATATAATATTTCATAATATTCTCATAAAACTGAATTTTTTTTTCTTATTTTCAACATTGGTATCCATACTTCTAACTTCAGAAGGTGATATTTGTGTCGGTGGCACAGAATCATGAACATGATTATTTTTAAACAAATCAGCATAATAAGTAAAATTTTGTTCCAAATTACTTCTATAAGGGTGGTTAGAACCAACAACATCCATATTTTAAAAATTAATTTTTAGAAGAAAAATAAGAGAAGAATTTGTTTTTCGTACCAAAAAGAGAGGAAGAGAGGGAGAGAGAAAGAAATATCCCGAACTCAAAAAAAAGGAAGAAAACCATTTTGTAATATTAAAAAAGATGTTTCTAACAAAGAGAAAGAGGGGGGGGGAGGAAAGAAAAATCTTGAATTCAAAAAAAGAGAAACAAAAAAAGAAGCCTCCGAGAAATTTCGCACAAGAATGCTGCACTTTAGACTCCAGAAAGTTGTTTCAATCTTTAGAAAAATTAACTTGCTTCTAAATAT
Organism: Iris pallida; assembly: GCA_029216955.1. Lineage (NCBI taxonomy): Eukaryota > Viridiplantae > Streptophyta > Magnoliopsida > Asparagales > Iridaceae > Iris > Iris pallida. The sequence continues at coordinate 1,282,423 of JANAVB010026398.1, forward strand.
TGTAAGAGAGGAAAGAAAAAAATGTTGTGAGTAATTTTGAAAACTTATGTCCTATTTATAGGAATTTTAGGGTGCAAAATTAACCATAATACCCCTAAAATATAGTTGTTTCGACCGAGCTTCGCAGGCTTAACTCGTTCAGACCGGTTTCTGAACCGGGATGGGCCGGACTTTCGGGCCAAAAAATAGGACCCAGCTCAGACTCGTTGTTGTGGTGGGCCCGAGTCGGACTGGTCCATTGACTCTGGGCCGGTCTAGACCGGGCCGGGCCCGACCTGGTTGCGGGCCGCCTGAGGTCAGCCTATTCAACTCCATCTTCTAAAACAGCACAAGCACCTCTTTCCTGAACCCATTAAAAGCTAAACCAACTATAAGAGAGGTCCACGACACGACATTCCTCCCCTCGCCCATCTTGTCGAAAACTCTAATCGCATCTTGAATACTCCTGCACATGGATGGGCCCAATGATTGAATTGAGTTTTTTATTACGGTTAATCGATTAGGTTTAGCATTATAAACTTATTAATGATCATGCAATCACCATAGTATTTATACTTAAGCATGACATAGTCCGAATGTGCATTAAATATATCAAACTTGCTACTATGTGTTTTGATTTGTTCGTCTAATATGTATTTACAGAAAAACAATAAGCAATATCAATCATGGACATATGCAATAAAAAAAAAACATGATGGGCCAAAGACACTACTTGCCTACAAGACTTTTCTGAACCGTCCACGACATCTCCGGAACCACACATTTGGGGGTTCTACTATCCGGACAGCGGACGAGAATCGAGGGGTCAACAACCCCGTGGGGATTCAGGGGCTAAGCCCCCGAAAGGTATTCATAGAATCATATTTTTAGATCTGTTAGCTTTGGACAACTGTCATCAAGAAAAAAAAAAACCATAATTTCATACAAAGGAATAAGCCAAGCTTTTAGGACATCGTGCTCACTATAATCTTTCTTTGTTCTTGAATGTCTAGGATTATTTGTAACTCAATAGAAAAAGGCAAATAAAAGTTAAACCAAAAACCCAGTCAAATACCCAAGTTAAGTTCTAAAACTGTGATATCATACCGGTATACCAACGGTGTACCAAATATTTAACAGTTTGTAACAGCAGGTTCTGTGATCACATTTGTAACCACAAACGACATACCAACGATATACCGGTTAGCAAACTTTCGATGCATTAATTGCAGCACAACAGCTATAAAATTAGCTATTTATAGCCGTCACTTTGCAAAGCGATATACCGATGGTATACCTCATGTAGAGTAACTTTCGAGTGTTTTTGACTTGTTAAATAAACCAAAGTTGGCCTCTTTCATTCCAATTTCTTAGAGCCTTAACTTTTTATCCAATACTCCAAAATCTCTCCACGTATACAAGAGCTTTCATTTGTCAATCATATTGAGATAGAGTTGTATTGAGTTGCAAAGTTTGATCTTCAAATTGTTATAAGAAAATCAAAAGCCTTTCTTATAAGAGGTTGAAGTCTGCAAGAATATCACAACTTATGTAGAAGTCGGCGAGCTTTCGGATTAAAGCTCGGGTGACGGTATACTTGCCTCGTTTCTAGCACTAAGTTTTAAAGTGTCTATTAACATTCATTATTATGCTTAATTATTAATTAAATCCTATTCACCCCTCTAGGATACTTTCAATCGAGTATAGGTCGAGGAGCATCTTCTATACGTTATAGTTGGAGACTTGGAGTCGAATCCGGCCTGAACAGATACTTATGGGCTCGATAGCCATACACGCTCGACAGAGACCGAGGAGGTCGACGAAGGTAAATGCATTGTGGGCACTGTGGGGTTCCTAGGCAAGCATCTAGCGGAGGAAGAGGGTGAGGGTCTCGTTGGGTCGACCGTTCGACATTGTTGATGTCGGAGTTACAGGTCACGACATTGTTGTCGCGATGTATTATCCCAAAGAGGGAGTGCGCTGACTCAAAGAGGCACGAGGCAGAGTAGTGGAGAACAACTTGAATTTTCGATTATTTAGGATTTCTTTAGTTTGTTTGTTAGGATAAATCAAAATAAAGAGAATTTTATCTCTTGAGTTGGTTGAGGTTAGTTAGGGATTGACTTATCTTATGGATAAGAACTTAGAGATTTAGTTTATCTTCTTTTGATTGTTTTGTAACTTATAAATAGTTTGTAATTTCATAAGTTATGCATCGAATAATTGAGAATGAAAAATCTATTTTGAGTTTATATGGTGCGATGCCAAGACCTTAAAGTGGATATCTCTATGAACGTTGCTTCTCCGCTTGACGTTGACGTCTTCAACGTAGCTTCTCTGCTTTCGACGTTGACGTCTTCAACGGTAATCATAGTATTATTTTGCATTTCTATTATAATTTTTGAGACGATTTTATATAGTTGTTGTTCACTCTTTAATTAAAGCTTCCACACCCAAATCTTCTCAAATCCCTAATTTCATACCAATAATTTATTTTTGGATCTTCGTCCCACGTCAAATTGGTATCAGAGTTAAATCCTGTTTTAGAAATATTTGTATACGAAGGTAGGTAAGACCCACACAAGAATGTTCATACAAAATTTCTCGCAACAATTTTGTGCGATAATCGATAATATGTATGATAAGATGTTTGCTGAAATGAAAAAGGTGTTTGAAAATTTTGACAAATGTAATAAAATAAAAATTATTGCTTACAGTGATCATATACACATAAAAATTTCATTAGTGGAACCTACCGAGTCTGTCATAGACGAGTCAGAAGTTAAATACAAGTTTGAGTCTGAGTCTAGATTTAAATCAGTAATAAATTTTGAGCTTTATAAGTCTAGTTTTAAGCCATTAATAAAATTTAAACATTGTATCATTATTAGAAGAATTAAATAAGTCATTTAATGAAACCAATAAATTTAAAAATTCTATTAAGTTACATAAATATTTTGAATGGTCCCAATAATTGAACATGTGAACAATTTCTATTATATGTTTGTTACAAATAATTGTAATAGTTTGCAGAAAATAATAATTGATTGCATGGACGATCATTTTGTTTTTCTGGAGATATCGAGACATCCAAAAGTTGTTGAAGTGTTTCATAGGTCCCTGATGAATATTTTACTTCTTCGACTTCCACAACCTCTAGTACAGCCATAGAGTATTATCATCTTGTCAGAAGCTTCAATATTGACTAAGTTGTCAAAGCAAAGGCCTCTGCAATGGCTGAATTGGAGGACATCAACAGGAGCATAATTTTCGGATTTCACACTTGATTCACCAGGAGGTAAATTTTTCAAAACCGAGGAGAATGATGGAGAACTTGAATTTTCGGTTATTTAGGATTTCTTTAGTTTGTTTGTTAGGATAAATCAAAATAAAGATAATTTTATATCTTGAGTTGGTTGAGGTTGGTTAGGGATTCACTTATCTTATAGATAAGAATTTAGAGATTTAGTTTATCTTCTTTTGATTGTTTTGTAGCTTATAAAAAGTTTGTAATTTTATAAGTTATGCATCAAAGAACTGAAACTGAGAAATCTATTTTGAGTTTATATGGTGCGATGTCAAAATTATTAGTATGAAATTAGATTATTTTTAGTTATTTTGGGTTTCTTTATTTTATTTGTTAGGATAAACCAAAATAAAGAAAATTCTATCATTTCAGTTGGTTGGGGTTGGTTAGAGATTGACTTATCTTAGGGATAAGAACTTAGAAATTTCGTTTATCCTCAACAACAGCAAAAGAAGAAGAAAATAGCAGTAAAAGAAGCAACAAGAATTTTTTTAAGGGGAAAAAAATTAAAAACTGAAAACTCGTCTAAATACCGCCTATTTTTTCCTCCGGACGACCCTAGGCGGTCGTCTAAGTGTGCCTAGGCGACCATCACCACACCCAGAAGAATTTTTCCAGGTCGAGACGACTCCACTCCAACCTGCACGCCTAGGCATCGCCTGTGACAACATAGTTGTCTGGTAGGGTGCGAAAGGAGGCGGGAACATGCCTTGACGAGGAAGGGGTACGGTATAGGTGTCAACTCGACTGTGGTGTGATGGGTGTAGGAGAAGATGTGGATGTCGGGGGAGGGATCGTCGAAGTCGACGTAGAAGCGGATGAGAGTATTGAGAGTGAAGAAGTTCGAGTGGGGTATTTGGTCGAACACACAGTAGACAATAGGGAGGGACGAAGGAGAGATGGAGAGGAAGGTGAATATGAGGTGCTTCGCCAAAGATGGATCGGATGGTGGGGTATGGATCGGATGGGTGCAGAGGGAATGGGTGTGGATCTGTTAAGTTGAGAAGGGCTATGCATTTCTCGAGGATGGGGTGCTTGGGGGAGGTCTGAGGGATACATCACAGCAATTCATTTCAAAGTGGGAGGGGATGTTTGTGTGTGCAGGGCAACTCAAATAAGGTACCTTTGTAGTTTAAATAAATTACAATTTTAAATTTTGGAAACTAAAAAAAAAAAAAACAGTTTAAAAAAAAATCCACCACCTGGTGCTTCAGTGAAGTATAAGGTACCCTAAAGACCTACAAGAGGCCTTGAGCGGTTTAATTAAATAAGTTGGTACATATATTGAGATAATTGAACTTAGGACATCTCACCCAACTATACTCATTATTAACCGGGAGTGTTTGATTCGAAGAAAGTTACAAAGTGGGAAAATTCCTATAGTAGTAAATGTGTGAGCCTATAGGAATTTCTGAAGTACCTAATATATATTAGCTCTATGTGATTCACATTTCAGTATAAAAAGTTAATGGAATGTTAGACAGTAGGAAACCTGAATATTTTTCTGATAAGAAGTGTCCTCTTCAGCAGGAATACTATCTAGCTTGATGGCTAGTCTCATAAGCAACTCTATCAATGTTGTGATATGTACTTCTGCCACCTTATTCCCGTCAGAAACAGACTTTTCAATAGTAGTAACCTACAAAATGGGAAAAAAAAAAGTTATCAACAAAATTAACTCATGAACCATAAAGAAATCACGAATACGGAGCTTTAACATTCTATTCATCTACTGGTTTATTCATCTACTTTGTATGTGTGACCGTGTATGTGAGCAATGTGGTGTATGAGTGTTGGGGCAAATGATTTGGCTGTGTCCATCTGCGTATTGGTTGCGTCCTACACACCTGGGCCATCTTTCTTTTATCCCCAACATTATTGGTTTCTCTGGCCATCATCATGATCATCATCTTAGCCTTTTCTGTTTTGTCTTCGAAATGGGTCGAGTTGCTAGCTGCAAGTGAAAATTGATAAGGATCACAGGATGATTCTCCAAATATTTCGGCCACATGTCAACCCTATCATGTTGTCAGTTTTTCTTTGATTTCAAGCTTAAAGTTAAACCATCATCTAAGAGAGAGTGTCAGTTGCAACAACAACGGGAGAAATGCAGTAGTAGAAGTGCTTGTTAGAGGTCATTTGCAAGGTTCTATATGAGGTTGTCGCCTAGGCGAGCCCGAAGAGACCAGAGTGAGTACGAGCAGAGCAGATCAACCGTGTCTGGGAAGAAGCATTAAGCAGAAGGTAGTGCAAGGAGTCTTGTGGGTTATGTATTTTACAGAAGGCTAGTCAATGTGATATACATAAATAGCCTACAGATTCTTAAGAAACAATAATCCTAATAGCACATCAAAACTACGTTCCTACTTACCAAAACCTTAGTGAACTTCTTAATAAATCCAGGTCCGGATAGCAACGAAAGGGATACCATCAGATTCCTGGTCCTTTACAAACAGTTCATCTACACCTCAACCAGTCCCGTATCAGCATCACCGTGTCGACATTGTCAGAATCCAAGTACCAACTGTCCAATGCTAGAGCTGCATTTTGAAGCAGGGGGTAGTACACTAGTCGAGAAAATATAAATCAGTGTTGAACCCACCAAAAAATTGCGCAAATAAGCTATGCCCAGTTTGAACCATCACCATGCGACCAAGCTTGTATTCAGAATGCATAGGCTCTACACTAACACTTAGTGGCTAGCGAAAAATCAAGCTGTAGTTAAGCTGCCCAATTTCCCTGTCGGAATGATCTCTTACAACTAACAGCCCCATTATAGTGTCAATTCCTTCAGAGATAAAGATGGTTGGAAATACAGACTTCATTACTCGTGTCAGCGTTCTCACTTCTGAAGTAATGCTCCAACATCCCCTTATTTTCACAAGATTCCTCGTTATTCATGTCACTTCTGATACAGTGCTAAAACAACCTCCTCTTGCAGTAGCTTCACTAAGTCCTCTTCTATTGATCAAGAATTCATATGGCGGATGCAAGTCGAGTGACAAAAAATCCTTGGTGAAACCTTTCATGACAACCTACTCCATGCAACGAGCTCATCAAATTTAAATTACTGGTTGTGCATCAGAAATTCCTGAAACATTCAATGGTAGAGCTCCAAAGAATCTATAGTGAGTACTGCCGAAAGTTCACAATCAACTTGCTCCAGTTTATAATGTCACTCCTGAGAGTCTGATTCATTACCAGATCTCCCCTCTTCCATAACTTCAGATAAAACTCTTATTCCTCATATGTCTTCAATAAGAATGTGCAACTCATTGCTTCTCGCTGCTTGAATAATCCATCAAGAAGTCATAAAGCTCATCCGATCCCTCAAGAAATATTGTATACTTGGCACCGGCTTTACGTTAAGCAGCGCCTCATAACTGCCACTATTATCATTTCTGCGATTTTTGGGTGCTTACCAGTAATCCTTACAGGAACAAAATCCGTCTCTAAAATGGTGGAACCGGCTTCGATCTCTCACCACAATCTCCCTCTCATAGATCTTGGAAATGAGCTTCGTCGCCAGGTGACAATCCCCGCACACCCTCAGATTCTTCACGATCCTTATCGGAACCCCCGGAGCAGTCTCGATCAGAGCGAAGGCGATCGCCAACCTCTCGCTGTGGTAACACAACGCAGTCTCCTTCTCCTCCTCTTCTATATCTGCCAACACGTCGGTCGTCTTCGGAGCGTACCCCTCCTTCCTCAGCCTCTTCGCAATCTCCTCGAGCTTCTCGTATATCTCGTCACTCCGAGGATGAGACCTGTCCCCCATTACAAACTCGTGCACGTGATTTCCCAACTCGACCAGACTGTGCCCGGGATTCTTCTTCACTCCCCCCTTCAGCATGCTGCTCCTCAACCTCTGAACATCCCCCCATCGGCTGACCGAAGCGTAAAGGTTCGAGAGCAGCACGTAGTCTCCGCTGTGGCCGGGTTCCAACCGCACGAGCCGGTCCCAAGCCGCCTCCCCGAGGTCCACCTTCTTGTGCATCGCGCAGGCGCCGAGCAGGGTCCTCCACACCACTGCGTTCGGCTCCACTGGCATTTTCGTAATAAAGTCGTACGCCTCCTCGACCAGCCCGGCCCGCCCCAACAAATCCACCATGCAGCCATAGTGCTCTATCTTCGGCTCGATACCGTACTCCCTCCTCATCCTGCCGAAGTATCCGAACCCCTCGTTGACGAGCCCGCAGTGGCTGCAGGAGTACAGCACCCCGACCAGCGTTATCTCGGTCGGGGCCAGCCCCTCCTCCTCCTCCATCCTCCAGAACAGCTCCAGCGCCTCTTTCCCGAACCCGTTGACAGCCAAGCCGACTATAAGAGAGGTCCACGACACGACGTTCCTCCCCCCGCCCATCTCGTCGAAAACCCCGACCGCGTCCCGGATCCTCCCGCACTTGGAGTACAGGTCGACGAGCGCGTTCCCTACGTGGGAGTTGGAGCCGAACCCGGCCTTGAGCAGGTAGGTATGGGCGCGGCGGCCGAGCGCGAGGGCGCCGAGCTCGGCGGAGGCGGAGAGGAGGCCGACGAGGGTGAAGGCGTCGGGGGCGATGTGGGGGTCCTCGGCGAGCATCTGGCGGAAGAGGGTGAGGGTCTCGTTGGGGCGGCCGTTGATGGCGAAGCCGTTGATGACGGAGTTCCAGGTGACGAGGTTGCGGTCTCTCGGCGGCGCCGCCGCGAAGAGGGAGTGCGCGTGCTCGAAGAGGCCGCAGGCGGAGTAGAAGTGGACGAGGGAGTTCTGCACGAAGACGGAGGCGAGGAGGCCGTCCTTGAGCGCGAGGGAGTGGAGGAGGCGGCCGGTGGGGAGCGAGAGGAGGCGGGAGCAGGCCTTGAGGAGGAAGGGGTAGGTGTAGGTGTCGGGCTTGAGGGCGGCGCGGCGGGTGCGGGAGAAGACGGGGATGGCGGGGGAGGGGTCGGCGGAGTCGGCGTAGAAGCGGATGAGGGTGTTGAGAGTGAAGACGTTCGGGTGGGGTATTTGGTCGAACACTCGGCGGGCGTAGGGGAGGGAGGAAGGGGAGAGGGAGAGGAGGGCGAATATGAGGTGCTTCGCGAGGGACGGGTCGGATGGAGGGACGTGGGTGCGGAGGGAGTGGGCGTGGATCTGTTTCAGCCTGGGGAGGGATTTGCAGAGATTGAGAAGAGCTATGCATTTCTTCAGGGTGGGTGGCCGGAAGGGATGCATCACAGCATTTCATATATTCTTCTTCTTTATTTGATTTTCACAAACCGGAGCCAAGCTTCTGTAAATTTAGGCTATTTATAGGAGCACATCAAAAGTTCATAAGGACTAGTTAAAAATAAACTTTGATTTATTTACAAATTTGACATTGAAAAAATTACTCAGGACTAACCAACATGTGAGGATATAAGTCAACTCTTTTTTTTTTCTCTCCTCTCTTTCCTCACAAGAAGTAGAAGTAGAAGAAGAAGAAAAAGAAAAAGAAAAAGAAAAAGAACAAGAAGAACAAGAACATCAATTTTTCCAAACCTAGTTTATTTTGATTTTTTGTTCTCTTCTAATTTCTCATCTCTTTCTCCAAACCCTATTTTATTTTTCTTCTTCTTGTTTGGGCATTATTGATGAAACCCTAGTTGTAGAAGAAATTGGGTTATCAAATCTATCAAATCTATTAATCTATTAGTCTATTAACCAATTTTTCTTTATTAATAAAAGAATTATGCATGAAATCCTAGTTGTAGAAGAAAACTATGGGAAAAATCCTAGTTGTAGAAGAATTGGGTTCATATCAAGACTGTACAACAGGACTGCCACAATTGCTGGCAGTCCTAGAAGTACTAAGGACTGCCAGAAATTGTGGCAGTCCTGAAAGGGACATGCTCTACAGCATGACTGCCACAATTTCTGGCAGTCATAAAGTCAAAATTTCTGAATGAAAAAAACATGTTAGGGTTTATTTCAATCTTGATAATAGAGTAAAATATGCATTTTAGGGTTTATTTTCATGCATTCTTTGTGAGGAAAGAAGTATTTAAGCTTTATTTCCATGTATTTTAGGGTTTATTTAATTTTTTGGGTGCCATCAAAATTGGGAATGAGAAGGAAACTAGGGTTTTGATTGAGATTGTGATGATGGAAATGGTGGAGAAGAAGAAGAAGAAGATGATGAGAAAAAAAAAACTAGAATTTTGATGGAGATGTGAGAATGGAAATGGTGAAGAAGAAGAAGAAGAAGAAGAAGAAGAAAGCTAGGGTTTTGGAAGAGAGAGAGAGAGTGAAATTTACAAATGAGAGTGAAATTTGGGCTTTGGGGGTGTGGGGTTTGGACAGCCCCATGAGTAGAAATTTTGGATAGCCCCTGTAAATTTTTCTCAAACATTGGTTAGCCTCAATCCTGGCTATGATCAACTTTTGATGTGCCCTTATAAATAGTCTAAATTTATAGAGTTAATTATTCAAATGGTGCACGTAGAATATAGTAGTTGTCGTTTTGGTGATCAAATTTTGTTTGGTTAATTTGATATCTAAGTTTTGTATTTTGGTTTAAAAAGTGCTTGAACTTGACTACATTGGTATTTTTGGATGAAATCGATAAAAATGGACATGTGATTGTCACGTGTCTTATTTTTCATAGTTATTTTGTCACGTTTTATGTTTTTCGATTAAGAATATTGGTGTTCGAATAAATTCTACATAAACAAATAGCTGTTGTGGAGTATGAAATGATGGTTCTACAATCAATTATAGGCAACGAATCGACTGGTCATGACAAAAATAATCCTAAAAATAAGACAAGTGACCATCACATGTCCATTTTTAACGATTTTCATCCAAAATACTAATGAAACCTATTTCAGGCACTCTTTGAACCAAAATGTAAAAGTAAGGTACCAAATTAACCAAAATAAAGTTCGAGCACCAAAATGACGACCATGACATTCCTCGGACACCATTTGGACAATTAACTCAAATTTATATGTATGAATACCCTTTGAAAAATTTATAATTGCATATATATATTTACAAATATTTTATTTGCTTTGATATTCTTTGTCACAAATACTTGTGGACATTTTTGTTGGTGTTTGGCCTTAAAGACTAAAAGATAGTCCCACATTGCCTATATATGCCAAATGGGTAGTATATATATATATATATATATATATATATATATATATATATATATATATATAGCTTTGCTTGTATTGAGAGATGCATATGAGGTGTGGGGAGGTATATGGGTGCCATGTGGAGGTATTTTTCTAGTAGAAAGAAGGCTAACTACACAAAGAAAGCATTTATGCTTTTTGTCATGCTCTTGAAATTAATTCCTTAGGAGCCAAGTCCCGTAGGGGCTTAGCGACTCGGACTCGGACTCAGGCTCGGGCTCATGAGGCGTTTTGTTGGAGCACTTTGCATTTAGCACGTCAGCATCGTCGCTAGGCACATAGTGCACTTAAGTTGCGCCTGTTGTGCGAGCCTCTGCGTTGTCGATTGCGTGCCCGTTCACGCGATTAGATGGCACGGACAGTTTGCGTGCAGCGCGCGTTGTGCGCAAGTCCGCATGGGCGTAGTTGGCGCGCGGGTGCGAGAGTGCACGCGTACGTAGTTGGCACAAATTAATGTAGCGTGCACGTCAGCATCACCGCTAGGCGCATAGTGCGCTTAAGTTGTGCGAGCCTCTGCGCTGCCGATCGCACCCCCGTTCGCGTGGCCAGTTCGCGCGGCCAGATCGCACAGCCATATGGCACGGACAGATCGCACGGTCAGATGGCGCGGCCAGTTAGCGTGGCCCGTTCGCGAGGCCAGTTAGCGCGGACAGTTTGTGCGCAGTGCGTACATCGCACGTTGTGTGCGGGTGCGCGAGCGCAGTTGGCGCAGTTGGCGCGTGGGTGTGCGCGTACGCAGTTGGCACGGTTGGCGTAAATTGTTGTAGCATGCACGTCGTGTCTGTTCACGATCTGAACAGTTACGAAATGGTTCCTCCTTTCGCAGACCTGTATTAACACGTCTCGAACGTTTCGGATACTGGATATTTACTGGACTAACACTATATATATTTCTCTCTTCTCTCTTATTTGATTAGTTGATTCTACAAGTTCCTTACGAAATTCAGAGAACAGAGAAGAGAGAAACAGAAAGAAACGTGCGATTCTGTCTATCTGAGGAGTCAGAAGAGCACAGGAGTGTTCCGCAGTTCGTTCTTCGAACTTGCTGGTTTCCTGGAAGCTGATCGTGTATGACGAATCTAGCTTTGAGCTCCGGTGATCCGTCACCCCAACAGGCATTCTTCTTCTTCCGTTCATCTCCTCTCCACTTGTAACTCGTTCTGAACGAGATCTTCTCTGATCTAATCAGAAAACTTTTTGTGGGCTTTCTTCGTTGCAGCTACGAAATTCATTTGTGCCTTCTTCGAAGTGTTACATTTGATTTTGTCTCTCTAAATCCTCCGGGATCTCAGTTATGCACCTTCCTCGAAGTGTTGCCAAAAATCTATTTTTCATCTTCCCGGGACTAACAATTTATACATTTATCATGGTCAAATTAGCACATAAGAATTAATTTCATAACTAATAGAAACAATCTAACTTTATTGTTAAAGGAGCTACGGCCATTGTAGTCGAGAATCCGTATGATGTGGAACAAGCACGAGTAACAAAAATTCATAATTTGGCTTCATAAGGGTTAGTTTAATAATTTTGTACTGTAGAAATTCTCCATTATGAGATATCCAACGAGTTCTCTTCTCTAAATTTCTTTATAGTTTTCTAGTACAATCACAATTAAACAAAGGCCAATTAAACTTTTAATAACCTCAAGCTCACATAAATTAGAGTTAGAAATAACTTTAAATATGCTTTTTCTAATATTACTAAATATTGGATCAAATTCTAGCTGCCGACATCCATCCAAAAGTGGACCTGAATAAGACTTTCTTTATTTGAACATGAGTCATATAACAACACGATCCAAGCCCATTCCAACCTGAAAAAAAAAACTTTTGCATGTACACCCTCAAGCATATTCGGCTTCTTTCGCCTTTGACTTTTTTTAATTTTTGTAATATACCTATGTATATACTTTTTTTCATGTATTACCCTTTCAACAAACAACCCTTAAACAACTGGGTAATTTTCTTAGGGATACTTTAGCAAATGTCCCAATTCAAAATATATAAACTAGCATATGTCTCATTCCTTTTAAAAATTAGCAAATATTTTTATTCCTTTGTATGGAACAAATAAATTTTTAAGATATACCCCACTATTTAACCATAATTTACAAAGGAATGCAGACATTTGCTAGTTTTTTAAAATAGTGGAGGTATATGCTAGTTTCTATATTTTGAATGGAGGCATTTGCTAAAATATCTCTTTTCTTAATGAGTCAAAACGGATTGTTGGGCGCGTGCAGAAGCGTTTGCCAACCCACCTGATCAAAACCAACCCCCGTCTAACGGACACCAAGCACAAGATGAAGACAAGTATATGGCGGTGACGTACGTCACCTGGACAAATTCCAACCTTTAATAACTCAGATGAAATTACAAGATTGACAGAACTCACGTTGAATCCTTTGTCCTAATAGGTTCAACCCCCTTACCACTCTCAAGAAAAAAAAAAACGGAAGATTACAATTCAGATCACTCACCAACACGTAGCAATCTTCCTAACCGAAGTTGACGACTCCTCGATTAGATCTTCTTCTTTCTTTTGTCTTGGATGGCGTAGTCCTAAGAGCAAGGTATGGACTTTCTCTTACATTTTCTTGTGGACGAGCATCCCGAATCTCCACTTTGTGCCCTCCACCCTCGCCCCATATATATAGGATGAGAACAATTATATTCTAGTCATAGTAGGATTTTCTAAATAGAAATAAAGTAAGAGTCCTATTATGCCTAAAATATTCCATCAATATCTTATTTTAGATCATAATAGGATTTCCTAAAATAAGAATCATATTATATCTAAAATAGCACAACACCAACTATGGATATCCAAATCTAATCAAATCAAATATTTAACTAGATTTGGATTCTACAAATACGTTGTTACCAAATCCAGACTGGACTCCAACAAACTTTTTCTCCAGTCTGATGAGAGGGTGTTAACCCCATGGCTCCTCAATTGGACTCCATGCATGTCGTCCCACGACAGAATACCTGCTCCACCATGCCACTGATCTTCGATCCCCCGAGTTGTCTGCATCTTCCTTCGTATCCAGCTCCTCGACCGTCACGTCGATGCTAGCTGCCATGCGTAGCACCTCCTGCACCACTAGGATCCTTCTGATATCAATAACACGACCAAGACCGAAGTCCCTAACGATCAGCCTCACCGTAAGTCTTGGCTGCCTGTCCCCGACTTCTGTCTTCTACCGAAACGTGCTATCGTTTCGTCGAGCTTCTTCACCCTTGGCTGGCCCAACTAAGCGGACGGTGTGGTTCTCACGAGATTTGAACTCCTGAACCTGTCCACCTTCGTATCCGAACTTGAAGCTCCCCTAACACATGTGTCCTCGAGCAGAACATCAAGCACTGTGCATGTCGTCGATGATCCCAGCTCTCCCTGAACTGTGTGAAGAATGTTGCCCTCACCTTAGATTGAGTTTGCTGCAAATCTCGATCTCCTCCCTGGCTTCGAACTGCTGAAACCGATGTTGCTCCGTGAAGCTTTGGCAAACTATCTTTTGCCAAAACTGGATTCGTAGAGCAACTCCCACTTGGAGACCGACCAGTTGTCATGGGACCGACAGACCGACCCTCAATCTTTGACTCATCACCATCCGTCGTTTTGTCTTGACGAACCGAATCCTACGTATCCCTCAAAGCATCTAGAAGACCCTCCTCAACAAGTTATCGACGATCCACCTCCTATCGAACACCCCTCGAGCCTCCATCCGGTGTCTGTGGTTTATCTGTATAGCTCAGCGACTTGAGCCTGCACATGCCACAACACAAATCTCCCCGAGCCAGCTGTTGGGAACCCTTCGCAAGCATCAAATCTTTGTCCCCAGACAGACTATGACAACCATCATCTGCCAGCCTTCTTACTGAAACCAAGTTGTAGCATAAACTCGATACATGTTGCATATCCCTGAGGACGAGCTTCTCACCAAACTCTGTCGTCAAGTGCACATTACCGATGCCTACAACTGCAGTCGTCTCCTTGTCGCCCATCTTACACGTCCAAACTGACGCTGCGATATGACGTAAAGATCCTCCTATGTGGGGTGGCATGATACGACGTCCCTATATCCATGACCCAGTCGCCATCATAACACATGCCATAAAGTTCTTCTGCGTCGGTCGCTGCGATGATGATATCTCCAAGTGCCGTGAGATCCTCCTGATCGTTCTTGCCTTTGGCCTTCTCAGCTTTGAGCTTTATGCAGTTCCTCTTGATATGACCCCTTTCGCCAAAGTGATAGCAGTCCTCCTTGCGGTCCACAATCGCAAGATCTCGAAAACTCTCCATTGTCCTCGCCTGTGACTTGGGTCTTCCCTTCCCGTAGGAAGCCACCATAGCGGACTCCTGTGATGATTCCACTTGCTTGCGTCGGACCTCCTCATTCAACAAGCTACTTTTGACTGTCTCCATCGTGACAACTCCATCAGGCGGGGAGTTGCTCAACAATACCACCAACGTCTCCCAGATTTTTGACAGAGAACTCAAGAGTAGTAGTGCCTGAAGCTCATCATCAATCACCATCTTCATCACAGAAAACTGATTGATGATATCTTGAACCTCGTATTCAGATGTTGTGCCACTGGGGCACCCTCCGTGTACTTTGAGTTGACAAATTGGCGAATAAGAAACGTCTTGTTGCCAGTCGTCTTTCTTTCGTACAACGAATGCAGCTTCTCCCATAATCCTTTTGCCAAACTCTCTATGGACACGTGGTGAAACACCGAATCATCCAACCATTGGCGGATGAATCCAACGGCCTTCCGATCCAGTCGTTTCCAATCTTACAGCTTTGTCCGTTAGCTTTGTGCTACCGCCCTCCAACGGATCATGCAAGTCTTTGCACCAAAGTAGATCCTCCATCCTTGGCTTCCAAATTGCTCAGTTTTCCCTTGTGAGGATGATCATACGAGTGTTCATCGCTCCATAGATATGGTTGTCAGAACCTCAAAAGCTCTGATACCAATCGTGGGAATGCAACTGGAGTTGGATCGTGAGGTACGATATTGAATTAGGCCTTAAAAAAGAATTCTCATGTAAGGCCTAACCAATTCCAATTGGGGGTGACAATGGGGTTGGTAATTTAGTCCCACATCGGTTAGGAGGTTGGATCATGTGGTGTAGATAATTGGAATTGGTTTATGTCTTACAGAAGAATTCTCTTTAAGACATATGGGCCCAATTCAATATTGCACCTCATGGACCAACTCCGGTTCGGGTTATACTGCGTTCCCAACAAGTGGTATTAGAGTCCAAGGTTACGGGGGAGATTTGGGCGGCTCTAATTTGTTCGAGACAGATGGTGCTGAACATTCATGCTTATACACGGATATACGGGCTCTCTTCTCAAGGTGGAGTAGGAGCATCAACTATATGAATTTACTTCAAAGGTGGGTTTGACGAGCCTAAGGTGGAGCAAGACGTTGTGGTTGGCACACAATGGTGGTGTGGATGAACGTGTCGGTTTGGTTCTGTGGTCGAACGGATCGAGATGACAATAAGTTAGATCTCCTAGGTGTTCGGTTGGCGGAAAGGAATAAAAAGGTTGCAAGGAGTGCTAAGGTTGTTCGGCTGGTGGGAACAAACAAAAAGGTAGCATGGATGCTAAGGTTGTTCGACTAGCGAGAACGGACAAATATAGCAAGATGCTAAAGTTATTCGGCTAGCAGAAATGAGCTAAGGTGGAGATTGTTGGATTGTATCTCGTTTCCGGTTGAGCGCACAAATTGGGGGGTGACAATTGGTAATTTAGTCCCACATCGGTTAGGAGGTGGGATCATGTGGTGTAGATAATTGGAATTGGTTCAGGCCTTACCTGAGAATTCTCTTTTAAGGCATATGGACCTAATTTAATATCGCACCTCATGGTCCAACTCTGGTTCTAGTCATACCGCGTTTCTAACACGGATCTAGTTAGAAATCATTCTTCAAGAACTTATAGAAAGAAAGAGAAAGAAATCTCTGCAATTGAGCAATTAAACAAGAGTAACCCATGAACAGGGTGGCTACCAATAATATATACAAGCCATGAAAATGATATGGGAATGAATGCCCATTGATTTTGCTCAATCAATAGACAGTAAAGGTTGTCTGCAGTAGTAAAGGTCAGCCCGCGACAGTTACATACTACAACACTCCCCTTTGAGTGAGTGTAATTAAATATAGAAAAAGTGCAAGAATAATATTAGTCTTCAAGAATGCAATATCTAGAGGTATGATCACCAAAATCTTGATCCAGAAAATTCAATGGATAAAATTGTAATTGAAAGAAAAAAAGTGAGCCGATGTAGATACGTCTTTAGGATTTGAAAATATCTAGAGGTATGATCAACCCAATATTTTGTTAAAATCTTCTTAGAGTACCAAAAATTCAGTGAAAAATGTCTATAAGTTAGGAAAAAGAGTACATTAACGTCAAATGAGTATTTTTCTGGATACCCTCAATGAATTTGATATTATCTCAAACTATAAGCATCGTAATATAGAGAGCACTACCATGAACGATCTTATGAAAAGTGGACTTCGATAAGGACTTTGTAAATATGTTAGCCAATTGTCTTAGGATAGGACCTGTTTGACTTCAATCTCTTGGTGGTGTTGTTGATGCAAAGAAGAAATTTTTTGATACAATGTACTTGGTATTGTCTTCGATGATGTAGCCCTCTTCATCTGGTCAATGCATTCGGTGTTGTCTTCATATATTATTGTCTAGACATCGTTGATAGAAGAGAACCGACTTGTAGTCCGAATGTGCTCAATGACGACAAACAACCACATCCATTCATGGGTGATATCATGAAGGCCAATGAGCTCGACATGTTTTGAAGAAGTAACAATCATGGTTTGCTTTATAGACTACCAAGATATCGTTGTACCCCGAATGGTAAAGACATAACCACTTTAGGATCTCACCTTATACGACTTAGATAAATAATCTTCATCGGCATAGCCGACAAGGCGGACATTATTTTGAGGATCAAGGGGGTTTGCTCCATTTCGAGATGCATATGGATAGAATATGCCCATGTCTGTACCCTTAAGGTAACAGAAGATGTATTTAATGCCATTATAGTGGAGGCATGTTGGCGCGACACTGAATCTAGCTAAGATATTCTCAACAAATAAAATATTTGATCTAGTGCATTGAGCTAAGTATAATAATGTGCCTATTACATGTATAAATTGAACTTCAGAATCCAATACCTCTTCATCATCTTTCTTAGGACGGAATGAGTCTCGTTTAACATCTAGAAATCAAATGATCATGGTTGTACTCAAGGGTTTTGCTTTGTCCATATTAAACTGACGTAACATATTCTGTATGTAACTCAATTGATGAACCAAAATACCATCGTTACAATGTTGAAACTGCAGGCACAAGAAAAATCGAGTTTTCTCTAAATCTTTCATATCAAATTTCGATTTCATGTGCAAGACAGTTATCTCAAGCTCTTCAAGAGTCTCGATCGATGAGATTCATGTTATCAACATAGACTGCTATACAATCACAAATCCGAAATATAATTTCTTGATAAACACACAAGGGCATACTTTATTATTCACATATCATTGATTGATCAAATACTTACTTCAATGGATATATCATCCGAAGTGTTTCAGTCCGTAAAGTGAATATCTCAACTTGATCGAGAGCGTGTTCCGAGGTTCTAGAACTATTTGCATCATTTAAACGAAGTCCTTCAGGGACCTTCATATAGATCTCAATATCTAATTTCTCGTACAAATACGTTGTAACAACATCCACCAGCTACATATTAAGTTATTTGGAAACTACCAAACTAACTAGGTAGCGGAGCATAAGGATATATATTACGGGAAAATACGTCGATCAATTCTAGGACATTGAGAGAAATCTTGCGCCACAAGGCGTGCTTTATATCATACTATTTCATTTTTCTCATTACGCTTTCTTACAAAGACACTTGTATTCAATATGTTTTACATTTGATGGTTTAGAACTACAAGCTATCCAACATGTTTCACGTTGGATGATATTGGAACTATAATCTACATGTGCCTACAAGTCATGCTTAAGATAGCCCATGCAATTGGATAGTTCAAGAGTTAGGAAATTCTAAGCACTATATACACTAGCGGATCCAGGATTATAATTCACTGAGGGCACAATTATAAAGGAGTTCGGAGACAATGCCTTCAAAAAAAAAAATTAGAGTATAATAATATGTTAAAAATAAAAATTCACTAGGGACCCCGCCCTCCAGTCCCTCCCAAGTGGATCCGCCACTGACTATATAGTGCTAGCACTTAAAGTGCAAATGTTGTATATTTTTTTATAACTATATAGTGTATTTTAAAGTGTTGATATTTATTATTACTTTAAAGCACATTATAAGTGTATGAAATGACTATTTTATTATTAAATATTATGACATCATTTTAAACACAAATTCACTAAATAAAATTTTAATGAAAGACTATGGTTGAACTTGATTGTGGTCTGTTGCAACCAAAAATGCAGTATAAAAAATTATTTAGACGGATAGTTTTTCACTTATGAAGGATTAGATTTGCTTGGACATATTTGTAATTTTTAAATTTATTGAAGGTTATAATTGCCTTTTTTATACTTACAAGATAAGTGCAATTTGTAACCTTAAGAGTATTGTGGCTCCCTCACTTAACCTTTTCTCTGACTCCTCATAAACCCCCACCCTCAATCCAAAAATGATTTTCTTTTCCCCTCACTTAACTCTCTTCACCCTATCCAAAAAGGATTTTCTCTTCACCCTCAATCCAAGTTTTTACAAGCTTAATTAGCTTATCACAAGCTGATAATAAAGGGCACATATTCATGCACAAATTGTTTGCGGTGGAATAGAAAGTTAGGGAAAGGAGACGCAGGATTACATTTTTCCAAACAATCCCATTTCTCAAGTTCATAGAAAAGATGGCAATTGCAGGCTTTGCAGCAACAAGAACAATAGATCAAAGACCAAAAACTTTTACTAAGATTCCTCCAACTCTCATATTTTCCGAGCAGGAAATCAACCACCTTTAGGATGTATTTGGTTTGGTGGAAAATGAGGGTGAGTAGAGGAAAATGAAACCGAAATCGAGAGGGAATTTGTATGGGAATCATATTTTCTTTCCCACCTTTCTTAGCATCCAAACAGACTCATAAGCTGTGCAGCCCAACAAAAATCAGAAACTTTTACTGCTTACATAGATCAGAGCAAGAAGACTGATTGGTCAGGATAAAATAAGCTGCTTCCAGCAATAACAATTTTAAGTACAAGCAAAGTTTTATGGAAGTAAAATCCATGTCAAGAGAAAAGCAAACAACACACATAAGAGAGCAGTACGAACTTGTACTAGCCACCATGTTCGCCATTTATTTACAAACTAATATATAGACTATAAATTAGGAATAACTATCCTGCATTTATAATAAGCCTCCGCCTCCATCCATGTACGACTGCTGCTAATATTGGGTATATTCCAAGGTCGGTCGGTCCAACTGTAAACGATAAATAAGGTATAAGTGAAATGATCTGCAGTGAATCTGCTCCAACAAAATACGAAAACTGAAGAAACCAATGTGTTTATGTATACCTTATCAGCCCCACTCCTGTTCTGTTAGGAGGATTCTTGCAGTCACCTCTGAGATTGATCCGAACTTGAGGATCCAGCCGGAGGTGCTGGTGACGTGCTGCTTGCCGATCCATTCTCAGCAGGTGGACTCCCTCCCCACTTTCCTTCAGATTCCATAGGCTCCAATACATGAACACTGCCATCTGTCAGCCCTACGGCAAATTGATAGGGCTCTAATGGATGTGCAGCAACAACAGTTGGGTAGACAGTTGCGCTAGAAATACACAACAAAGGAAAATCCAAGTATTAGCTCAGAATCAGATAATGACAATGTCTGCATGCCGCTGTGCAGTTTTAGGTTCCTCAATGGCCACGAATTAAAGATAAAAGAACATCCGCAAGGATGACAGATCAATATGAAAGCTGGAATTACGGTTTTTAAGTTCCGTGCTGGACTTGAGAACTTGGAGAAGCGGTATGCTTATAGAATTAATAACAGAATTTCCATCATATATACCCTTAAATTGATCTTCAGGAAGGAAAAAAAAAGAGCGGTAGTTAATAAGAAAATATCTTAATTGGCAATTAGATCATGACAACATCGCAAAACGTATTTATTAACAGCTTTTGGGTTTTCCAGAAAGGATACAGTCGAACATGAAGACCGGCCTGGTTGAAGGGTCAACCAAGGTAGTCAAAGGCGCAAGGCGCACCTGAGGCGCAAATGCTCCATATCACTCGAGACACGGTGCACTTGAGACGGGCGTCCGAGTGAAACGAGGTGCAAAAATAAACAAATAAATAAAAATATACATATAGATAAATTAGTAATATAAGAAATAAAACCAAATAATACATTAAAGCCAACAAAATCATGTTAAAACATAAGTGATCTATCAGAGTAGCAATAGCAGTCAACATAACTAACGATAATGTGTTCTTTAACAAGAATACAAAATGAAATGCACACAAATCGTAAAATAAAAACATAACCAATAGAACAATCATTCATCAAATCAAATCAACATCACCATCATCACCACCAATACTCCAATCACTATCATTTTCTGCCAGATGAGCCCATAGATCCAAAATAAAGAACAAATACATAAGGCGCACATTTACTTGTCGTCGCCTTGCTGCAAGATGCACGTTAGGCACGCCTCGAGAAAGGCGAGGTGCGAGGCGCAGCTAGTACGCCTTGTTGTGAGGCGTGCCTTTGACTACACTCTTTGACTACACTGGGGTCAACACGAACAAAAATCTGACCTAATATAGTGCCTCCTATTTCAAATTATATGAATACACACATGCACAAGCACAATTACGAATCATAACATTTTTAGTGAGCTCAAATTTGGGATAATGTAAGATGATGATGCTCATATACCTGGCTGCCAGTAGTGAATCCTTCAGGTTCTTTAAGAAATACTATCAAGAAGAACCTTGAGTTAATTTATGTAACACTAGAAGTGGCCCAAGACATGAAAAGGACTAGGATGAGAAAGAGTATGGAAGAGTTAAAGGTATGATTCAGAGGAGATTGGAGTAGCTTAAAATATGGAAAGTAAGCATAAGAATGATTCGTATCGCTGATCAAAGACCTTTGGTCCGTGTCCGTTGATAGAAAAGAGAAACAAAGATTGGACTTAGTGAAAGGATTGTGCTCTACTC
Source organism: Iris pallida (assembly GCA_029216955.1). Lineage (NCBI taxonomy): Eukaryota > Viridiplantae > Streptophyta > Magnoliopsida > Asparagales > Iridaceae > Iris > Iris pallida. The sequence continues at coordinate 1,304,108 of JANAVB010026398.1, forward strand.
TTTGCTGGTGACTGTAGCTCAAAACAAGTTTATCTTTTGACCTTACTCTTGTGGTTGACGAAGCTGCCGGTTAGAACCATTCTTTTCATTCGGTGGGTTGGAAGAGTCCGCGTATCATATTTCTTCATTACACCCTTTTCAACAGAAAAGAATGCTTGGGTTATTAAACAAAAGGAAGTATCCTCATGGTTATTACTTCTAGCTCCTGATTGCACCCATTTTCATAGATAAGAGAAAAAGGAGGGTGCAAGTATTTGCCAAAAGGACTCGCCTGGAGGTTCTTCATGTTTGTTTTACTATATATATAGTATGTATATTTGTTTTTATGTAGTAGAAACCATCATATACAAAGTGTCAAAGATGTAGAATTTTTGAGAATTGGGGGGAGAAAACAAATAAAGTAGAAGTTAATGAGGCAAAACCTAACTATATGGAGATTCATATACGCTAAAGACTAAGATTAATATGATTGACCACTCCAATAAGCTCTATCAAAAATGTAGACAAGCATCGGATAACAGAATATACTGATCGAACAAAAATTTGCTACCAGAACTGACTCAACTTTGAGGATCAGTATCTAGTTCTTATTATTTTTAGGTATAATTATAGTTTCTAGCAGTGTTCTAAAATGCGTTAAAAAGCGGCTACCCACCACTAGGCGCCTATGCATTAAAATGTGGTGCCTAGGCGGCGCCTGGGCGCTAGATGCCCCTTGCTGCATAACGGCTGCCTAGTGCTTTCTATAACATCGGTTTCTAGTCCTACATCCAGCAAAAGCATCCAAATACATGCTAAAAGTTTTATCTATCTGCAATATTAAATTATCACAATAACCAAGAAAGTGAAGGATACAGTGTACCATAATGTATGCCAAGCCTAGAGAAAAGGTCACCATAACATTTTGACGTGACTAAGTTGCACGAATATGATATGACATAATACGGACAAAGGGACATGGGCAAGGCAGCAATTTGGAGTGTGTGCGTCCAATACATCGTATCCGATACAATTCGACACAGCACTGAATTTGAATCGTCCGTGCTTACTTGGTGTGTGATAAGGACCATATATACTAGTGAAGATCACATAAAACAAACTTCAGCCACTTATCCTCATACAACAACAGCAAAAGTTATAGTTAAGAAAGTTAAAACCACTGTACTTTTGAAAAGTGAAATAAAGATACTACCTGACATTAGCAGGGAGGTAAGCGGCAGGACTGATTCTGCATATCAGTCGAAGGTTTCCAGCACTGAATATGCATATGGTAGCATCCAAAAAGCTAGCATATACTAATCGACTATCACATGAAAATGTAGCATGGGATATAGGCGAAGATCCTTCATGTGGGACCCACTGGGAGAGGGCAAGACAGGTTAAGAAATGAAGAGGATATGTGCATTCCCTGAATCACGCATGTATTGAAAAACATACCTGCTTCAGGCACTCTAGGTTACTAGTGTCGTATATACCTATCTGGCTCTCGTGGACAGCTAGGAAATGAATCTGATCCTGATGAAACTGGACACGTGTATCTGAAACAGTACGTCCAGATGGAATTTGCAAAGTCTTATTCCTTTGTTTCTCCCAACCATCAGTTCCCCACACACAAAGCTGCATAGAAAAAGAGAGTAGAATGTTGGAAAAAGAAGCCAAAAAGTGATATCAAACTGTCCATGAAAAAGACAGCAAATGCCAAAATATATGGTTGCAGTATTTGACAAATTCCGTGGCATGACCTGAGCATCAGCTCCAGACGAGACCAGGACATTTAGGGAATGTGAGAAGGCAAGGCCAGTGATTCTTTTTGAGTGACCTCTAAGTTTGCTCTTGACCTGCACAAGGATAATTTGTTTATGAATGTATTGTCACTGACGAAGTGCAATAGACACCTTGTCTTAAATTCTCATACCTCATCAACTCTGACATTGTATATTTGGATTGTGGAATCATCCATTCCTATAGCAATGATGTTGTTGTCTTGAGGATGGAAGGCAAGAAATGTTGCTGCTGGTGGTGGAGGCATGAACGTTGTCATGGTCTACAGTCATTAAGTGCAAGTTAAAAATCTGTGTAGTATTTAGAAGTGAACACCTTTATCGCATTCATTTTAACAGCCTACCTTGAAGGTCATCATGTTGAATAGAGAAATTTTGCCTCCGGACGCTGACATAACATAAGAATCGTTCTTTGATAGAGCAAAGCAGGAAATTGCTTCTTCAGGAATTGAGTTTGCTATATCATTAGTCATCAATATTCCACTTGGAGGTTGCCATAATTGAGGAGCGACACTTGTAGTTGCCTAGAAAGAGAAGCATGTGAGTGAAGTTACAAGTCTCTGATTTGCAGAGAACGTATACTACAGGAACTAATCAGCATTTTATTTACCTTTCCACTCGAGTTCCGCTCATTACGGGGCCACTTCCACAGTAGATGAGTGGCATTAAATGCTAAAGCTAGGATTGCAGCTCCAGAATTGGTATAGATCAATCTTGATATCTGTACACAGCATGAACTCTACTCAGTAAAAAAATTCCTTTGATTCTATCTCTCCCCCTCAGCTGGAAATTGTGAAACCTAAGTGGTTTATAATATGACAGGTTAAATTCATGTTCTACATATCATTCTAAATAGTACTAGTATATATGCATGTGCATTTGCACGTATTTCATAGATTACTATTAGAAAGACTAAAAAATAGTTGTTGTAATTATTTTGATCTTTATTAAGCCTACTTAGGAATACTAAAAGACATATGCCTTAATTATTCTAAATTTATTATTATATTAGTATTATCATTATATATATATATATATATATATATATATATATATAGAGAGAGAGAGAGAGAGAGAGAGAGAGAGAGAGAGCAATGCTACAGTTACAACCAAACATTTACAACCTTTTTACAACCATTCACCCATTTTCTGACATGTGGGCCAGGGGATAGCCTGGCCCACATGTCAGCAAATGGGTGTAAGTTGTAAGAAGGTTGTAAAAGTTTGGTTGTAAACCAAACATTTCCCATATATATATATATATATATATATATATATATATATATATATATATATATATATATATATATATATTGAAAAAAGGTACTTGTTATATATAAAATGTAAGGAGTCTACAAGACAGATCTTGGTGGAGACTTAAAGTTCTCCATCACTTTTACATCAAAATATATATTGTGTATCACCCCAATAGTAGGCGTTGTCACCAACTCAAAAATTCTATTGTTTCTCTCCTCCCATATATGCCAGACTGCAGCCGTCAGCCGAATCCTTGCTGTTTTGTACCACTGGGAACCCTGATTCCTTTCGGCTATGATACCTGTCACCTCCTCTCTCCAGCTTGTTGCCAGACGGATGATGAGAAGGAACATCTAAAGAATAAGTGCTCATAGATTTATGTTCTTGCTTGCATAACTCGCACAGAGGTGACGGAATCTGCTCACCAAATCTCACTAGGCGGTCCCGAGTAAGCAACTTCCCAAGACAAAGTTTGTACAAGCAAAATTGCATTTTGGAGGACACCCCTTTGGTCCACACCATCTGAGCCAGCTCCATGGGAGGGTGAACCTCCCTAAGAGACGCGTACACGATCGATTGGGGAAAGATATGCTGACCGGTGTCCGACCACGCCCATCGGTCCCCATCCGTACTCTCCGTATACACCTGGACCGCTTCAATCTCCTGCCGAAAATGTCTCGTCATAGGGTGAAGGTCCGCTCGCCACACACCTTCCCGAAGAATAGCGCTCACCCGGGCCCTCCTCCCCGCCATTGGCATCGCGTGCCTACCAACTCGATCCGCCAAGCTCAGATGGTTGATCCAAGGATCCCACCACAGTTTAGTAGTCTCTCCATTTGAAATTGATTTGGAGATAAGCCCCTTCAAAGTAGTCTGATGGGAGAGAAGGTTCTTCCAAGTAACAGAGTCATTGCTATTGGCTCGAATCTCCCAAAAGGACTGGTCCTTCATATACCTCCCCTTCATCCATACCGCCTACAAAAAGTCCTGGACGAGAAATCGCCAAGCTTGTCTAACTCCCGCTGTATTGCATAGAGTCCGCAAGGACTGTAGGCTGACACCTCCCTCCTTCCGATGTCTCCATAGAGTCGTCCACCCTATAAAGTGTAGGCCTCCTCTCCAGATTAAGTTGGCACATAATCTTTCAATTTTACTAATGGTCGCAGACGACAACATGAGAGTCTGCAACCAGAATCGAGCAATGGCATAAATGACGGATCGAACTAGCTCGATGCGCCCTCCAAAGGATAGGCTCTGGACATGCCACCCCTCCAGTCGTCGTTGAGCGTAGTCAATCAGACTTTGGCATTCGGTCTCTCTGGCGTAGTTGATAGATAACGGAATTCTCAAGTATTTGACCGGTAACTCCCCCTTCTCAATACTAAGAAGTAGCACATTCTCTTCCTTCTGCTGACAGTGCTTGCTGAAGTTAGGTCATACTCTTTTCCTTGTTCAGTTGTAGACTAGTCAGAGAGCCAAACCGTTCCATGACCCCGTTTAAAGCCATAATCCCACGCCACGAAGGAACCAGAAAGACTAGCAGGTCATTCGCATAGATAAGATGGGATACCTGAGGATGCACCCGTCTGTACAGTGGGGTGATCTGGCCTCTATAGACCGCCACGTCCAAGAGCGATATGAAAAACTCCATGACCAAGGTGAAGAGGTATGGCGATAGCGGATCCCCTTGCCGAAGTCCTCTTGAACTGCCGAAGAAGCCATACGGCTGACCCCTGACAAGGACAGAGAAAGAGGGAGTGGAAATGCAGACCCGGACCCTATCCACCTAAGTACAGTTAAATCACATAGCAAGCATAATGTGGCACACGAACTCCCCGTTGACAGAATCATATGCCTTCCTCAGATCCAGCTTGACACACACTTTATCTCCTCCCGGTTTGTTGAAGTCCCGGATCAGCTCATGGGCAAGAAGACTGTTATCAGCAATATACCGCCCCTTCACAAACGCCGCTTGGTTACTAGACACCAGGTCCTGCATAATCTGCTCCATATGTCTGCACATCAGGTGAGTGATAACTTTATAGATAAAATTGCAGCAGGAGATAGGACGAAAATCACTAAGAGACGTCGCTCCTTCCTTCTTCGGTATAAGTGTCAGAAAAGTATGGTTGAGCTCCTTAAGCAGCTTGCCTTTGTCGAAGAAATCTCGGACGATCTCTAGCACCTCCTCCTTCAGAATATCCCAATGGACTTTAAAGAACTACTCCCAAAACCATCTGGGCCAGGAGATTCATTCGGGTCCGCATGACGTACAATAGCTTCAATCTCCTCCGTAGCCACTGGTGCCAGAAGTACATTGCTACCCCGAGGGGTAACCAGCCTCTTGCAAACAATCTCCGAAAAGTCAGATAGGAAGTTTGATTGTAAAGCTCAGTATAGTACCTGACTCCTTCTTCCTGTAGTGCAGTAGCCACTGGTGCCAGAAGTACATTGCTACCCAGAGGGGTAACCAGCCTCTTGCAATCAATCTCCGAAAAGTCAGATAGGTAGTTTGATTGTAAAGCTCAGTATAGTACCTGACTGCTTCTTCCTGTAGTGCAGTAGCCAATGGTGCCAGAAGTACATTGTTATCCCGAGGGGTAACCAGCCTCTTGCAATCAATCTCCAAAAAGTCAGATAGATAGGTAATTTGATTGTATAGCTCAGTATAGTACCTGACTGCTTCTTCTTGTAGTGTAGTAGCGTTAACCACCTCTTGACCATCAATTCCATATACCTTAGAGATATGATTACGATGTTGACGAGCCCAGATGATATCATAGAAGAACTTGGAACGCTTGTCGCCATCCCGTAGCCAGCTGCACTTGGCTCGTTGAGCCAGCTGCACTTGGTTCGTTGAGCTAGCTGCACTTGGCTCGTTGAGCCAGCTCGATCTCTTCCAGTGTACGGAGCTCCTCGACTTCCTTACATAGGTCCTGCTCCGCCGCTGCTAGGTCGCCATTGAGAAGCCCTCCTGCAAAGCGATTTGTGCCTACCTGCCTTCACCCGCTTCAGCCTCTGAACCATGCGGAATTGAGGATTTCCCTCAACGGGATAGCCCCAACCGGCCTGGAAAACCTCCGCATAACCCGACATACAGCTTCATTTGTTGTTGTACCTGAACGGACGTGCCTTTTGGGAGACAACCGTCTATAGATGGATGCGAACTGGCGAATGATCATTCGTGCCGGCTGGGAGGTACTCAGCAACCACATCCGGGAACATAGTAAACCACTCTCGATTCCCCAAAGCACGATCGAGTTGGCAAGCAACTCGTTTGTGGGTAGCCTTATTATGCCAAGACCAGATATGACCAGTTCTCTCCACCGCCTGCAAACCCGATCGCAGAAGGCAGCTTTGAAAATCTTGCAGGATTCCGTCTGGGACACGCCGACCACCCACTTTTTCGTGACTGAAAAGTAGGGCATTAAAGTCTCCCATCAGCAGCAGCGACACATGAAACTGGTTCTCAGCTGCAACACTGATTTGGAGAATCTCCTCCCATAAAGCTTCCCGCAGCCTCCTATCGTTGTTGTCATACACCGCTCCCAAGATGAAAGTCATCCCCCCTTATTAGTGAAAGACACGGCAATAAGCTGATCTCACAGATGAATTACCTGTCCAACCCAGCTTTTACTGTCCCAACTCACCCAGATACGTGCCACCCTCCTACCTCCAGGTTATGCACCTGACACCACTGATGTTGGGTCCTCCGTTGTAGCAGTCTAGGAGACTTAATTTTAGTCTCTCGTAGCGCTACAATGGAGCAAGCTTCTCGCCTCAGAACCTCTCTGATCTCCTTCCATCTCCCTATCGCACACGTCCCTCGAACGGTTCAGGCTAAGATAGACATTTAATGTCCATGGGATGCCCCCTCAACATCTCCAGAGCCGCCATTAGGGAAAATAGCGTGCTCCATCTCCGACCCTCTGTCGTTGTGCCTTCCGGAAAAATCTCGAGAGATAGGCTAAACCCGCTGGGATCACCTCCATTGTCACAATGGTCCTTCCATCTGGGGTTGGTAACACACAGGTCAGAGGTGCCCGTAGTCGGAATCCCCATCGCCTCCTGCCCTCCATCATCTCTAGATAGTATCGCCCGACGCTTCCTGTTTGTGCTCTCCTCCGGCTGGTGAGTACGGTCTTCTGTCACCTTCTTGCCGCCACGTCCTCTCGGACGGCCTGAAGACTTGTTACGTCTGGACTGGAAAACAATAGTCTGTCCGAGATTGAATCCGCGCACGGCAGCAGTAGCACCCTCTCCGCTCTCTCCCAAGGTCCGGTCATCTCTCTCCATCTCCATTCCAGTATCGGTTCCCGCCTCAGGGCCCTGGTGGCCACCTGTAGCAGTCATTTCTCTACGAGGCTGCATCACCCGGTCCACCCATTGAGAGAAAGGATTAGCCTGAGATGTATCGCCCCCCCTCCCCCGCACTTGGTTGGACCCCTCCATCATAGAGGTGGACGCCTCCTGCGGGCAAAGTGCCCACTACCTGCATGTAGTCCTCTATCTCCAGGAATATCAGTCACCCCGTGTCCTTCCACATCCCCGACCTCCTCTACCGAACACCCTTTAGAGGGATGCCCAAAACATTTACAATGGCTGCAAACTAGTGCCACAAACTCATACTGCACAGTCTGGCGAAAGACTCCACCTCATACTCAACGAAAGGCGACAGGTCAGCACTCGCATCTACTTCAACAAAGATCCGCACATATCCCATACGGTTCTGTACGTCGTAGCTTCATCGGCCTTGATAGGTTTGCCTATGACACTGGCAATCTTCATCATCATGGAGATGCTCCAATGGTTAGCTGGTAAATCCGGTAGTCTGATCCAAATTAGAACTGTGAGAAGAACTTTCCGCTCATAAGTCGACTCCGGCGTCCATGCCTTCATGATAATAAACCTGCCATCAAAGGTCCACGGTCCTCCCTAGAGGACCCGCTCCATGTCCTCCTGTAAGCAGAAACGCACGAGGTAGAAGCCATTTTTTCGTGAGAAAAACTCCATACCGTCCCGCGATCTCCAAACTCGCACCGCGTACGTCCGGATCTGTCCGTAAAACGGTCTCGAGCCAAGCACATATAGAATGACAGAGTTGCACCAGTAGTCCGCGGTCTCAGCAAGATCTTCCTCCGTCAGTGTTGCCCGAAGTGTTGTACCCACCATCTTCGGTTGGACATAAGACATCTGTGCTGGCAAACTATCCCCCCCCCCCCCTCCATTCAACATATCCGCGTATGATTTCGGCACCCCGGCCTTACGTTGTTCTCCAACTACCTGCTTACCCTTATCCATCACCGACCATCGTTGTTGAGGCATTGGTGGTATGGACACGTTGTTTGGCATTTGGCGAGACCTCCCTTCCGACCTCCTAAGCCCCCCCCCCACCCCGAGCTAGCATCGCTCATATGTCTCCGTAATACGTGTCCCCCCTATTGTGGTCGCCTCCCGAAGCCCCACCTAGCCGACGAGCTTCGCCAACCCCTTTCAAGTTACGCCGTCTAATCACCGTTGTCCATCTCGCCCCCTCCTCCGAGTCATCCCGTCGATCGCCTCCGCCTATGGTGCCTTCGACCCCGGTCAGAACTCGACCCCCGCCATCACCGCCCTTAGCCGACCCCCTGCTGGCCGTGCCACCCCTGATCGCTGCTTCGTCGCTCCCGGCCACCTTAGGCATTGTCCGACTAGGCCCAGTCGCTCCGCCTGAGGCCTTGCCGCCGCCGCTGCCAGCAGCGCCCGCGCCGCCACCACCTGCGTCTGTCCCGATCAGGCGCTTCCGGATCAATTCCGCCCTAGCCGGATCGCCTCCGGCGCCGCCTTGGCCGCCACTGCGTGCGCCGCCCTCGACCGGCCCCTCGCTGGCCGCTCCGACCCTGACCGGTCCACCGCCAGGGGCGCCAGGGTCCCAGACGCGCCAAACCCTAGTAGCCGCAATCGCCTGTACGTCCGCGCCCGAGTTTACCATTGCTATATATATATATATATATATATATATATATATATATATATATATTTGGAAAAAGGGTAAATTTTATTCCAAAATCAGCTCATACAATCATACAATCAGGGATGGTCGCCCACCCTTCAGGATTCCATAGCAGTTACATCGAATTCTATATTATGTAGAATTTCTATAGGAGGGGTGGTTAGCCCCTCGAAAATGCGCTGGTTCCGTTCCCTCCAAACATGCCAGACAGAAGCTGCAAGACGTAATCTAGCGGTATTGAACCAAACCTGCCCTCTCCTTCTGCGATCTCGGATCCGAGTGATGATATCACCAATTTTTCTGCCTGTGTCACATCCTCCCAGCGTTCTGCGGCATTGCTCAGTCCAGATAAACCAGGACATCGCACACTCAAAGAACAAGTGTCGCATAGACTCAATGTCCACTCCACAGAGCATACATTTCGGGTTGGGTACCTGGATCCCAAAGGAGATGAGTCTATCCCTCGTCAGCAGCCGACCAAGAAGCAACCGGTAGACACACAGCTGCATCTTACGAGCCAGACCCTTGCACCAGATGAATTCATAGTCTGCGCTAGGGGGGGAAGTACTACGCACAAGGTTGTAGCAGCTATGGAACTGAAACTCCCCAGTGCCCCCAGTAACCTCCGGCGGATCCCAAATCCAACAATCCGCTGGCTGAGTCGGATCAATCCCAACCGCGCGAATGGCCTCTCCAAGCTCCAATGTATGACAGTATACCTCCGGTCTCCACTCTCCATTTCTGATAATATGCTGGCAGGTCAACCCCCTACCAACCTCCCCGTGGGTCCGGTCGTCCAGTATCTCAATCAGAGATTGACGTTCTAACCATGGATCCCGCCAGAGGTCAGTCCCAGCTCCATCCTTCATAATCCTCCGGATTGATGATTTGAGTACAACTCTGTGGCGCAGAATACGCTCGAACGTGATAGAGTGGTTGTTGTTGAGAGAGCAGGTCAAGAAGTTGTCCCGCTTCACATACCGACCGTACATCCAATCAGCCTATAATGATCCACCTTTAATGAACCTCCAAGCCAGCTTCACGACAGAGGCCTCCCTAACAGTCAGCATGGGTCTAAGCCCCACTCCACCCTCCTCCCGAGGGCGACAGAGCTGCTCTCAAGAGATCGCATGCATGCCCCCCTCTAGATGAAGTTGGCGCAAATGCTCTCCACCTTCCGGATGGTGGCGACAGGAACCAGAATAGACTAGAGACAGAAAAGGGCCAGAGCCGAGATGACCGATCTAACTAGCTCAATGCGTCCACCAAACGACAGGCCAGCAGCCTGCCACCCTTCAACTCTCCTCTGAGCATACTCCACCAGACTGTGACAATCCAGGTCCCGAGATAATTGACTGTCAGAGACACTCCTAGATATTTCACCGGAAGATTGCTTCTATCAACACCCAAAGCTTCCATTCGTTCCTCCTTCAGAGAGCATAGGGAGCTGAAGTATACATGACTCTTCTCTCAGTTTATTTGGAGCCCAGTAAGAGGAGGAAGACCAGAAGGTCATCAACATATATAAGATGAGTAACAGGGAACTCGATCCTCCTGAACAACGGGACCAGCCTCCCACTATGAACCACCTTATCCATCAGGCAGGTGAAGTACTCCATGACAAGTGTGAACAAGTAAGGTAACAGGGGGTCGCCTTACTGGAGTCCTCGGTTGCTGCAGAAGAACCCATATGGAGTACCCTGGATGAATACAGAGAAGGTAGGGGACAAGATGCACTCCCTAATCCTCGCAACCCACCGCTCGTCGAATCCCATGGCAAGCATCAGGTGGCACAGGAAGCCCCTATTGACCATGTCATATGCCTTCCTCAGGTCCAACTTCACACACGTCTTCTCCCCTCCTGGTTTATTGAACCCCTCACCATCTCATGCACCAGAATACTGTGCTCAGCAATCGATCTCCCTTTTATGAAAGCCGCCTGGTTCGGAGAGAAAGTCCTGCATAATCTCCTCCATGCATCGGCACATAAGGTGCGTAATTATTTTGTAAAGATAATTACAGCACGCTATAGGCTGAAAGTCCGCCAGCGATGTCGCTCTTTCTTTCTTCGGCACAAGGGTCAAGAAGGTATGGTTAAGCTCCTTCAGCAACTTCCCTTCAAAGAAGAACTCCTGGACCGCCTCGAGCACCGGTATCTTCAGGGCATCCCAGTGGCGTTTGTAGAACCCACTGCTGAAGCCATCCGACCCCGGAGTCTTGTTGGGATCCGCCTTCTTGATGATAGCCTCCACCTCCTTCATAGTGACTGGCGCGAGTAACTGGCTATTCCCATAGGACGTCACCAGCTTCTTTGTAATGATACTCCCCTTGGATCTTCGATAGCTCTCCAACCAGTTTGCCCTCACCATCAAGTAGATGGGAGAGACTATTTCTATGTTGTCTGGTCCGGATCATATCATAAAAGAACTTGGAGCAACGGTCCCCTTCCTTGAGCCAGGAGCATTTAGCACGCTGGGCCGCACTAATCTGCTTCTGCAGTCAGAGGATGTCGACTTTCCAATCAGTTCCTTCTTCCGTGCCGCTAAGGACCTATCTAGAATATCAGATTGCATGGAGTTCTGGATGGCCATGAGTTTCGCCTCCTCGTCTTCCAGGGAGGGCTTGGGCAATCTCTTCACCCAACTCCGGATAGCCTTCTTTGTGCGCTTGAGGATGTGGACCATGCGAAACTGAGCCGTGCCCCCTTGTTGGCTAAGAAGACCCTCTCCTACAACCTCGGCGTAACCTCCAGAGAGAAACCAGCTGTTGTTGTACAGGAAATGTCGCGACTTCCAGGAAGGCCGCTCTGTGAAGCCGACCCTGATAGGGGAATGATCGCTCATCCCAGCAGCCAAACTCTCTGCCACAAAATTTGGGAAGTGCCGGAACCACTCCCCATTTCCCATAGCTCTGTCCAGCTGACAAGCAACTCTGTTGGTAACAACTTTGTTATGCAAAGTCCAGACGTGTCCCGTTCGTTCTAGGCCCTGAAGGTCCGGCTGAAGAAGACACCTCTGGAAATCGTACAGGATCGGATCTGGGATAGGTCTGCCTCCCACCTTCTCCCTTCTGTGAAGGAGAGCGTTGAAGTCACCCATCAGGAGCAGCGGAAGATGCAATGAGTCAGCAGTAGCAGCCACTTTAGCTATATCCCGCCAAAGGTCCTCCTAACGCCGCCTGTCATTGTGGCCACAGACCACCCCTAGCAAGAACCTGAAACCACCTTTATTAGAAAGGGAGATGGCTATCAGCTGCTCCGACATCAAGACCATATTCACGTCCCAGCTGTTGCTATTCCATTTGACCCAGATCCTAGCCATGTCATAAAGCGCCAGATTGTGGATTTGGGCCCAATGGGGGGGAGTCCGTCGGGATAGTGTCTTCTCTCCTTTAATCTTAGACTCCAGCAATACAGAGATGTAGAACCTCACAAATCTCCCTCAATCTCCCTAAGGAGCATGCACCCCTGACGTTCCAGGAGATGACCGCCATTAATTAATAAGATGGTGGGTCCCCTGAACACCTTCTAGACCAGTACCCGGGGATGGTACCACGTCCGTCAACGCCATGTCCTCCTCCAACCCTGGAGTGGTCGGATGTTGGTTCGTCGTTTAAGAGATCATCAGGGCCCAAGCCGGGTTGTCCACACAAAGTGGCTCACAGTGGCCAAGTGAACGACCCTCCTCCCGGGGGTGCCCGTCGCGTAGAGGGCCAGCATGTATCTTCCTGCTATACACTCTCTCCTCGGAAGTACCTCCATCTCCTCTATGCTCTCGTCCCGATGCCGACATGCCTCTGGTAACCATACTCCTCTGGACAGTGAAAGTAATCATAGCCCCACTGGGGTGAACCGACTTAGGTGGGATAGTCACCATAGCCCCACTGGTGTGCAATGTCTGAGGTGAGATAATCAGACTCAGTTCGCTGGCATCCTCCATCAGTCGGTCCCCTTCCTGCAGGACCTCCTCGACTCTATCGTCCCCACTGGCAGTCTCCATCGCCCTTGATGTTCCAGGTTCCTCAGCTGGCTCTGAAGGGATCACCGTCTTCTGTCCTCCGGTAGAGCAAGTACTGGCGAGGTGCCCGAAACAGGCACAATATGAACAGACAGGTGGTACCCATTCATACTCAAGTTTCTGGGTTATAACCTCTCCAGATGGGACTTCATACTCCAACAGGCTCGGGAGCTCTCCACCGGCCCTGATCTCTACGAACATCCGAGCATACATTAGCATCATCAGTCTTGATCGGTTTGTCCACCAGGCTGGCTAGCCTCATAAGCAAGGGAATACTCCAATACCGGACTAAAAACTCCGGAAAGCAGATCCAAACATGGATAGCATTAAGGACTTCCTTCTCACACCGCAAGTCCGGAGTCGACTCCTATATATATATATATATATATATATATATATATATATATATATATTAGGAAGACCAAAAGGCATCTCTTGTAATTACGTATCTTCCCTTATTAACTTTAATGAATAATTTTAATTAGTAAACATATGCAGGGGTATATTCGGAAAGAAAAGTTCCATAGTGAAGCTGAACTTTTCTCATTATATAATAGTATAAATATATATTTTATACATGCCTGTAAGACTATTTAGGAAGACAAAAAAAAATCTCCCATAATTACGTATATGCCCCTATTAACATTAATGAATAATTTTAATTAGTAAACAAATGCAAGGATATATTTGGAAAGAAAAGTTCCACGGTGAAGCTGAACTTTTCTCATTATATAATAGTATGGATAAAATAGGAAAGACAGACACTCCAAATATGTGGGTCGTGTAGTATCGGTCACATATTGGACACAAACCTGATGCTCCAAATTATACTAGGACACCAAAATGGGTGCCTTGTTCTTACCATGTTGTGTCGTATCCATGTTCATGCAAAAACATAGAGCAAAAAGGAACAATATAAGTGAAGAGTAGAAAACTAAAGCCATTTATTCATCATCATTATCTAAGCATTCTCCATTAAATGTTCGGAGCTCCACAAAATAATCTTCAATGTTTTTACTAGCATATCTGTTCATGAATGTATTATCCAGGAACAAATTCTCCCAAGTGGACCAGGCTTTCTTGATTCATTGTCAAAATATATAGATAGATTTAGCCTATGAAATGGTAATCATAGAAGCGGTTAAATAATGTCATAGTGGCACTGAAAAAGAAACCGTAACATCTAAAACTTGAGAAAAACTTGGAAGAAAAAACTAAAATTGACAAGCAGCAGCCATCTTCTATAAAAACTGATGCATTCTAATATCTTCCTATATTCCTAAGAACGTGCAAAATACTAGATTATTTAGCTTTCCAGCAACTATGTTGACTAACATCCTGATTTGATAAATCAACTGGATACCTTAAAGGATGCATGAATCAAGAGGGTGGCCTATTTTTCATATTGTCAGACTATAAAAGTTACATGGAGGTTACGCTTGTTTGACAATACAAAATCTGTTAAGATAGTGATATAGTCGTAAAGCTATTCCAGCATTCTGCAAATTTCAATATGCTATGGTTCATGATTGACCATATTCTAATGAGAAATATGGAAGTCCGACTACATGATTTATTCAATAGAAGTTCAAGTCATGGCATACACATGATCATGTGCATCCATGAGACCAGGCCATGACACAAGGTTTGATAAACACTTAATCCATTCAGCTGGCAAACCATGTGCTCCCTTGAGCTTAGGTGAGCTGACTGAGCTATATGTGCTGATAAATATCGGGATGCAACTGACATAAATCCTGGCTTGATGTGATAACCGTTAATATGGTCTGTTCATATTTAGCAACAAGTTGGCGCTAAATAAGAATCTAAGGTGGGTAATCGTTAGGAGAGGTTTCAAGACCCCAGTATGTGCTTAATAAACTGCCCAGTAATCAGTCGAGGATTCAAAAACGGGTTTCACAAATCCACGTTGTTCAAGTATGACCATGCTACCATAGAACTCTAACACAGTCCACCAAAAGCATGAAGTACCTTGCTAAAATAGAATTCTAAGACAAATTTGAACTAAAGATTCATAACTTGAAGCTTTGAGTATGATCATGGACATCACTATATGCATTCTTGAAGACATACATAACCCATGATACAAGAATGATATGTGTGATGATAAAAGAGTATCCAGAACAGTTTACAAACTTCCCTTGCAAGCAAAGCACAGTAAAATTTGAAACATTGGAAAACTTAAAAACAAAAAACAAAACTTAAAGAAACATGAAGTATCTTGCTAGATTAGAAGTGTCTTGCTAGAATAGAAACATAAAAGTATCCAGAACAGTCTTTATAATTCAGTTCCAATGAACAACAGGAAACATGAAGTACCTCGCTAGAATAGAATTCCAAGAAAAAAACTTGAACCAAGTTTCATAATTATGAAGCTTGAGTGTGATGATGGACGTCATGATATGCATTGTTGAAGATATACATGTATAAATGCATGATATAAGATCACACGCATGTGATGATAAAAAAACCTTTCACAATAGTTTAGAAACTTCCCCCACCAGTAAGATTTGAAACATTGGAAAACTTAAATATGGGTTTTATAATTCAGTTGCAACAAACAGCAGGAAACATGAGATCAGTGATTATAAACAATTACCTTGCTTGTTCTCGAGTTATCCATTAGCCTCAATGATCGGCACTGAGATGCATCGTTAATTTCAGTTTGCTTCCAACTCTTTGATTTATCCCCAGGCTCTTCAGTTATTCTAGGCTTGACATCCACAATGTTTTTGCTATCTCCATTCTATAGATATTAAATATAGTTAGTGCGCAGGAGAAAGCTCTATCAATTGCTTGAAAAGTTTTGCTTGAATTGACAATAACATAACATGACATCAGAGACACATAAGCATTACAACTATGCATCTATTAATATAAACTGAATGAACGTATAACATCAACAAACCATTCCGGCCATAGCCACTGCAGGAGCAGCTCTGTCAGTTACTCCAGAAGTTGTTGCACCAGCAGTCAGTGAGCTTATTATCGGCTGCATCATGGATCATAACATTTAAATCGTTCAGTACTTATAATGTCAACCCTATATTGTGAGATCGGCTAGACAGCCCAAAACGACCAAGACCCCAAATGCCTATGTGACGATAGGAGGTTTGGCAGACCACCTACCTAGGCAGCCACCGTTATAAAAAAACAAATAAATAACATTAGTGCGCTTACAATAGAATTAACAAACTTTTATAAGATTAAAAGCAGCACTCCAGCCTCCAAACAAAAAGGAGCAACACTCCATCAAACAGCCAAAATTAAGCAAACTGCATAGTAACACTATTAAAAGTTTTAAGACTGAAAAATGATATATAAAGACATCTATCCACCATTAGTAAGATTACCTACTGTTCATCAGAGGCTGGATGGAGGATTAGCAGCCCTAGATGGGCAGCAGCAGGAAGCAGCTCTCCATCCTTTCTCCTCATTAGAGTTTTTTATTTTTGTGTGCTGAGGTCTGGGCTCAAACCCAAGACCTCCCCTTAATCCCACACGAGCCCCAACTGCTCAGCCATCCCCCAGTGGCTCTCTCATTAGAGTACATATACAGAAAAGTTGGGGGCATAAACATGGAAGGGGGTCAAAATACTAGGTGATATTTTCACCTCTTAAATGTTAACCATATAATCTCAACAAAAATGTTTACCCATTATATAGAGGTGTAGACAGGGTATAAATTGATAATTATTTCTAATATACTACTGTATGTATAACCATATCATATAACCACCCTAGGGTTTATAACTTATACAGCTTCATAAACCAAAAGTGTCAGAAGATTCTAAAAAAGGAGTAAACATAATAAACAATTAAGGAGGACCACTTTGAAGCATTATAGGCCCTCTTAGGAGCTTAGGTAGCCGACTAGACAACCTGCTTTGACAACGTTGGGTCAACCATAAATAGTTAACAATAAATAGCTACCTTTTGCACGGCCTCTGGAACAGTTCTGGAAGTATCAAAAGAACGATTTTCAAATGTGCGCAACAAGCTTAGTCCTTCAGTATTTGCCAAGATTTTAATGGCGTTCTCATGTGCAGAAACAGCCAAAAATGATCCGTCTTTATTGAACCGTATCCGCGGACTTGCCTAATAATTAACAGATATTGAAGACATGAAAGTAAGATGTCTTTTTCATTTAGATAACAATTTTATACTCAAATATAAAGCAGCTCCATAGTTTAACATACAGGTAGACCGCCCTCAGCATCAATTGTTGTTAGAAGGTTGACATTATCCATATCCCAGAACTTGATAACAAACTCATCACCAGCAGCCAAGAAGCGGTTCCTAGTGGTATCAAACTGCACAACACCCATTGATCGTTTACGGAAACCTTGGTAGGTCTTCTTAACTGCCCCTTCACTTTCATTCCATTCCACAATAAATGACTCTCCTTCTTTACTGGTTCCACAGGAAAAGAGCCTACAAGTGTACATGCAGCTCTATTCATGAGACTATAAATGACAGAAAGGTCAGTGTTTACTACAGTAAAATGAGGGTGTGCAGTAGGAAACCTGGAACCGTCAGCACTGTAAGCCATAGTAGTACACCAGCGGCCAGGCGCATCATAATCAACTCTAGATCCTAAGTTATCATACAACCAGGCCTTTATCTTACCATCTAATGCTGTTGAAAAGATGAACTTTGAAACCAACAGAATAAAACATTAGAAGACTGTTGATTGCATTGTAAAAATTGAAGTCAAAGTAAAGATTTGTGTCTATACTAATTAAACAGATAAAGAAGAAATAAGAGGTGGCTCATGTTATGCACATAATTTACCTGAATATTCTCCTTGTAGTGTGGGCAAACAGAATAAACAGCTGCTTCATGACCCTCAAAAGTATATTGTTTGGTACCGCTTGCTGCATCCCACACCTAACATGAATATATATCAATTGATATTCAATTGTATAAACATTGACAATCTACTACTTAATTATCTCACAGAAGAAAGTAACCTTAATCATCTTGTCATCTCCACAGGTTATTACACATAGTTGCTTGTTGGGTTGAGCAAATGCAAGATCATTGACACCACCAACATGAGCATCAATCTACAAAATATATCTCAAGTTATCAATAGAACAATAGCAGTTAGGACAGGTACGAACGTGGAATTGTTGTTTCTTATACCTCTAAATGCTGCCTAACAGCATCACGGCCATGATAAGAATATAATTGCACAATATGCCTCGAATAAGCAACACCTAGAAAATGTAAGGAACTATTAACACAGTGGTCTGGTTTGGTAAATAAATTTTTTGGATTGAAGTTCCGGTTTTATAAGGTTACCAAACAAGCCACCATCTGGGCTCCATGTGACGCGGTTAACTGAGACACCTAGATCTTTCGCTAAAGCAGTCTGTCAACAGAATCAAACATTAGATAATTGTGGTACTCCAAAAGTTAAGACTAAAGCATATAATTACGACAAACTATAAGCATGGTAACACTGAGTGGAAGAAACTAACCTGAAGTGTCACGGGACATGCTCCAAGTTCCCAGACCTTAAAGTTCCTATGAACTATTCTCTCCCTAGAGCCGATATTCCATAATCCAATGTCGCCCACATTTGTACCAACTAAGTACCATGAAAATAATAGACATGAATAAATACGACCTTGAAATAGAGAGGAATAAGTACGGTTATAATTTAAATAGATGAGGAAAAATCACCAAGAAGAATGGTTTTCAGGACTGGATGAAAATCCATGCTCATGGGAGTGGAACCCTGGTTAAGTGTCCGCACAAGAGTTTTTGGTAATTCCTCCGGAAAGTATGTCGGCTGACCGTGATTCTGAGGGTAGCTAATTGGCAATACGTTTACAGGATTCACCTGCAAAACGTGTATCATATGCATGTTCAAAGGAACTTTGTAAATATTCAATTATAATTTTATGGCCATTTGTGAATATACTGAACTGGTAGCAAGACCACCAGAGACAAATAAAAGCAAGTGTACCTCATCAGAAATCCCAATAGGTATCGTCCTCTTCAATATATGATCAGAATCTGCAGATGGATACTCCACAGCAGGGTTGGTAGTTGGAGTCCTAGGATGCTTCAAGATCGCAGCTATGTGAAAAATATGAGAAATTTAAGTTAACAAATAGAGGTTATCTAAGATCATTTTTAACTATCCATGTGCATACTAAATAAAGCAATTAAAATACCAAATAAAGCAATTAAAATACCAGGATTTGTCGAAGCACCGAGTCCAATAGCCCCGCCAGCTGCTGGATGACTTACAGGTTGTGGGTTGGACATCCAAGCAGCCAGAGGTGCCGGTGGAGCTGCTGCAGGTTGAAAAGGCTAAAGCAGACAGTAATCCAAGTCAGTCAGATTGATGTCAAATAAATGCAGAGCAAAATTATGTTCGCTTACTTACCCCATTGGCACCCAACAGAGGAAAACCTCCTGCTTTAGGTAACGATCCCATCAGATGATTACTTGTTGGTGAGGGAGCAAGTGCACCATTTGGTTGCCCGCAGGAATGATCAATGAAGAGAGTTTTTATATCTGGATTAGGCCTGGGGTTTTTGCACAGCTGATGCTGCCAATTTAAGCTGCAAAGTTGAATGATGAGATTAAACGGACTTTGAACATCATACCTCAACTTACTAAATGCATAAAAGGAAATCTAATTTAGAAAATCAGGACAAAGTATGCAAAATTTTGACATGGATACCATATGCCTTACAACAGCTCGTTCACATTACCTTTATCGCCGGAGCGTGATACCATGTGTTTCTTTATTGAGAAAATACATATAGGAGCAGGGGCGAAGCTAGATGGAGACAGAGCCAGGATAAAGTGCTATATAAAATAAATGGAAATAATATCATCATCGACTTTGTAGTGTAATCTGATGGACTTTTGAAGGAATTTACAGATAAAAGTATTATACAAATAAAAGTAGCAATGCTCTATTGCCTTTGTAGTCTGGTGGAGAAACAATAATTGTACATTGAGTAGGAATTGTGTTTAAATCTAGGATTTGTTCAATCTAGTGGACATGGTTGTTAGTAGTGTGAAGTAGGATTGAAAAAACCTATAGCATCCAATACCTCAACGTATCCAGAAGTACCAGTTGAAATTTACATTTATTTTTCAGAGTTATATACAAGGTTGTGAAAAGCGCTAGGTGCTAGGCGGCGGGCCCGCCGCCTAGCACCTAGCCTGCCTAGGCGGTTGCCTAAATCTAGGCGGTTCAAAAATAAATACAAAAATACAAAAAATCTACTAAAATTGCGGAAAAAAAAGACCACAAAATCCCAAAACATGCATAGTCGGACATTGGGGGGTCCAGGCAGACATCGGGAGGGCACCAGGGGCCTAGCGCCTAGGCGGCCGCCTAGACCGCCTTTTAGAATAGTAGTTATATATAAACAAATGTGCATGTAATCTAAAGTTTTTATTGGGCCATTATATTAATAGTAGTATTTTTGTTAACCCCATATATCCCATCTAGTTCTGCATGATAGTCCTTTTTTAATATTAAAAAAAAAAACTAATTAGTGCCCCCCCACAACCACACGAGCACGCACGCAAACAAATGTTGAATTCCTGGTTACGTCACTGCATAGGAGCAAAAACAAATGCACAGAATAAGCATGCATGGCCAAGTGTCATACATGCAAATTTTGAGCATGTATGCATAGATTATCCATGGAGTACACACGCTAAGAATGAATAGAAATTAAAAGAAGGGGGGGGGGGGGGGGGGGGGGGGGGGGGGGGGTCCGAGTGCCATGAAGCTCCTACTTATGCAAGTTCGGGAAGTGTCTCGCGACTCAAACCTGCATCTTCTAGGATGCGAGCAATAAGCCTTACCATCGCGCCAAGTGACATGTTCCACGTACAAAGAATGGATATAGAAAGAGCACGGTGTTGGATATGGAATTACTCCTCTTGTACATGTTTGGATGATGTTTGTCAAAGGTGGCACTCCCAGCCCATAAAGTAATCTTCCCTAAGACCCTAGCAACTGTATTCTTTTACATCGGAAAAGTTAAACTGTTCACTGGTTAATGTTGAATAATAAAGGAAACAAATTTATATCAAATCTCATAAGGGTCTGCATGGCTAACCTGCACTTCAATGCATGGGCACTGGGAAGACGGGAAAGAGCTTTTATCATAGCCATTAAAGCACGCTTTTCGATGCATTGACAGAAAGAAAGAAAAAAATCTTTCTTTTATATTTTAAGTACTTTAATTCTAAATTTGTCGTAAAGTTTCCTCAGTTATCTCTCTCAGGTTTCTTCCCTTCTTTTAGCCACATAAAGCAACCTACCATATAAGAGCCTGGTAATTCTGCTACTCTACTGTTAGAGAAATCCACACTTATAGTAAGGATCATATAATTCATTAGTAATTACTGAAACAAAGTTACATTGCCAGACCTCAGATACTGGATAAACATCAAGTTTTTCATTAGCCTCCGATCAACTGGAAGCAGGTTAGGAAGTTCAATAATTCAATTTCACTTCAGTGGTTCTGTGAAACATTACAAGGCTTGCCCAGTTGCTTACATATGTACTAAGAATCATGACAAAGTACTTGCCTCATGAAACCCCGAAGCCTCCCTAAATTCACCTTCTGGCACATAAATTCACTTGAAAGTTGGTATGGTATGCTCAAGGCTTATTCCATGCAAACTTACACATAGGCCACATTTGGTTCGCGGAATTGGAGCCTTGGGAAAGGAAAGTGATTCCTTTCCTTTGTTTGGATGCCAAAGGAAATGAGGAGGAAAGGAATTTGATTCCCAAGAGGAGGAAAAATGGGGGGGAAAGGTTCCTCCCACCAACCCAAGGATTCATTTTCCCCCTCTAAGGATTCACTTTTCCTCCCAATTTTCTTAGTTTTTCCAAACACCAGAAAAGAAATTGATTGGAATTGCATTTTTCCAAAGGAAAGAAAATATCAAAGCATCAATTTCCTTTCCTTTCCGCGAACCAAACAAGAGCCATAAATTAACATCATTGGCTCTTCTATTCAAGTTAACATGTCTAGTTAACCTAAAACCCATTCTCATAAAAGAATCTATGCAGTTAAAAACAGTTCTTTCATGATAACGGTCCAGTAGAGTTATTGTTATATCACCGATATATCGAATTTATAACGGTAAATATAGGTTTGCATTTTTAACACAATTTTTATATATTAACAACACTTAATAGTTATCTATTATAAAATATGCAAGAAGAGTTTCTTAAAGTATTAAAACTAAAATGTTCATACCCAAACCAACATTACATATAAAAAGTATCACATCAAAACGGTTCAACTAATATGAAAACAAAAAAAATCTCAATTCAACTTTCAAGTTTCAACATCTATTAATCATCATTAGCCTCAAAACCGATGTATCACTGATTTAACTAAACCTAACTGTAATATATCAGTTTTTTTTTCTCTCCCGCACCCCTTTGTGTTTTAACTAAACCAAACTGTAATATATCGGGTTTTTTTCAAAATCTATATATCATTATATATCGGTCATATCGGCCGATAATATCGGATATTTTACCATTTTTTTCCCAAAATAAATCGGTTTCGAACCGATATCGTTATATATCAGTTATATAACCGATATATAACGGTTTTTAACTGCATAGAAAAGAATGTCTGTCCAGCTCCCCATATGCCTCATTAAACATAAACCAATGTTACATAACTAGCTATGCTACTAAATTTATTATCCTTAGCATTAAATCCCTACTAATGATTTCTAGCATGGAGTCTTGATATCTAAAAGGTATCACCTCTGATGCACACGCAATAAGGAGCTTAAAAACTCCGTATACAGCCGCTACTCCAAGTCAAACTGTATGAGTATGTGTCTGAGACACTCTGAAACATGTCAGTCTTGAAGAATAGTACTATTATTATTAAAAGAAAACCTAATCCTGCACAAGTCAAACAGACCTGATATGTCCAGCACGTCCCTGGAACACTTGAGGAACAATCTTGTCTTAGATCCAGTTTAGTACAGGGTTGAATCGGGTCGGGTTTCTGGTTCACTATGCTAAAAGAAGCAGCTTACCAACATCATGTAGAGTATGTGTGAAGCTAAGAGGGGTCCTAAGTGGCCATAAAGGCACTAGGAAGCCAAGTAGGCATTAAAGGTGGGGGTGTTAAGGCACAGAGAGGTAGGTCTACACAAACTAGACATGTTTATGCAGTTGCAAAATGGTTTAGGTAGCCTAGTGGCAGTGTTTACTACTATGCCCATATAAAGCCGTGCACATTTCTCCTTCATTTACTACCATACTTCGAGTAAGGAAATTTTAATACTGAATTGTTAATGAATGACAAATGACGATACATTTATAATCATCTACCTAAGCGCTATATTATTTTGTACTTTCCAGATTAATCTTTGGCTCGAATTGGTATCATAAAAATGTTCGGAATTGGAATAGCTTCATCAATAGGCTGTTGGATTGTATCTCATTTCCGGTTGAGCCCTCAAAAGGGGGGTGACAATGGTGTTGGTAATTTAGTCCACAACGGGTAGGAGGTGGGATCATGATGTATAGGTAATTGGAATTGGTTCAGACCTTACATGAGAATTCTCTTTTAAGGCATATGGGTCCAATTCAATATCGCACCACATGAGCCAACTCTGATTCGGGTCACACCGCGTTTCCAACAAGTGGTATCAGAGCTCATGGTTATAGGACTGGTTTGGGTAGCTCTAATTGGTTCGAGACATGGTACTGAACGTTCATGCGTATACACGGATATACGGGCTCTCTTCTCAAGGTAGAATTATGAGCATATGTAACTACGTTGTGGTTGATATACAATGGTGGTGTGGATGAACGTATCAATTTGGTTATGTGGTCGAACGGATCGAGATAACAATATGTTGGATCTCCTGGATGCTCGACTGGGGGGGGGGGGGGGACGAATAAAAGGAAGTAGGAGTGCTAAGGTTGTTCGGCTGGCGGAAACGAACAAAAGATAGCAGGTGTGCTAAGATTATTCAGCTAGCGAGAACGGACAAATGTAGCAAGGGTGCTAAGGTTATTCGGGTAGCGGAAACGAGTTAAGATGGAGATTGTTTGATTGTATCTCGTTTCCGGTTGAGCCCTCAAAGGGGATGACAATGGTGTTGATAATTTAGTCCACATCGGATAGGAGGTGGGATCATGATGTGTAGATAATTGCAATTGGTTCAGGCCTTACATGAGAATTATCTTTTAAGACATATGGGTCCAATTCAATATCGCACCTCCTGGGCCAATTCCAATTTGGATCACACCGTGGTCCCAACATAGGCAACCTCATAATACCTAAGCACTGAGCAGCCTGTCTAGCCGCGTGCCTAGCGCTTAGGCACTAGAAAAACCCTAACCCCTGGTGTGTGACCCTTTCCATAATATCTTGAAATCAATCACTTGGTTTATACGTGATGGTAAGCTCATAATACCTAAGCACGGAGCAGTTCCTCTAGCAGCGTGCCTAGTGCCTAGGCACTAGAAATTCCCCTATCCACTGGTCTGTGACCTCTTCCATATTATCTTGAAATGGATCACTTGGTTTCTAAGTGCTGTAGTGTGTATGTTTCTTTAAACGATAAAACATGTACTTGTCACCAGGGTATTTTAGTGTATTTGTTAACTGAGTCTGACGATACGTTTTCAATATGAATCTATCTGTTAACTTATGGATAGAAGTAATTAAATAAACATATAATTATAAGTCAATGTCGAGCCCTCTATGGGTCTACGCTCATTCCAATGCTTTCTCGACAAATATAATTATGTCAAATCACTTTGTGGGAAACATCCCCAAAACACCATGTTCCTATTGTTTGATACATGTATTACATATGGAAGGAAACATGGACAGTCCAAAATCCGAGCATGTTGTGTCAGACACATATACATGTACCGGACGCACCACGGATACTCCAAAATACACTGGACACAAAAATAGGTGTTGTGTCCTTACCCAGTCGTGTCGCATTCGTCGTATCCGTGTCCTTGCAGCATAGTCCATATGCATCACATGTTTCATATTGTAAATAATCTTACCATATACTGTTTGGCAATTATATTATGCATATCGTATTACGAGAAATAGTTCATCATGTACATATAGGAATCAACCGTCTAGGAATAAATCCAGGTACACAATATCCGTTAATACCAATACGTAGCAGCCGTACCTCACCGTATTTGGCATGTCCGATCAAATACTCAGCCCTACCAATACATGTCGATAGGCGATATCGAATTGTGGCTCACTTCCCGGTCATATCAGCAAAGATTTTAAATAAAAAAAAGATAATTATGGTAAGGAAATGTCAACACAATGATTTGAACGTGTCGAAGATCAACATGCTACACTATGTCAATGGAATTCCGTATCAACACAATGTAACCATTAGCATTTGTCAAAATTGTGTAATATAAAACCACAACGTCCATACAACTTAATCTTATTCCATTCAAAGTTATCCATTGTGGAGGTACGTTGTCTACAAACAAGTAAAATAAACTACAATATCTATGACGGGTGAATAATTCAACAATGTTGAATATTGTTCATTTCAAAACTAATAGGAAGCAACAAATAATACATAAGATCTTGCTTATGAAACCCAAGACTCCGAAATTCCAATCTGAAACCACTTAAATGGTTGAAACCACCGATGTCGATACAAATAAAAAGGTTGGTTTTAATATCAATACTGTGAACCTTGGAATAAATAAATCATTTAGACAAAAATTCTCCCTTCTCTATTTCATATTATGGTTAGATTCCTGTTCAAACCCCACATTGGAACCCGACATCAAAAATGTGAATTTCAGCAAGGTACCTATGCTAACATCCCTATATATATATATATATATATATATATATATATATATATATATATATGTATGGATCCGGATCGGGAGACCCCGCGGAAGCCCCGCCCCTCGTCCATTGGATCGAGCGGGCCCCCCGATCCGGTGCCGGGGGGGGGGGGGGAGGTGGCTTTGGCGGGGCTTCCACGGCGGGACTTTTGATCCGGATTATATATATATATATATATATATATATATATATATATATATATAAAGGTTCACAATATCCGTATCAGAATCGGTATCGGACTATTCCTATGAGTATTGGTATCGGTAGTATCGGCGGTTTCGGATCGGAGTATCAGATTTTTTGGTATCGGAAAACAAATAATTATTAATAAACTATTTACATTTAAAAACATATATTTTATACATTTAGGCATAATTTTAAGTATTTTTAGTGTTATTTCTTAGTAGTTTTGAAATTAAATGAAATAGTACTCACCCTTACCGATTGGTTTACATACAATAGATTGTTTTTCTTCTTTTACATGCTTTTATAACCTTATTATGCTTTAAACCCTTACTGATTTGTCTTTTTCGTTTATTTTTTTTGTCGAATTGACAAGAAAAGAGACCCCCAATGTCGGTATCGGTCAGTATCGGGTATCGGTCGGTATCGGATTGGGACATGCCAAACCGTATCAGTATCGGTCGTATCGGAACGGTATCGACCGATACTTTAAACCATTATATATATATATATATATATATATATATAATGCATGAGTTGCACTATATCTATAGTCTATAATTAGGTCATATCATAGAATGTCACAACCTTCATTATAATCCAACCATGTCCCAAGCCAACCGCACCCTCCAGTGACCCAGTCCATTCGCCAACATCCCTATCCTACCCAACTATCTACCCAACAGCCCAATAGTTACCCTTCATTTACATCGTATGCATAGATATTGCAAAAGAACTGGATTTTTTTTCAAACACTTCACATACAAATTTCATTCCTTTTCTTCACTTACCATGCGCAAAGACGATCAGCTATTTAAAAGGGACTCATTTTCCTCGAGAATAAATATTCCAAATTAGGGAGAGAAGAGTTTCCTATAACTCATATAAGTAAACAAATATGCATTCCATATTTGCTTGCCATGTCAATAATATTTGTGTCATCACCTAAGCCTTCTTTGTCAGATATAAAAGAATTGACAAAGTTCTATGATAGGTTGTCAACTTGATGTCAACCCTTTATTTTGGTGATAAATTCCTAGTCAAGGTAGCTATGTGCATGGCACTGTCATGCCATAAAACCTATATGACAAGTTGGCGAGTAGGTAGACCTACTTTTGGTGATGAAGTTACCAAGAAGCACCTTCCAAGTTCCCCTACTAAAAGAGCATAGAAAGGTACAATGATAATTTGTTATAGGTAATTGCATTTATCTTACGGCACAGTTAAGCCAAAGAGCAAAGAGGAATGACATTCCCAAATATCAATAAGATTTACGTGAATAGAATGAAATACACAGAATTAGGTACTATAATAAACACTAAATACAAAAGGTTGCATTGATGATTTTGCATCTTTTGGCGACTTACAAATAAAGGTTTCAAGTCAATTTGGTACCATCAAGCACTATATGCCCGTTGACTACATGTGAGTAAGATAAAGATAGTATTACTAAAAAAGGCTTGTGTAAGAATTATGGGCGCGGAGGTATGGCTTAATGCTTGCATCATGGAGGAAGAAAGTTCGATTTGCAGAAATAGCTTCTCCTCTACCCGTGCATCTTGACCCTCCCCAGGATTGGCACTTGTAAGCCCTTCTTTCTACTATGTATCATGGATTTTCTATCTTTACTACAATATTATCATAAAAGCTACATCTTACTAGCATACTTTATAGCTTTAACTTGAACTTTGTCGAAGTATTTTATCTCAGTAGCACATGAAGTTACCATAGTTCTACTGAAGTTTATCATAGTTTGCTTTATTGGCCAATACCGATATGTATGATATCAGTTGTATTGTATCAATTTTGGCATATCGTATTGATCTAATATCGACTCCATTTATATTGGCCGATACTACGGTTCTCTCGTATCGATATCAGCCAATATAAGTGGAAATTGATATCAGATTAGAACATGATCTCAACTATTATTTTTTTACTTGTCCTTTTTCGGTCAGTTTAGAGAGAGATATTCAAAGGAAAAGAATAAAGTGCATGGAAAACAATGTTGACACGATAATTCATTTGTGCCTAAGATCGATATGGTACCGTGTATCGACCCACTTGTGTGAGTCGTATATTTATAATTCCCAACATTCAATTATCTTAATCCATTTGAAATTATCTATTGTGGGTGTACTCCTTACCTAAAGGCAAGTAAATATTAAATAAACAATAATATCTATTGCACATGAAGGAGTCAACAATGCTGAATATTATTTCATTGAAAACTAACAAGAAATAACAAATGATACATAACACTATGCCTAAATATATCAAATATTTTCTATTTATTTAACATTTCTTATTATTATTTGGTTTCCTGATACAAAGAACTCTGGAAATCCAATCCGAAACTCCCATGCCCATACTGATAGATACTCATAAGGTCTGAAACCAATCCCTATATTGATACTGTGTACCTTGAAGATTGTAAATAAATTGAAGTTACAGGAAAATTACACTTCAGATGCCACACTTGTACGCAAATACTAATCACTATGCCACCACAATTTCATGACTATCCAAGTCTGTTTTTTAAAACTTTCAGCAATTTCATCATGGGTGTATTAAGGAGGGTACTTGTCGGGGTAAAAAAAAAACTTAGACGACAAGGTCCTTTGAAGTGTAAGCACGAAGCGCAGAAGCGACGCACGTACCTTAACCCAAATAAGAGTGCCAGTATAGTATAAAAATACCTATTTGTTATAAATATATCTATTTCATAGTCACAATATATACAACATGTATTTGTCATAAAAAAGGTTGATATTGACTATTGAGGAGGTGGCAATAGCAAGGAGACAACAAAGAGGATGATAAGGAGCATATAACTACTTCGGGCAGAGGTGGCTGGTGCAAGGATGAAACTGCTGAAGATGGAAGTTGCGTCGAGTGCTTGAGGAGATTGTTCGAGATAGCTGTTGTGGTGAGTGCTTGAGGAGAGACTGCTAGAGAATATGTCAGCGGCAGCTAGGAGATTGAGTTAAGGATCTGACGTCATCGAGTGAGATCAACCCATGGTAGTCAAAGGCGCGACTCGGGTGCGCCTAAGGTGTGCCTCGTAGAAAGGCGCAGCAGTTGTGCCTCGCACCTCACTAGGCGAGACGTTTTTCTTCGGGTGCACCGAAGGAATGCCTAAGGTGCATCTTTTAGCAAGGCGCATCTTGTGGTTTTTTGTTCACACACACACACACACACACACACACACACATATATATATATACAATTTTGAGGCAGGAAGATGACCCTTACCTCGTACAAGTGGGAGGGAGGTAGCACTTCCCACAGTTGCCAAAGTTGGTTAAAGTAGAACTGAAAAGACAAAAATTTACTAAAAACGTGGTAAGAAAAATACAAACGCTTGTTAGTTTTAGTTTTGTTGACTGTTATTGTTACTACTGCTCTGTTAGTTCACTTGGTTATGTTTCAACACGTTTTTGTTGGTTTTAATATGTTATTTGGTTTTATTTTTACATTACTATTTTATTTATTTATTTATTAATGTATATATTTTATTATTTTTTATTTTTGTGCCTCGCTTCACTAGGTGCGCGATTTAATGTTCCTTGCCCATCGGGCGACATGGACCCTTTGTGCCTCGAGTGCGCCTTGCGCCTTTGACTACCTTGGATTAACCGTGAGAGAGAGATGGATAGAAGCAAGTGTTGTTGCTACTCAAGTCTATATAGAGAGAGAAGACTAGAGAGAGACTGCGAAGATATATGACTTTTTAGTTAGTCAGCACAGCAAATTTTAGTCGGGTTAAAGTTGAATTAGCTTAGAATTTTTAAACAACTATAAAGAAGGCATTTCACTTTCAAGGCGACGCCTTCGCCATTGCTTCACTCTTCGGATCCCAACATATGCCAAACTGTATCGGTAACGGCCGTATCGTATCAGTATCTGCCGATACTGCAAACTATGCTCAAAATGACATCAACTAAAGTATTTACAATGGAAAATAGATATGACAAGAGACAGATTGACTGACTGAAACAAGCAGCAAAAAGGTTTTTAAAAAAATTAGTGCCACAAGGTTCTACTAGTGCAGGGTCTGCAGAGGCTCAGATGTACAGTGTTACCAAGTGAGCAACTTGCAAAACATTAAATAACATAAATATCTCTATGTAATTTAATTGAAGTAGTGAGCAAGATAATCTTGCAAAAACTGAAATTTTCGAAATAGAAAATAGTGCTGACACGAGATATAGATTGCCTGGATGCAAAAAGCAGCAACAAGCGATTTCAGGACATCATGCAAGGTCCGCAAACGTGAAGATGTACATAGCCCTGCCACCATTCTATGAAAAGACTGTTCCATGCCTCAACTCACATCGTTCATCTTGCAAGCATCAAGTGTTATTATCGTGCCAGAAATGCCCCCAAACAGTGGTGTTTCAATTCATAATATGAAGAGGGCAAAAAACCATACACCTAATGCACTACTCATTCCTTTTAAGAAGTTAAAAAATATAACTTATCTGCAAACTTAGAAGTTGCACAAAATTCAAACGGAAAGATATGATGAAATAAGTAAAGAAAAGAACAAGAAAGAATCTTATAGAGTCTACCTTTGATTGATAAGAGCACGCAATCTCGAACTTTTAAGTGTTGGAAACTGAAGTTTGTCGCGGAACAAAGGGTTTGCTTCGATTAACTTTTTAAGCTCAACAAGCATAATGGCTCTCGCCGATTTTGTATCACCATACTTCGAAAGCTGTTCATTTTCCCTAAAAAGTGGCCATATTCATCATGCATCCGGTATCTATTCAAATTACAGAGAAAATTACAAATAAATAAATAAATAAATGGTATCACACCTAAAGTTCTCCAAAGTCAAAAGCTGTGTGATTTCCTTAAAAAGGTCCTCATTGAAAGAAGCAAAGACCTTCAGATCCTTGACAAGTATGTCAACCGCCTTAGGACGATCATGTCTAAAGAAAAGTGAGAAATTAGTAAATTTGTGAAAGATACCAAATGTGTAAATGACAAGTTACATTACCCACCTTGAGCTCTGTCCTAATATCAATTACCATACTGTCAGCCCTTAAATACTTTCCCCTTGTTTCAGCGGTGATGTAAGGGTATTAATGGAAGATAGAAAATGCATGTAACATATGATAACATTAAAGAAATGACTTATTATGCATGCAACGCTACTCTACGTAGACACAAATATGACAAGCCACAATACGGGCACTTTGACACGTACATGACGTTGATTTTGGCGTGTCCTAGTGTGTTTGGAGTGTCTGCATCATGTCCGGTTTCCAAAGTGTCTGACACGACACTACACGGACACCGCCCGATTTCCGAAGTGTCCGTGCATCCTAGATACAAAATGAAGGGTAAAAAAAAAATCCATCTTACTTATCCAATGCCTCGAGGTACTTCTGCTTCCGGATTTCAAAGAAAATCTTCATTGAATATCGGTTGTCATCGACCTTGGTGAAACCGGAGAGGTACCGCTCGACGTCATCCCAGTTCCCATTCAGCACCTCCTCCTCGAAGTACTTGACGTTAAAGTAGAACCCAGACTCTTGTTCAAGCCTAAAACAAAGCAACCACAAAATTATTCACAACCAAATGACCAAAGATCGCATCTTTTTCCCAAAAAAACAAACAGACTTACTTGTGAACGGTCTCCTTGAACTTCTCCTCATCCAGAAACTGCAGTATCAGGAACACCAGCTCTCTACTGAGAGAAGACATCTCGATTCCCGGTCTCCAAACCCTAGAAACCGCCAAAAATAGTAAAAACAGTAAACTTTTCAATCAAAACCACAGAATTTAGCCTATCAACGGATTTAAATCAGGAAAGGACGAATCTTTACCAAAAATCTAGGGTTTTGATCCATCAGAAACTAAAACACTTATTAATTTTGCGGGGGATTCATAAACAGAGACGAATTCAAAGAGACGTCAATGGGGAAACTAAAAATCACAGAAAACGAAGGAATTTATTGGAAAAATTCTTAGATCACCTCGAATTTCGAAGGAGGAAGTGATCGATCGGGACTCCTTGAACCCTCTCTTTCTTTTCTTTTTTCAATGAAGAAAAAAATCATAACTTTCTCAATGGAAAAAAGTGTGAAATTTATAAGGCAAATTATATGGGCACATCAAAATACGATCATGGCTAGTCCAGATTGTGGCTAGCCCAATTTTTTTGTTTTTCACAAGGCTAGTCCAATTTTTTGATCTTCGCTGTCCCAAATTCTTCCCCCCCCCCCCCCCCCCCCCCCCCCCCCCACCCCACCACCAAAACCCATTATTTTTCCTTCATTTGCAAAATCTATTCTCTCTTCCAAAACCCTCACCCCTCTCTTCATGAGTTTTGAAGTTTTGAAGAACAAATTACAAAACCCTAAGAACAAGAAAAATCCTCTTCTCCTCCACCATCCTCCTCTTTTGAAGAAGAACGATGGCACCGAAGAATAGGCTAGCCATGATTAAATTTTAAGAAAATCTGAAACCCTAGAAATTATCCATTATTTCTAAAAAAATTCCCATCCGAATCCCTAGAATTGTTTGTTTAAATGATCTCGTGTGCATTACGTTTCATTCTTTGTTTTAATTGCAAGTATTTTAATGGAAATTAAAGTCTTTTAAATAAAAACCTAGCATTCACGAATTGAGAAAATCTGTGTCGACATGGACTGCCCAACCATCTGGCAGTCCAGTCTGTATGATGGACTGCCAGAAGAATGGACAGTCCTAAGGCAGAGCCTGTTTAACAAAGGACTGCACATTCTTCTGGCAGTTCAACATACAGACTGGACTACAGATAGTTGGGCAGTCCAACATACAGACTGGACTGCCAGATAGTTGGGCAGTCCAAAGTTACACATGTTGTGAGTTGGACTGCCCATTCTTCTGGCAGTCCAACATACAGTTAGGACTGCCAAAAAAATGGGCAGTCCTTTGTTTCACATGCTGTGACTTAGGACTGCACAGTTTTCGGGCAGTCAATTCAGTTTGTAGGAGTGCCAGAAAATTGGGCAGTCCTTGTTTACACTAGTTGAACAGCAATATTATGGTTTCCACCAATATTAGGGTTTGTGCATTATGAGGAGCCTTTGGGTGCCATCAAAATTGGAAATAAGAAAAAAATTAGGGTTTAATTTTTGTGTGTTTTCTTCTCATTTTCTTCTTCTCCGTCAATTAAAAATCGAAATTCGAAATAGGAAGAAAATTAGGGTTTAAACCCCATTATACTTGGAGATAATGAGAATGAGTTGAGAAAGAAAATTAGGGATTAAACCCCATCAAAATTCTCATTTTTGTTGTTTTTGTTCTTTTTCTTCCTCTTTTCTTTTTCTTGTTCTTCTTGTTCTTCTTCTTCTTCTTGGATAAGTTGAGGAAGAAGAAGAGCAAAATTAGAAAATTTGACTTTTATACCAAAGAATGGGATAGCCATGATCACTTTCTTTAATGGCAAACTTGTAAATAAACCAAAGTTCAAAATGGGCTAGCCATGATCAAATTTTGATGTGCCCATATAACTTGTCATTTACAAGGAGGAGATAAGACAACTTCGTATAAGTCAATGCACTTATCTCCCTGTCAGTGAGTCAACTTATAGTGTGATAAAAAATTGAATATGGGCCCACAGAGCAGAGGAATCTGTGATGGTGCAGCTGTCCTCCATGCATTAAATGAGCACGGGAAATAGAGGATCGCCTACGCGAGTCAAAACACGAAACATGAACTTACATCAAACTAGCAGAGGCCACGTGGACGTAGCGACAAAATACCACATAAGTGGTAATTCACGTGAGCTCGTTTCGTGGTTGACTCTGTTCATGAATGCAAATTCTCGACGATATATCGTATTAATCACGGGTGGTGCAGTGCGGATAAGTTCGAAAGAATTTTGGATTTATTCAGTGCATTGGAGTTCTTTTTTTTTTTTTGACTTAGTAAGAATATAAAGTTCTGATTCAGTGCACCAAGCAAAACAAACAAAAAAGGATTTTCAAAATCTTTTTTAATAGAGGCTAATTTTTCTCCTAAATTATGTTTGAAATCCATAATTTTATGTATGCATCTCTGCAACTCCAAAAACTTCAAAATTCTTCGTCACCCAATGTTTAAAAATAATTATTAGTGCTTTATTGTTTTATACTAACTTTTGTAATGGTGGAAAAAGTTAACAGTTTATGATATAATCCTGGCTCTCTTTTTTAAATGATTTATAGCTTTTACATAAAATGATTGCAAAAGGCTACTTGCTAGTAGTCAAGCACACATGACACATGGTTAATGATTGATGAAAAAAAAATAGAAATATAAATACTCGATGTTAATGATCTAATATATAAGTGAAGATGGTTTAATCTAGGAGGGTAGGCACGTGGTGTCGAGGGGGTGCGGCTGCGTCCCCTGAAATTTGGCAAATTCAAAAAGGAATTAAGTACTAGGAGCAGCTAGTAGGGCATGCGCACAGTACAGCCTACAACTACATAGAGCAGCTACAGCCTATAGGTAGTGGCATGGGCACATGAGCTATGTAAAAGAAGGAATCATAAAAAATAGCCTACATGAGCAATTGATATTCATTTTCAAATTCCTCCACCTTTTTATCTTCTCCTTTAGCAGCAGTGGCCGAAGGAATAGGAGAGGATCGCTGGCGCATCTTCGTCGTAATTGTCGCACAGGCAAGTTCCCTCACCTTCTCCTCCAATTCTCCAATTTCTCATTTTTATTTTAAATATAATTTCAGTTCTATTACCATTATTGGTGGACTTATGTTAATTAGGTGTGGTGAATGATTTAAAAATTATTCGGTGGTCTCGGAACCGGCATGTTCCCGTAATTAATTTGGTGAAATTGATTTTTTTTTATATATAAACCATAACTAGCTTGTCTATATCATGGTTTGTGATTGCAAATTTTGTTTCTTTTATCCCTTCCTTCTACCCCAAAATACTTTTTATTTATTATTTATTTATTTATTTATTTATTTTGTTTGATTGCAAGATCGCATGCTCATCCACCACCTCTCAGATTCTATATTTATCATCTAAAATATGTTTAAATTTATTGCTGAAATTTATTTCTTAAATCTTAATTATTGTGGAAATTGGATTTTTATTATCTATTTGTGTTGGATCCAACATCGTTCTGATGTTTAGGTTCCAATTGAAATTAGCAAAATTAATGATAGGTATATTTGATTATAGTTGTTAATCATCTACCCTACATTTTTATAAGCTAAACAAATATGGGAATAGATTTTCCCCCTAAAATTTTTCGAAAAAAAATCGTGTATGAAGTGTTCAGTTAGAGATAATCAGGGATTAGTTCAGTTTATGTTAATTTTAACGAGGATCGAGCGTAACAACGGAATAACTGAGTATTACGGCAACAATGGAGTTCCATGTCATGTTGTCAGGATCAAACTCGAAACTAGAAATTAGAAAATTGCGTTTGCTTTAGAGAAGTTGTGTTGTTTTAGTTCATAGAAATGAGTTTTGGAAAGTGAATCCTATGCCTAATAAGCCTAGTGCAAGTGTAGGGACATTTTGTTGTTGTTCATTGAGTATTACCGCAACAATGGAATTTGTGATCATTGAAATTATTTGTATTTTAATAGTAAGCATTGCGCCCCCTGGATTAAAATCCTGTCTACACCACTGGTTTGATCCAATTACCAAAATTGATAAAAGTCTATTAGACAAGAAATATTATTCTTGCAGTAATTGGATGAGATAGTTAGGCGAATGATCTACTATCATTTGAGGTTTTTCAGAAGAATTTTGGTTTAAAGTCTTTCTAAATTTAATGCTCAAGTTTAGAGGACTAGCATAAAGTACGGAGGACGATTTGATGGGTATTTGTTATCTGGATTTACAAACCTTTTATAGCATAAATCAATATCTTTGTACGCCAATAATTATATCCTTTTATGAAGCCATAGTTTAATCGATGGGTTACTGTTAGTTTTTGGGATAACTGTACATGTGGTGTTTGCATGATTAGCTCGTCTACGAAGTGGCTAGACCATATATGTTCCTTACTAGGCAGATTGAACCAAAGAACCAAAGAGTTTGTTTGAAGCAAGACAATTGAGACCAACCAATTATAAGATGATTTGTTTCTGTTATCAATGTGTTCAACTCTATTTTCTGCAATATTTTTCACTGCTACTTCAATTTCTGCATATTTGTTCCACTGTACTATTGTCTACCTTTCTATCTTGTTACTGTACAGGTCTTGGCCTTGTGCAAGTGCAACTTAGACTTGTACGACATCACGCCCAGCGAGGACGATCGATATTAAATAGATCAAAGCGACGAATGATCCTGTGGGATCGAGGCGTGACACATTGTGGGCACCATTTCAGGTAAGCACGAGATATGAGGATTTTAGGTGAGGCATTAAAGCTCGTCCAGCCCAGTGGAGCTTGTTTGATCGCCTCGAAGCTATTTTCATTTCAAGTCTAGTAGTCAAGTCATTCATTCTGAAGGTGTCTTTATGTTTTGTTTAAATAAGGGGATATGATGTGTGGGCATTGTGGCTATTTTCAAAAAAGAGTTTCAAAAAGAAATATATAAGCCAGTCAGGACATTTTGAGTCACAAGCATTGTATTTTGTATCCTATCAAGTTATCAATAAAAGAAGTACTTTCTGTTTCAAATCTTTGTGTCAAATTTGGTTTTTTGCATTTAAATGTTCTGCTTGCATTGTGTTTTGTTAGTCTAGTTGTATTGTGTAGGTACTGGCCTTGTACAAGCGCAACTTAGGCTTGCACGACATCGCGTCCAAGCGAGAACGATCGACATAGAAATCAAAGTAAGGACGAAAGATCCTGTCGGATCGGGGAGTGACAAAGCAGAGCACGATTTTACGTCCTTGGCCTCTCTTAAATATTATTTTTTTAAAGTATATAAGTATTTTGATAATTTTCGATGGTCCCGATTTTGAATTATAAAAACCAATGTCCCATATAGTAAGTCCATAATATTTCATGAAACTGACAAAAGTTACACTCCTTTGTAGAGGAATGACAATATGAGGTAGTTAGGATCCTCCTCGAGCATCGGGCTCGACTGACCCGGTGGAGCGAATATTGGCCCTTATGGAAACTCAGCAGAAACAAGTTGAGGATCATAGCCTAGCCCAACAGAGGCAGCTGGATGCCTTGACCCGAATAGTATCTTCGCTTGCGGCCAATCATGTTACCACCGTAGCGATCGACCTGACAGGAACTCCTGAGATTGGGCCCGTAGATGCCGACGAACTGCAGCAGGCTCGTAAGAAACCATTTGAGCCATCGAATTTCTTGAGTGCAAAATGCCAAGAGTTTGAGGGCAGGACATCACCAGATAAGGTGATGGATTGGATTAAGAAGATGGAACGTCTGTTCTCTTTTATCGGAGTTCCTAGCAACAAAAATATAGAATGCTCCGCCCTATAGCTGCGATTGCGTACAAATGACTGATGGGAAGCTAAGAAGCCGGAACTGCACGCCAAGGCCAGTGACAGAAAGATTACTTTGGCAATGTTTAAGCAGGCCTTTTGGAACAGTATCTCCCTCCTACAGTCAGTCAAAAAAAGGAAGACGTATTCATGACACTGAAACAAGGAGCATATCCGTTGAAGATGTCACGACCCGCACCCGCTTTTCGAATACGAAGCGTGTCCAAGCCTAGCCTACGCCGCAGTGTCGGCGGTAGTACGCTGTCTATACACAAGTCACGGCAATCTAGAATATCATGGTAAACTATATCTCATCCACAGAATAATCATGTCACAATCGAGATCAATGAAAAAGACATGAACTGAACAATAATGAATATAACTGAATATCAAGAATCAATGTCACGTCCGGTGGACACAAATCCACTACCAATAGACGGAAAGAGAAAAGTACTTGAAATATACACGAACTGAATACAACCTGCTAACCAAGGCAATCCCAACTGCAAAGCGCCGTGATCTGAAGCTAATTCAAATCCACTCGTCTGCTCCTGACTCAAACTCGCTAACCTGAGGAGATCATTAGGTCCTCAGAAGATATAGCAAGATACATAATATACATGCCTATCTAGCAGTTTTATCATGCACAAGAAATAAATAAGAAAGAACAAGAACAAGACAATGACTACTAACTCGAACACGAATACGAACACTAGAACAACTACGTATAAATGAACTGCCGGATGAACGATAATCACGAGATCAATGGAAGAACCAAACCCTCATCCCGAATGTGGACTCACGGGTTTGAACTAAGCACTAACCCTCGTCCCGAGTGTGGACTCTTTGGTTAGCTCACGGCAAGACACCCTTGTCCCGTGTGTGGACTCTCTGGTGCAATTGGTCAACCTTCGTCCCGAGTGTGGACTCTCTGGTGCCAAATGATCACGACAAATACCCTCGTCCCGTGTGTGGACTCTCTGGTGCACCAAACAACCCTCGTCCCGAGTGTGGACTCTCTGGTTGTGTACAACGATAATCAAGGCTATGGCAGTTCACTACACGCACTCGTTCTATGACACGACTCAAGCAAGGTACTGACGAGAAACTCCAAATGTGAAACACAAGGCCAAAACATGAACATGGCTATAAACAATAAAAACAACTCCACAGAAAATAACGCGAAAAGCACATGTCCATAAATAATCAATGACTGAAAAATAAAAGGAACTACATGTAAGTAAAACTGTAGAGGAAGGCAAGGTATACTTGCCTTAGGTCCTGAACTGCTGGTGCGGGTCGATGTACTGAGTCAAGCCCAATTAACCTGTTTAGATGGTTCAATGTATGAAATTTAAATTACAAACAAACATTTCTTTAAAACAATGTTAAACACCCTAGTATTTCTAAATGGCCTCATTTGCTTGGTTTATCAGCCCTTCATTCTAATCTAGTAGTCATCCATTGGAATACAAAAGTGGACTTTTTAGCTAAATACAAGATTCTGTAGTTGCAGGTATTCCTAATTCCACTAGTCCAACCAAAATTAAGAGACAAAATGGCACATACATTATTATAACTAGTCCATGGTTCTCATAAACCACTCCCACAATTGTTGATACTGATATACTCCACCCTTAGCTCATATACCCATCACATATACTTTTATAATAGCTAATGTATATCAAAGTGAAACATATTATTAGGTATACCCAAGCTGGACTGAAACTATTAGGACTGCACAACCTTATTATAGGTGGCCTATTTATACCCCTTCCTGGTGTGGTTTGATTCACCCTTTGTCATGTACTTGGTTGACCTATGTATCCTGAACTTCAACTGGCAGTCCAACTACTTCCTTTCAAGTGTTTTACCTTAACCACTGGTCTCCCCATAAGTACCAACTGTCTACAGTCAAACACAAGACAGAAATCCCCAACCTGAGACTAAACCCTGGTTGATCTTCTTACTAAGTACCCTTAAGGTCAATCACAAACTCAATTAAAACTGGCAATATGTCTTAATGTGCCAAAATACAACATGAACCCAGACCCATAGCAATTGCTCTGCTCTACCTTAACTGTACTGTTAGGACCAATACACAGGGGGGGTCCTGCACCCGAGTTTAGGCTCTAAGCCAGGTACAACCCAGGCATCCCAATGGTTACTCCCTGTTACCCAGGTCTGCATAGTCCCATGGTGGTACCAGGTACTGTAGGCTCCATACTTCAACTGTGGCAAACTCAGTTGATGTGTGCCACCCCTGTTTACTCAGTAACCTATACACCACCCTTTCAAAGGTTGCAAGAGCATTAATTTACCTGTCTAAGCTAATGTACTATAGCAGTTAGGCCAGGGCTTAGTAGTCAAAGACTGATGGAAACCTGCACCTGTGTATCACTTCCCATAATGCCATCTCTAGCACTCTAGTTGTGTTGATCCTAGGCTTGTTTGCAAATTAATGCCTGTGAGGTGTAGGTGTGATTGATGCCAAGTACTAGTATCAATTTAACTCACTTAATGGTGACCTGGTACCAGTAATCTAGTTAACAAGTAAATCTAGTCCTGATACACCTGTACTAGGCTTATAAGCTATATTCAAAGGTCTTCCCCCAATCTACTGGTTATACCCGTATCTGACCTAGGGTCACCCAGGGTGTTCAGGTAGTACCCCTACCCTACCAATGCTGTGTACTCACAAGTACATAGGTTAATGTCTATTGGGATATCCAAGGTACTGTCAATCAGCAGGTTTGCTGTACCACTGCTACCCCTCTGCATATCTTCCTCGAGTTTGGCAGACCATACCTTGGTTTGATCTGTGGATGGTATCTCTGACACAGGGATACCCATACCTTGCCCCAAACAACTGATACCTATGTTTCATAGGCCCAAAGCAATAAAGGCACTACTATGACACATAGGTAGTTCCATATACATTCCTTGGTACAAATTTATGTACCAACTCTATGTACTGGAACCCGAATACAAGGAATCGTCTCACACGAATTCTTGCACAACTTAACCCTGTATGTGCCATCCCACTGCTGGAAATCAAGATAGCAGTGTTTATCCTGTTTTAATTCTATCTAAGCCAACTCCATAAGGCCCTATCTGTCCCTCTTCTTGCCTATAGCAGTAGGATACATCCTGTAATGCATGTTTTAAGTATCCAACTATCTGCCTATGGGTTGTTCTTACGATTTCTTTAGTCAATAGATGAGGACATTAAAACCCCCACTAATCCTGATGACTCAGTTCTTCTTAGGATTTGTATCAAATACCTGTTATTACCCTTAAAACATGATGGACTACTAGGCTTAAGGAACTTGTATGACAGGAAAGATAAAGGGAAGAAGATTACTTGATTGAAGGATTGAAGCTCTGCTCTGGAAGACCCCTCGACAGCGACTTCACAAGCTGGTTAGGTGCAAGAAGGGTTTTAGGGGTCGGCCACCTGCCTATTTATAGGCGTATATATATGGATTGATCCACAGGAATAAGATAGGAAGAAATCTGATTTGAATCAAGGTTTGAGTATATCCTTTTATTCGAAGGTGGTAGGGGAAAATTGATTTGGCTGTTTGAACAAAATTCATATTTAAATTAGGTTTGATCTTTAGAGAGCAGCTCATAGTAACCCTTGGTTCGAATACAAGGGAATTAATCAATCCAAGTTTTGGAGATTCCCTTTTAAATTCAAAATCGAACACAGTGGTTGGATGCTCAGTTCAAAGGAAATTTTGAAATATGGGTATTTGTACTAAGGTCCTTGTTCTCTTCCTATATTCCTATTTGGTCCTTTCAGTAGTATTTTAAGTGTAACAAAACCATAAATATATACAAGACAATAACAAATATATATAAGGCAAATAAAATGGATTTCAATTTAATAAATTCAAAAAAAATTTGGTCAAGGGGTTGACAACTCTACCCCCCTTAAACAAATTTCGTCCTCAAAATTTAAGGAGCTGCGACCCACTAGAATGAATAGTCTAGTACAACTGCTATAAAAAGTTCAAAAGTCTAAGGTGGCCTATCTATAATACTGTAAATTCTACTGAAAATTCTCGCCAGCTGCTCCTTGCAGTGTTGTCACACCCTCCGTGGTCATGACATAAGCTTGTCCTTTCTGTGCGACTGGAAGTGGTGGGGCAGTCGCGTTCTTCTTTGGGCAATCTCGAGATAAGTGCTGGTTGGATCCACAAGTGTAGCACAACCTTAACCATCTTCGGCAGTCTTCTTGGACGTAGCCTCTTTTCTTGCAATACTGGCAGGTGGGAACATCTTGAACTTGTTGTGGGGCTGCTTGTGGTTGCTGTTGATGCTGCTGTGCTGAAGTCCTCTCAAAATTATTAGGACGTTTCGCTGGTGCTGATTGGTTGTTGCTTCCTCCGAAGGCGTCTCGATTCCTCTTCGGCTTGTGACTCAGTTCTTCTTCTACAGCTTGGGCGACTTCTAGAATCTTCTCGTAAGTGGTGGCTCGACTGGTGGCGATGGCTAGACGAATCTCGTGAGATAGTCCTTTCCTGAAACGTCGCGCCATGTCTTCAGGGGTGCTGACCAAGTTCTTCGCGAAGCGGCTGAGACGAGAAAACTCCGATGTGTACTCGTCGACGGTGTGGTTGCCCTGCTCTAGGTGCTCGAACTGTCTAATCAACGCCTCTCGCGCTACATATGGATAGAATTTCTTCTTGAACACTCGCTTGAACTCCTCCCAAGTCACGTCTGGAGCAGAAAATCGGGGCTCGCCTTGGTACCACGTTCTCGCGATGTCGAAAAGCTGTCCACTAGCTGACTCGACCTTCAAATCTTCTAGAACTCGAGCCATCTTTAAGTATCGTTCAACGTTCTCCAACCACTCGTCAGCGTAGATAATTCTTTCTGTCCTATGGAATTCTCTAGGTCCGTGGTCCATGAAGTGCTTGGGATTCCCCGGACACTGTCGCGGAGCATCTCGAATCTGAAGAGCCTCTCTCAAAGTGTCGCGAAACATGTTGGCCTGCTGCTGGATGATCCCGAGAAGTGTGACATTGTCCAGTGCTAGTGGCGAAGGCAGAATATGTGCTGGATACATCGTCGGAGCTGGATATATTGCCTGCGGTGGGTGCATGGAAAATATTGGATGCATTGCTGGTGCTGGGTGCATAGCTGGTACTGGATGTGGAACCCCTAGTGGTAGGACAAATGCTGGTGGCAGACCGGGTGCTGGTGGTGGAGTCTGCGGAGGAAACTGTGGAGGTAGTGGAATATCGCCTCTGCGGAATCTCGAGAGTTGCGGTTGATTGCTCATATGAGTGAGCTGGCCTCCTTGTGTTGGCGGGGTCATGTACGTGAAAAAGCCTCATGTAGCCGGTGGAGTGTTCAGTGCAGTGTTGTTCCTGTCTTGAGAGTTCATCTTTAACTGTAACAAGAGCAAACACTTTTAGCCGTTGAAGAAATTTTCAAACATGATGCAAATCAAGGATTCAATGAATTCAAGGATTAAGGATTAACAAGGAGTCAAGACACGTGGATGAGATCCTAAGTGTCTAATCCTATTCGCAGGCTCACGATGGTACAGTGACGTAACCGAAGTGATTAACGTAGACCTGCACGGGCTACCAAAGAAGACTATGAGTCAAAATTCTCCAAACTGGCAAAATTTGTTGGCTCGATGTTATCTAATGAGAGGGCTCGCATGAATCGGTTCACAAAGGCCTGAACGATGATATTCAAAAAGATATTCTGAACAGAGAGTATGAGTTGTATACCAAGGCCTTTGAGGCAGCCGTACCAATGGAACAATTTAGCCTGAGGAATGCACTAGT
This sequence comes from Iris pallida, assembly GCA_029216955.1. NCBI lineage: Eukaryota > Viridiplantae > Streptophyta > Magnoliopsida > Asparagales > Iridaceae > Iris > Iris pallida. The sequence continues at coordinate 1,347,488 of JANAVB010026398.1, forward strand.
GGAACTTTAAACTGGCTGAAAATAATTGGTTAAAAGATACCATAATAGGGAAAAAAGATAGACAATGAACAACACTAGGGAACAGAGTGTACCTTCTGCGGTCGCCATTGACACACTAAGTCTGTCTGTCGTTTTGCCAACAAAACATATTTTGGCTGTGGTAGTCAAGACCACATTGTCAAGAACTGTCCGAAAAGAGGAGTGCAGCATAGAATCAGGATGATAATATAGAGCGTGGGCAGAACCAGGATCTACCACTGATACGAGACAATCTGCACATTAGCAGCTATGGAGGCCTCAAGTCTACAATCTGATGACAATTGAGCAGGAACAGGACCTCGATAGAGGTGAGCTTATACTTTAAGTTTTAAGGACAAAACTTTTTCTTAGTGGGTTATTATGTAGTGTCACACTCCTCGTAGTCTACAATGTAATATCTATGGCTTGCTAACTCAGTCTTTGCTGAGTATTGGGGAAACCTTACCGGTATCGATTGATCACGGACGAAATGCAATGAACCTTTCCAACCGATGGATCAACTTCTATTGAAATGAGTCCAAGAGTTTTCGTTGGATGTTTTGTTTCGCTGCTTGATTTTGATGAATGCGTTTTCGTGTTGATTTTCGATGATTGGTTTTCATTATTCGCTTTTATCGCATTTCGCATTCATTCCGAATCTTGAGAGAAAGAGATCGAAGTATGCTAATCAAATGTTGGTACCAATATAGGACGCTTAGGTGAGCATGATCGATGCATAAAGTTTTTCCTTCTCTCGAATAAGATTGAATATTAGTGATTTGCTTTGACCGGGCTACCATTTATTTTACGCCCTAATAAAAATGACCTCTAGTCCAGTCTTTTGTTGCGTCCCTCTGATCAATGATACCGAATCAACAAAAAATAAGAATAAGAAATAAATCGCATGCTTGATCATATAACTGTTGCTTATCTGTTCAATATGAATGATTACATGTTACTTTATAAAGAATGCCTAACTGTTAGACATATATAGAAGAACTTATACATGTTGAATTGAATGAAAAGTGAATGCTAAATAAATAACCGAATGAATAAGGTACGAAATGAATGTGTCGTTAGATTTTTATCTATTGCACAATTAAGGTTTTATCTGATAGAAAGAATAGATCATACATTGGTCTTGGACAACATGTGCACAAGGTAATAGTCTCTCGAAGGTTCCTAGGGAACTAGGAATTGATCGGCCTAGGAGAGATTGTAATTGCACCATACGGTAAATGTAGACTTCGCGATCATGGGGGTGTTGTGTCTATTAGCGACGAGCTGAACCAAAGAATCTCAGCGGCTAATCGTGGAAAATAACCCATGGACCACCATGAAGTTAGGTGCATGAATTTGATCTAATTTATATATATGCAAATTATTCTAATCCTTGTCTTGTGCAAAGATGCACCTACGACCATGGTAAAATTTATATTAGAAGTGATTATTTTTACTGTTATGTTCTAATTATGAATTGCTTAAAAAGAATCTAGACAAGTAAAAGATCACTAATAATATATGCTAGCTTCACTATCTATTTAGTGTAGATTTATGCGAGTTTGGCCATAGTCGCTCACTAGTACGTGTTATGTACTGACCCACGTTGTCGGCACCATTTTAGGTAAGCACGAGATAAGAGGATTTTAGGTGAGGCGCTAAAGTTCGTCCAGCCTAGTGGAGCTTGTTTGATCATATCCAAGTTGTTTTCATTTCAAGTCAAGTCAGTCAAGTCTTTCATTCTGAAAGTGTCTTTATATTTGGTTTAAATAAGGGATATGATGTATGGACATTATGAATATTTTCAAAAAAGAGTTTCAAAGAGAAATACGTAAGCCATGTTAGCCTAATGATTATATCATATTTTTGAATATGGCTAATTGATTAAATTTAACATAATGATGTCACTAACAAACATGTAATCACTATAATGCTGCTACTTGAACTTAACATTGTCTTACTGTTCATTAAATTTATCATACTGCTACTGTTTTGTTCGTCTAACATGTACTTGCATATAAACAGTAAGCATGATCAAACCAGGACATATACAATAAAGAATTAATGATGGTCCAAAGATGATGTTATACAAGAAGATTTCTTTTAACTGCCCAACGACCTATCCGGAGTCTCGTACTCGGGGGTTCCGTTGCCCGGTCAACGAATAGGGGTCTAGGGGGCAGCACCCCCTAGGGGTTCGGGGGCAAAGCTCCCGAAAGGTATTCAGATTTTCAGATCTATTTATTTTTGGACAACTGTCGTCAAGGAGAAATGCATTTACAAGTCTGCTCAAATGTCAAGGAAAAATACGTCATCAAAGGGATATTGGTTTTTACATATTTTTCTGTATTTTTATCTTTATTTGAGTCTCGAAAAGTATGTAAGATTGATCGGATCAGTAATGGCTTAGCTATTTCTAGTCAACAAAATACAGCCTTCCTATCCACAAAATTCCTATCCAAAGTCCACAAAATAAAATAGCCCAAAACCTATCAAATTGGCCCAAATCAGTTCTGTTAGAACCCTGGCAGAACTCGGCCTGAGTTCGGCCCGAGTTCAGCCCGAGTTCGGTCAAGGTTGTTTCAACTTGTTTTTGAACTCTCTGAATATCTGTATCCAACGTTCGAATGCGAGGCTGCCTAAATTTGGTTCATAAAAATACTATAAATAGAGAGGATCTTTCATTTCCAAATCATCCAATCTCATTCTCTTCTTTAAGTGTTTTCTAGCCTATACTACTCTTAGCCAAGCCAGTACAATTTCAGTTCAATCTAGAGTTTGGTTTTGAAGAGTTATATCGGAAGCTATTTCAGAAAATGTTCTAGTTTTTAATCTCCTTCTGGAGTCGGTCGTGCACTTGTTGCCAAGCATGGTGTTATTGAAGTTGGTTGTGCACTTGTCCCCAAGCACGATGTTGTAAGAGTTGTAAGCACTCAGTTAAAGCTTGTGCCATAGTAGATTAACATCGAACAGGAGTACTCGAGACTGTATTAGTCCTCCATGAGGGAAACCAGTATATATCGTTGTGTCATTGAGTTTGAATCTTCTTAACTCTTTACTTTTACTATAACTCATATACTATTATTCATTTGCTCTCACTAGCCATATTACATAATTTTTAATTATGATATTTAATCTGCTGCATATGCACACACTCTATTCACCCCCCTCTAGAGGTGCTCAATGGTCCTACAAGCCAGTCAGGGCATTTTGAGTCGTAAGTATTGTATTTTGTATCATATCAAGTTATTAATAAAAGAAGTACTTTCTATTTCAAATATTTGTGTCAAATTTGATTTTCTATATTTAAATGTTCTGCTTGCGTTGTGTTTTGTTAGTCTAGTTGTATTGTGTAGGTACTGGCCTTGTGTAAGTGCAACTTAGGCTTGTACGACATCACGCCCAAGCGATGATGATCGGTTCTGTCATTCTCCGCTCCCAGAGGAGCGACCATCCTTGCTTGGACGTGATACCGCACGAGCCTAAATTGCACTCGCACAAGGCCAGGTCCTGAAACGACCGATTGAAGCTAGGCCACAGAGTCGTATAAAGTGTCCCCATTACGGCGGAAAGTAAATGAACACAAGTTGAAACAAATCCAAGCTCTTTATTGGTATACAAGAAGTATTACAAGCGGCGCTAGGTAGAGATTACAATTCACTCAAGCTCTCTCTAAACATAAAAGGTATGCCAAGCGACTTATAATATGGAATAATACATGGCGATGTTCCAATACATTATGTCCTGTATATGGTGTTTCAACTCCTTTGTAATGCCCCAAGGCTCCAGAGGTAGCTCCGTGCTTTAGCACGTTTGAGGGAATACTCTGCACCAGACGAGGTTCTCTGCACCCTACAAGCAGTCTATGTGGTTATCAATATATTGCATGCACTGGTGGGAAGTCTAACTCGCCCGTTCGCTATCATTACCAAACACGTTCATTTAGTTTTTTGCATCATCTATCAGCTGATTGTCTTTCTAATCTTGCCTTAGGATCAGTTTCATGGCATATAATGTAAAAACTATCTCGTGTTACTGATATCAAGTGTCGCATAAAGATAACATGTACAACTTACCATACTTACCATACGATCTTCCTTGTCCAAGGTAAACCAAGTTAGCCAACATTTTATACATAACGACTTGATAGATTTGCATAAGAAATTACGAGTGCCATGGGCGTGTTTCTGCCTCAGGTGAACGAAGTACTCAAGTTTTGTCAAAGATTTGTTATTCTCAAGCTTTGTTCAGATGTGTTTCATTCAGTTACTCAGTCGTTCAGCTTACTCATATTACTTGTTTCAATGCAAGGGCTCGCACAAGAATTGTCGCAAGCGAGCCAACTTAATTATATGCACCGGTCGTTGGTATCACAAGCCATTTGGACTATACATATGTGGTATTCATAGTGATGTTACCTACCAGGAATGATGGCCGGGACACCCTGATAGGCTATGCAATACCGGCATTACGTCGCTTGTGTGGCCAGACCCGCACCCAAGTCACCCGTAAGCCATGAATTCCTCCTAAGCCGGCACGATCCCTGGTAACCCAGCTTCTGATCGTCCGAGGAATCCTTCCTCTATACCTCGTGCACGAGTTGTCCGCGACCATTTCGTATTCACTTTTTATTTTTAACTTAACGAGCTTTCTGAGCCATAGCGGATTATCGACTAGGTTGGCGGTGGCATCCGTACAGCGCGGGTAGCGAACCCCGTTGCATGTCCCCGATATACCTTTCACTAATCATACTTTTCTTCTTTACTTTCTTTCTTTCTTTCATTCATTCTTTCCTTTCTTTCTTTCATTCATTCACTTATTCATTTATTCATTCGTTCGTTCGTTCATTCGTTTGTTATCATTATGCAGCTTCCGATACGGGAGCTGCCTTGGTGACCCAACTGTCATGAAGCCTTTCCATGTTTGTAATATTACTCATCTCAGAACGACTATTTGATAGTCTTTTTGCCTCAATTTAGTGAACCATTCATTGTTTAGTGCCTCAAGTTGTGGTACGATCTAATTAACAAGCAATTCAGATATAATTGAGCGAATAAGTAAATCTACTCGAAACGTAAGTTGTGCCTTGGCATGAGCGTAGAATGCGGTGCGAGGGTTCAAGTAAAATTCTAAGTTCATTTCCATATTCTACCCAAGCGATACAAGATGAGATTATTCTCTTAGCTAGATGCGTTAAGTTCTTTTATTAGCATGCATGGGATTATTGCCTAGCGATCTAGTAATACTGTCCGTATTATTATGTGTCCAGGATAAGCAAAGACAGGTTCATCGGAGCCACCCACCTTAGCGATGATCGCATCGGTCGAGCGAGCCTCCGAGTGCAACTTTAAAAGTCTAAGTCGGTTTCTTCTGAAGGGCCAAGTCCATTGCCTTTGCCTTAGTCGAGCCGTTTCATCGAGCAAGGCGGGATTGGGTCGTTGCAATTGCGCCGTTTGAATTGGCATTCTGCTTGTGCGGAGCGGGTCATTACATAATACACCACTCATAATAAGTCTCATCCACGAGACTTCCTGAGTGCAAGTCACCCTATCGTTCCTTGATCCATATCGTGTGCGTGTCTAAGATGATTTCCATCGAAAGCTCTATCATTTGATGGCATCGAACTATGCTCAAGTATCTTTCTTAGTTCCGTGTTGCGTTTGGCCAATTTCATTGAATGACTTTACCACTCATTCGAGTTGACAGTACTCACTCAATCGTTGTGTTTCTATGACTTGGTTGCTATTGCGCCTTGGCACAGGACTATAACGGTCACACAAGGTACGTTATAAATTATTATATATGAGGATCTTAGGCTGAGGCTAACTCACTCATCCATGCGCATCTCAACATATCCGCTTGCTGCTGTATTTGAGTTCAGCATATCGCTGAGTCTGGATCATGCACATATTTAAGGCGTCCCTCGAATATATACATTTCAACCAAGCTTAGCGATAGCAAAGTCGGACAAGCTACTCAGGATAGTTTCGAATTGCTGATCGTTTTACCAATTCGACTAAAATCGAACCCCATTTCATTTCACTATCGTCTATCTCAATACTCGAGATGACACGATTCATTTCTTAAGCATTCTCGTCTTATGAAATAAATACGATTTCTTCTTAGCGGAGTTGACCAAATCCAAGTAGTTCCAGTCCGATTCGAGACCAAGCATTGCACTACCATCAAGTACGTCTTTTAAGCAATGATTCAATTCATTATCCCAAATTTACTTATATATCACCGATTCCTATCATTCACTTCGTCCGGCTCTGACATCAATGTTGCTAGCGCACACTCCCAGTTCCAAGTCCTAACTCTAAGTCTTGTTGCCCCAGATCTATCGTCCACCCAAATAATACTCTAAAGTCGGTCACACTGGTTCAATCACTCGGCATAGGGTTGTCTGCTTATTCCGCTAGGTTAGCTCACAAGGTCATAGTTACAACTCAAGTCCACGGTTCATCATACAAACTTATTGTACGATGCTCACCCCAATCCTAAGGTCAAACCATTATTCGTTTGTATGGGATACTCTACTCAAGCTCGCTTCACTCAGATTTCTAAACATCGAGCAGTGATCATTCTATTCACATCAAGACATTCGTCGCACGGGGTCCGAGTCCGTTCAGTAAAGCCATCCTACGATAACTTCTGCTCAACCAAATCCTTGGCATATCAATATCGTATATCCAAACTAGCAATTCGCATAGTCTATCTCTTTAAACATGTTCGATATAATCCACCTATCCATCCTATCCAAATCAAGTACACCATGATATGATTTATTACTAAACCATAATTCTCATACCATATTTCCTAAGTCGTTTAACATAATTCACGTATTCGATCATAAGGTCGTCTAGCATAACAATATGTCACGTCCCAATCTCCCACAAGTTCGATTATCTACGCTGGACATGAAATCACCATACTAATGCTCCCGCAGGATAATCGTCCTCATCGGGATGTAACTCTTGCTTTGAGTCTAGACTAATTCATTCTCGATACGCACGTTGGATCTACTCAATACTCAAACTTCCTCGAATCCACCTTCGCATCAAACCACAAGTCAAAATCATCCAATTGCCACGCCATGATCTCCCGCAAGTTCGAATATCTCTGCTGGACATGAATCACCATGCCAGCGCTCTCGCGGAATGAACGGCTTAATTCGGTGTGACGCATATACGATGCTGGAGTTGTGCTCGCACAAGACAAGAACGTCAACGTTGTGGTTATCATCGAAGCAATCAAGACACTTTCGTTTTCATCCAAGTAATATATCAAACCATTCTCAAACATTTCCTTATTTCATTTATCATCATATCCGTCAACATTTTTGTTTCACATAGTCCGACTATCATTCATTCAAGTATACTTCAAGTTCATTAAATCAAGTAATCCAAACATCTATTACTATCAAAATCCTAAGTGTATATTCCATCTAAATAATAACATCTTACACGATCATCATTTCTCGAATTAGAGTACCCCCGAGTTATCGTACATCGATCTTTGATACGCCTCAATACCATCGATGATGTGCATAACCTGACGATATTCTTTTGCAATGAAATCTGAGTCGTGCAATATAATTCCTCAATTTGCATCGTTCTATGCTAACTCAAGTCATCGAGCAACATCTATCCCAAATTATTAGAGTCATTCTTGTATCTTCAAACCAACGTTTTCATACACGTTATCTTCCAATCGTGATATCAATCGATTGTGCTATCTTCGATCTCATCTACGAGTTTTTTTTTACCTCAACCCAAGTTTCAGTCCATTCGACTAAATCAGAAATCGTACATACGATCCACCAAGTTTCCTTGACCAAAACATTCATTTGTTTCATCGTTTTGAATCCTTATTCAATACCATTTTCTAATTTGCACTAGACATTCACAAATTGTCCAAACGACATCTCGTTTGAGACCCTCAAAATCACGACCAACTAAGTGTTACTCGTTCTAAGGCCTTGCACGATCTGTAACACCCCAGTCCCAAAATAAGTAGGACTAGAAACGTAGACATGCCGGTCGTATAATAAATATACGTAAGCTGTAAAATGCAGTAAACCATGACAACTAATCTCATCCACAACATAAAGATAAAGCTTTTATAGAATTAAGTAAGAATTTATCTTTTTTACATGATGTTGGACGGAGACAAATCCACTACTAACTAGTAAGAGAAGAAATACATAAACAAAGAAATGAATTGGCAAGAGTGACATGGACGATCCAGGAGCAATCATCTTCGAAAGAATATAGAAGATTACGGCCTTGGCTAGAACACCTGCGAAAAGATAAGAACACACACCTGAAGAAATCACCAGGTCCTCAGAGGGACGTAACAAGATACATGAAGAATATGCCATAAAACTGAATATAAACCGCTCAATAATAAGTCAAAATCGGATCATAACATGGTCCAATACTCCACCCTTGAATTAGCGCACAATCCCCCCAACTAAACAAGGACATGAGATGACACCCTAATCTACAATGAAGTTATCTTCCCAAGCCATGAATCCAATATAGTATCCGGACCACAACAAGGTTCAATATCTTCTCGTCGAAGCAGTAAACCACACCTATAACAAAACAAGGACAAGGTGTGGCAAATTAGTCCGCGACAAGTTACTGTTCTAAGTCGCAACCAGATATAAGTATCCAAACCAAAAGTACCTATACCTAATGGATAAGGTAGCCTAACCATTCTAAGTGAATGTAATTTAAGAACAAACCTCTAATGCATGGGCTCTCTGGCTAAAATAGGATCGGCATAGTCCCCCCTTGGGGCACCAGGGGCCTCAAGCATAACCGTTCTTGAACGTCAGTGGCCAACAATAAAATAAAGGGTCGTCAACCCGCATCTCCGGCGGAGCGTACGGTCACAAGGGTAAAGTGCATAGTAGCCCATATGCTAAGGAACTGTCCTCCCCTCCCCATGCCTATATCTTGTCTTTATAACACATAACCTTTACTAACCGCTAAGTCAAACTATCATGCAATACTATTAGCGGTTAATCCTATCGTACGGCTTATACGTACCAGTGGCCAGCCAGCTACGCATGTTTGAGTTCTATATGCGACTCACAGCTTCGTGGTACAAATGTGTCAAGGCCTATGAATGCAACACAACAAAAGGTGGTCTCTTAAATCTATATTTAATCTGTATAAAAATAATAAGTGACAGAAAATAGAACTAAACATCATAATTTTATCTAATTATGACAATGTATCACAGTTTATTTTGCAAAAAATAAATAATAAGTAAATGCATGCAAAATATGAGCTAAAGTAAATAGACAACAAATGACAAGGTATCTTGCTTGATGTTGTGCCCGGTGTGGTAAAATGATCATGATGGCATTGAGTTTGACTTCGGCATTACAACTACGCAAGACGACCTCTGATATTCGCACAGACAGTTCTATCGGATCCAGAACGGTCAGATTAGTTAGGGTCGATTGGAGGAAGTACAGATTTGGCGAGAAAATAGGAAAAATAGGATTAGTTATGGACAAGAGGATAATCAAGGAATTCAGATAATTAATATATATACGAATTTATAAAACTATTTATAATACTCTGAAAAATATATTATGGTACTTAAATAGTTTAGATAAATATTTTGTAAAATCTAAAAATATTTTTAGGCAAAAAAACTAAGTTTTGTCAAACTAGATTTTTAGTTAGATAAACTGTATTTTACTAGTAAAATTAATTTAGATAAATATTGAAAAATACTAGAAATTATTTATACTTTTGGAAACATAATTTTTTGAAAATACTTATAATACTTGAAAACTATATATTTTATTATTAAAAAGTATTTTATGTAAATAATTGAAAATATTTCATATATAATAATTTGGAAACCATATCAAAATCTTTTAGGTTGAATACGAAATTACGGAGAAGTCATTTTTATGGCTGAAAACATAACTTGCTTATATATATGTACATATATTTAGGCAAAATGCCATAACAAAAGAATAATCATATTTTATGGATTTTAAGCCCCATCTTGTACTATATGTAGGGTCAAGTCCCAAAAACTATATTTTATCAAAAATAAAAATTTAGAAATATATTTTATACAATAGCCCTAATAGTAAATAACAATAACTAATAGTGAAATAAATATAATACTAATGATATTCACAAGATACTGTATTTTATACACATACTACTGTAGTAATATTTCTGATAATAATAATAATAATAATAATAATAATAATAATAATAATAATATACTTATCATAAGCATGACATTGCTGCTAATAATAAAAATTAAGAAAAATAAATAAAAATAAAATAAATGGTATTAAGCATAGCTGTTTCAAGAGAGAGAAACACCAGAAGGGAAAAATCAAATAAACGAGAAGTGAAGAGGGAAGGGAAGGGAGAGAACAAGCTAGGTCGAGAGAGAAATCGAGGAGCGGGAGAGAGATGAGAGGAAGGGAGGAAGAGAGGGTGCGGAGAGAGAGAGAGACGGGTGTCACGCCCCATATCCAGAATACCGGAGAGCGGGAGAATGACTCAGCCAGCTATATATTATGGGTAGATGAATACCGTATAATACAATCAATGTTGTCTACAAGACAAGGGGGTTCATACTATATACATGTCTCACTAGGGTTAGTCAACATCTATTGTCACGCCCCGCTTCCAGAATATGGCGAGCCGAGTACGTAACATCATTCCCAGGCTACGTGACATACGAATACTCCAGTACCCATATTCGCGATTGTCGCCCGTAAGATTCTAAGATAGGTTATCACAGGTCATAATTGGCAAAATAAAATTAATATTGTTCAAATGGGCATTCTGAAACTATAAATTTGAAATGGACTATTCTACCCATTACAACTATTAAACCAATTATAATTATATATTTATATACCTGAATTGATGATAAGAAGATCTGATTTCAATATGATTGCCTTCAATCGTCACATCTCGTTCTTGTTCTCCAGCTTTTCTTCAATGTACAATAGCAGCTCCTTGAAAGTATGTCAACAAATCTAGTGAACAATACTAGGTCGTCAAACGACATGCAAGTCCTCAGTCAAAGACGAAAAAATAAAATAAGTAAATTGAGAATCACAGAGATGGTCAGATTCTCGGAATTCCAAAGTAAAGAAATTGAGAAATTAATTCTGAGGGATTATAACGTTAACTTAAAATTTGACTCTAACTAGATCTCATTTTAGTGAATTTTCTTAGCGTTTGTCTTACGACTAAATCCTAATAATTCATAAATAACGACTACCGTCACAATCAGAACAACCTAAATTCACTACCACAATCATAATCAAGTTTCCAATATGATGATGCGGTTTAGAGAACACATTTGGATCACGATCATTCTCTATTTTCCCGACAATAATTCCATTTACCCGGGACCAGGTGGTGTCTGGATTGGGTACGGTGCCTTAGATCCGACCTCCCACATCTTGTGGGAAACTTGTATACATTAACTTTTTAAATTTTGATTTTATTCGCAGAATTTACTGGACTGTTCTCTGTTGGTGAGCTAGGCCTCACCCCCGACATCGCAAGGCCTTACAGATACGGGACTACTGATCAGCTTTTTTCTGTTGTTATTATATTGCAAGGATTTCGATAGACGTGATCCAGTTGTTCTCTCCCACCCCATGATGCAACAACAAACACAGACAATAGTCTATTGTCTCCAGGGCCGGCTCCAACATTTTGGAGGCCCTAGACAAATCTAAAAAATGAGACCCTCATTCCTCTATATAATTTTTTTTATAATGCAAAACACAGCAAATCCAAAATATAATATAATTAGTACTAAGCAACTCCAAGTTCTAAATTTATAACAAAATTTCTGGATGTATTCATATTATACTATAAACAAGTGGATGGTAGAATATGGATAAAAAAATCATATGTAAAGTAATCGAAGATGACAAATATTATGTCAGGGGTCCTAAAGTTTTTCATTGCAAGAATGAAGATAAATATGGATGAAACTTTACAGAAGATGGAATTAGGAATCATATACAATTTTTTTGGATGCAATGAATTATGAAATTATTCGTATACATGGATAAAAAATTATAAAAAATATTTGCCAATAACATCACTACTCAAGGGCCAGGCAAGTCCCTAGTCCCCATTAGTGTTAACTCCCTCTCACTAAATAAAAAGAAATTATAAAAAAATAAGAATAGGTGCAAAAAAGATCAACCTCACACGAGCAAGGATCAGGCTCCTTGTCATGACTCATGAAATCGCTTTAGGTTTGGTCGCCGGGAAGAAGCAAAGAAGAAGAAGAAGAAGAAGAAGAAGAAGAAGAAGAAGAAGAAGATGCTATTAGAAATTGATTTAGAGAGAAGATATTAGCTTAGCAAATACTAAGTGGAAAGGGAGAGAGCGTTTTACTTTTATTTTCAGATTTTTCGTGGGAGAGAGGAGATAAAGAGGCGGGGACATTTTATTTTTTTATAGGTTTTATTTGATTCTTCTCCAGGCAGTCATGGATATCCTCAGGCCCATAATTTTTTTTTACCAGGCCAAAAAAATTGGTGCTTCAAAAAAAATGAAGGCCCCCTTAGAGAGGAGGCCCTAGGCGGTTGCCTAGCCCGCCTCCCCCTGGAGCCGCCTATGAGAAGATGCTATTAGAAATTGATTTAGAGAGATGATATTATCTTAGCAAATACTAAGTGGAAAGGGAGAGGGCGTTTTATTTTTATTTTCAGATTTTTCGTGGGAGAGAGAGGAGATAAAGAGGTGGGGACATTTTATTTTTTTATTGGTTTTATTTGATTCTTCTCCAGGCAGTCATGGACATCCTCAGGCCCATAATTTTTTTTTACCAGGCCAAAAAAAATTGGTGCTTCAAAAAAAATGAAGGCCCCCTTGGAGAGGAGGCCCTAGGCGGTTGCCTAGCCCGCCTCCCCCTGGAGCCGCCTATGATTGTCTCCTATGTCTAATATCATATTCCAGCTCAATTACCATCTCGTATGTCAAAGACCATACGCCATACGGTAATATCTTGTTGGTAGGAGATTATCCAACTCATTACCATCTCATGTGTCAGAACAACACGCCATATGGTAATAATCATTGGCAAAGAATTGTTCAACTTATTTTACCATCTCGTGTGTCATAGACAACACGCCATATGATAATATCTTGTGCTATAGCTTCTACAACTCCATTAGAAATTATATATAATTAATATAGGTAGGGGAGAACTTGCTTGGTTCCTGAAATTAGACCTAAATTTAGCTCTCCAACAAATTCTTAGATTTTTGGGGAAGTGGAAGAGAGGAGAGGTGTGGTGGTGATGAAGTGGAGTGAAGAAAATAGAGAGAGAAGAAGAGTGGAAGGAAGAAATAAAGGAAGGAGATGATGGAAGGGGTTAGGTGTCATATGGGGGTTTCTCTTGTTCATGCACAAGTGCCACATGGCTTGGTGGTTGCCACGTATCCTTACATAATGCCACCTACCTTCAAATGATGACACCTAAGTAATTGAGTTGGTAAATCAAAATATAATTACAAAATTAAATCATGGACTTTCATGCAATATTCATATATAAAATAAATCTAATTAAATTATTGGATCCTTCTTATTATAGTAAAATATTAATACTTAATTAGAGAAGAAATATTAAGAAATGTATAAATAGTTAAAGTAAATTGAATAATTGGGTACGATTATGACACTCTACCCACCTTACAAAAATTTCGTCCTCGAAATTTAAAAATTTGAAGATAAACTTTTCAAAACAAGTATAAAGAGAATCAAGATATTCTACCCACCTTACAGAAATGAAGTAGTAATCTATATCAAATAAATTATTTTGAAATATATATATCAAAAGATTCATGGAAATAAAGACAATTCGAAGATGCTTGATATCTTAAAGATTGTTGGAATTCCATATGAGCAAAAAAATTGTCATCCACCATATTGTTTCAACCTATAACCATGTATTCTTCGAATTCAAAATCATATTCCTTATTCTCATTTTCTGACGTGATATGATAATCTTGTAACTCGCTAATCCGGATAGCTGCAACTTCTCATTTCATGATTCAACTAACAAACATCATTTTTCTTTTTTCTTTTTTTGTCTCGTCAAATCTATAAATGTAAAAAGTTGTATACTCAATCACAAGAAATTCAATTAACAAATACTTCATCTTATTAGGAAATTGAATCCACAAATAGTGAGTAATATAGATATCAAAATTCTCATATCTCAGTCACCAATTCAAATAGTAATTCTAAGTCACCAATCATAAGCTATATATGCAACATAATTTCTCCAATCATAATTTACTTTCAATTCCAATCTTGCTCGTCCCTCGATTCATGCATTTAGTTTTACTTTTATCTTCAAACCAACTTAATATCAATCCACAAGTCAGAAAATTATTTTTGGTTACCAATCACTTCATTTTATATATTAATTTCATCTAAGAAATATCGACTGAAGATTTCTTTAAGTTATCAATTTTGTCACTCATAATCAATGATCAATCACCAAGAATTCATCAAGTCGAGTTCAACTAATATCCGTTTATTTATACTCATGGTCACTTCAATCAAGTCATCCGTAACTTCTATACTATCATTCGATCCACCAATAGTCCACAAATTAGTATCAATCGAGACAACAAAACTGGATGATTTTCAACAGTATTTCTAATTTCAGTAAGTGTTCTCCTTCTAAATACCCTATAGGCATTACTCATTAATTGTTCACTGGATTTTTTGTAAAACAATATTTTCATTTGGATATTTGTGATTGAATTTTCTGTGAAGGAATATTTTTTTTTTGTGCCCAATTGATGTAATTTTTAAGGGTCTTTTGTTGGAATTGATTTTGATGATCGAGAATTGTTCTTGAAGGATTAAGATAATATTAGATAAGGATTTGGGATAGTGAAACGGATGACCCGAAAAAAAATTAGGCAGTGTTTGGTTATGTTTTTAAACTTCTTTTTTTTATTTTAAACTCAAACTCAAATCCAAACTGCGTTTGGCAGCCTTCATCCAAAGATTTCTTTCCCAAAAGCGATTCTCAAAACCGAAGTTAAAAAGCTGTTTTCGGAAAGAAAAAAAATGCTCTCAGAGAGCATATTTCCAAAACTTTGGGCAGACCCCACCCCACCTAACCCCCTCACCCCACGATTCTCTCCTCCTTTACAATTCTCCCCCCCCCTTCCTCCTCTCCTCCACCTCCTTCTCGGGTGGCTCCCTAGCTTCTCCGGTCGGCTCTCCACCGCCTCCCCTTCCTCCTCTCCTCCACCTCCTTCTCCGGTCGGCTCTCCACTGCCTCCCCTTCCTCCTCTCCTCCACCCTTCTCCGGTCGGCTCTCCACCGCCTACCTTTCGTCCTCTCCTCCACCTGACTCTGGTGGTGGGGGTGGTGGAGGTGGCCCCTCACCGACTCCTTCCCCGGTCGGCTCTCCACGGCGTCTCCTGGACCCTCGCCGCCGATGGCCCCTCCCCGTGCCTCCTCTAGCTTCGGATTCGTCTACGACCTCGACCTCTCGGCCACCACCGGAATTCGGATTCGTCTTCGTTGGACACAGGGATAGAATTGAGTTGACATGAGAGAAAATCTTTTGTTGGACACAGGGATACAGAATGGACACAGGAACACAATTTAAAAAATCAGCTTCTAAAAATATTTTACCAAATAGAATCTTCAAAATTTATTTTTCAAAATTATTTTCCAGATGAAAGTAACCAAACACAAAATCAGAATTTCTATACTCAGAAAACAACTTTATAACTTCTCTCAGAAAACTGTTTTTCGAATAATATTTCAGAAAGACTATCCAAACGGACCCTTAATTTTATGGATCGCTTATGGAATGTTGTGGCTTGAATTGAATATGATTGAATTTTGAATTGCGTAAGAAGATCGACGGTGAAATTACAAGATAGTACGATCGAAAGTTTGATTGGAGGATTTGAGAATGACCATAAGAATGTAAAAATTGTATTGATCAACAATCTGAGATAGACAAGAACTAATTTGATCTTGAGTATTGATGAGTTAATTCTGTATCAGAGTCAAAACATTAACATTTGGTTGAACTAATTCGAGTTAGTGAATGGATGTTTCCTCGGTTATATTGAGGTATATCGAAATTGATAGACATTGATTCGATGATATTCAAGGATATAATTTAGGATTCTAAATTAATAAGATAAGGATGAAATAAGGAGATAAAAAATTTCAAGTAGGTTAGGGATTTGGAAAATATATATATGAAAATCTGGCAAGAAAATGGGACGAGTCAGAATTTAAGAACTTATAAGATTAAGATATCAAGGAATCATACTGCATTCAATAAACTGTATACTATACAATATATATTATGCCTATACCTTAAGCATGATATTGCTAGTAATAGCTTACCTAATAATCCTTCCAAGCCATATTTATATCTATGCTAATCCCACAAGACACTTTATACTCATTCTAAAATCGTAAATCATTATCGGCTATTGGCTACATGGACATTGTTTTCTTACTATCACAATCTATATAACAGTTCTAGATATATCCAATCACAGGTTTACTGATGTCGTCAAACTCGAGATCCTCAAGAAATTTTCTACAACCCTCTACTAGGCCATTCTAATAAAGATACTTGTCAAATATTCTTTGAATTACTTGATCTATATTTCATATCATGACTAAACTTTGATTCTAACCGAATATCATCCACATCATAATAACAATCTCAATTTAGGATTCTCAACTATATTGGAAAATTTCTTATCCTAGAGTTCTTCAATTTCTCAAACGAGATGTTTATCCATCAATATTATCCATATAATATTAATATGCTTAGGCTAAATTAAACCAATAATTTTATTCAAATACTCAAGTATTTTATCTTATATCATCCAATCCTTCTTAGAAAATCAATCAATCTTTTACCACCATATAACTAACCAAGCTAACTACATTATAATTTCAGTCTGTACCTCAATCCTTTGTTATAAAAGAAGCCAGCTAAACTCAAAATTATTCTTGTATTAATTCATTTGCTATCTTCCGAGAACTTTCAGTCGAAAATATAACTCATCAAGTGTGAATCTCCTTATTCCATGTGATCGGAACATGCCAAACGTCATTCTTGATCATCCGACAATTTCAAGATATTCAATATTGCCTTTACCATAAATGAATCCAAATCAACACCTGCATCCTATCCTAGGCTCTTTATTTTTATGAGACCTGCATGGGCCACCACTAAAAGACGTGTCACGTCCCGTTTCCAGAATACGGCGAGCCGAGTATGTAACATCATCCCCAGGCTACGCGACATACGAATACTCCAGTACCCATATTCGCGATTGTCGCCCGTAAGGTTCTAGGATAGGTTATCAAAGGTTATAATTGGCAAAATAAAATTAATATTGTCCAAATGAGCATTCTGAAACTATAAATTTGAAATGGACTATTCTACCCATTACAACTATTAACCCAATTATAATTATATATTTATATACCTGAATTGATGATAAGAAGATCTGATTTCAATATGATTGATTTCAATCGTCACATCTCGTTCTTGTTCTCCAACTTTTCTTCAATGTACAATAGCAGCTCCTTGGAAGTATGTCAACAAATCTAGTGAACAATACTAGGTCGTCAAACGACATGCAAGTCCTTAGTCAAAGACGAAAAAATAAAATAAGTAAATTGAGAATCACTGAGATGATCAGATTCTCGGAATTCCAAAGTAAAGAAATTGAGAAATTAATTCTGAGGGATTATAACGTTAACTTAAAATTTGACTCTGACTAGATCTCATTCTAGTGAATTTCCCTAGTGTTCGTCCTACGACTAAATCCTAATAATTCATAAATAACGACTACCGTCACAATCACAACAACCTAAATTCACTACCACAATCATAGTCAAGTTTCCCATATGATGATGTAGTTTAGAGAACACATTTGGATCACGATCATTCTCTATTTTTTCGACAATAATCCCATTTACCCGGGACAAGGTGGTGTCTGGATTGGGTACGGTGCCTTAGATCCGACCCCCCACATCTTGTGAGAAACTTGTATAGATTAAAATTTTAAATTTTGATTTTATTCTCGGAATTTACTAGACTATTCTCTGTTGGTGAGCTAGGCCTCACCCCCGACATCGCAAGGTCTTACAGATGCGGGACTACTGATCAGCTTTTTATGTTGTTATTGTATTGTAAGGATTTTGATAGACGTGATCCAGTTGTTCTCTCCCACCCTATGACGCAACTACAAACACAGACAATAGTCTATTGACTCCTATGTCTAATATCATATTCCAGCTCAATTACCATCTCGTATGTCAAAGACCATACGCCATACGGTAATATCTTGTTGGCAGGAGATTATCCAACTCATTACCATCTCGTGTGTCGGAACAACACGCCATATGGTAATAATCGTTGGCAAGGAATTGTTTAACTTATTTTACCATCTCGTGTGTCATAGACAACACACCATATGGTAATATCTTGTGACTAGGAAGCTGGATATAAACTTAGATTATTCAATTAGGTTTTCCTAATCCAGGAATTCTCTAACTTTGGCTAACTCCCAAAATTATTAAAAATTTCGGTAGTCTCCTTTGTATTTGTTGAACCAAAATTTTTACTATATATATATATATATATATATATATATATATATATATATATATATATATATATATATATATATATATATATATATATATATATATATATATATATATATATATATATATATATATATCAAATGACCGGGTACGCCGACCCCTTCGGTGGAGTAACTCTACACCGGTCACATGCAGTCAATATAGTGGATAAGAATTATATAAAACACAAAACTATGTTGTCCAGAATCCCAAACATGTATCATCTACTTGCAAATAGCATAATTCCTATCATATTAATCTGAATACCATCATATTATATATCGTTGGAAAGCTTATCAAATTTCTACGAAACACGTGTTTACACATTTTGGATTTGATAAAGTTTAATTGGTCAAAATTAGAATACAAAGCAGCTGTGTCCTTAAATTACAGAAATTGTTTCTAGCTTTCGACGATGATATTGTACGGATAATAATTCCTAATATATACATCTAGATACCACCATATTATATACCGCTGGAAAGCTTATCGAATCCTCTTCGATTTCTGTTCATACATATTCTCATTTTGATAGGGTTTAATAGGTCAAATCTGTCGTACAAAATTATGTATATACTGGATTCCTGATTCAATTCCAGAATTGTACACCTATGTTGTACGACCCATAACTTCTACCATATAAACTCAAACCCTATCGTATCATATATCGTTGAAAAGTTTATCGAGTCCTCTTTAATTCTCGTTCAGACATATTTCTATTTTAATGATATCTGCTAGATCAAAAATGATCTGAAAAATACTGTAAAATAAATTTCAGAATATTGTTCCAGAATTTTTTATCCATGTTGCACGGCATGTAGCTCCTAGTACATAAATCATAATACCATCATATTATATGTTTTCAGAAACAACGTCGAATTTTCTAGATAACTTGTTTAGACATATTTTTATTTTAGTAAAGTTGATTAGGTCAAAACAGTCTCACAATAAAACTGTGCAGGAAAAATTCCAGATTTACATTACTTGGGTGTAATACTTGTGCTATAGCTTCTACAACTCCAATAGAAATTATATGTAATTAATATAGGTAGGGGAGGACTTGCCTTGGTTCCTGGAATTAGATCTAGATTAGCTTTCCAACAAATTCTTAGATTTTTGGGGAAGTGGAAGAGAGGAGAGGTGTGGTGGTGGTGAAGTGTAGTGAAGAAAATGGAGAAGGAAGAAGAGTGGAAGGAAGAAATAAAGGAAGGAGATGATGGAAGGGGTTAGGTGTCATATGGGGGTTTCTCTTGTTCATGCACAAGTGCCACATGGCTTGGTGGTTGCCACGTATCCTTACATAATGCCACCTACCTTCAAATGATGACACCTAAGCTAATTGAGTTGGTAAATCAAAATATAATTGCAAAATTAAATCATGGACTTTCATGCAATATTCATATATGAAATAAATCTAATTAAATTATTAGATCCTTCTTATTATAGTAAAATATTAATACTTAATTAGAGAAGAAATATTAAGAAATGTATAAATAGTTAAAGTAAATTGAATAATTAGATACGACTATGACATCTATTGTCTCAATCATTCAAACGAGAAGCAGTAATAGAGAACATATAAGATAAAGCAGTAAGGCGTCCAAACGCCCAGTCAAAATGTTCTGGAGATCTGGCTTTACAAAACATAGCCAGATGATATAACAAGGTATACAAAATCGTTATCAGCTGCAGTCTGATTTAGTTACAATTATGTAAAAGCAAGTGCAAGACAATCCGACTAACATGTCGGTGCCAAGCGGCAAAAAGTAATGTAAGTAGTAAAACGAGCAGGGAAGCAAGGAACCCACTCGTATCCTCCAGCGGCCATGCTTCTAGTATTGACCATCTTGGGGGTAGAAGTAAACTCGATCCTCAGGAACTGGCTCTAAATCTGGTCATACAAAACCAGAGGGGTTAAACCCCAAATAGCAAGTACCACAAGGAAGCACGATATGCAGAAATAAAACAAGTAAGACGTAAATAAAGTATAGAAAATATTAGTGTCTGTTTTTGCTACTGGGGTTTACGTGACATCGTGACACTTCGAACCAACTCCCCAACCAAACAAGGATAGAAGTTGACCCGTCATGTCATGACATTTCGCTCACTTTGGTAGTTAACAGAATATGATACAGTGCACAGACAAATCAAATTAAAGCAGCAATACAACTACTACGGCTTGCTAACTGTAATTTCCAAGTTATCTTGGAAAGATGTATTATGGAATTCCTCAGTTCTTACCATGTACAAGCAAGGCTAGTCGATTCATAATCAATTGCGACAATCATGAATTACACGGGTTCTTATCAAGACATCCGTCAACAATATTGTAGAAATATTAACAGATACCACTCCCTGCCCGTGTGGCATATTTGCAGTATTCGCAGGGACCAGCCGACATGTCGGGACACTATTTGTCCCAAAGATGACCGTCATATAAGAACTCGAGAATTCATTTCTCTCCATGCAATAGTTATTTTATGTTACTTAGTTGTCCCTACGTTAATTGAAATCATATGCTGTGGGTCATGATCATTCTGAATGAGTACATCCGTACCGGGTACGATATACATAACTCTACAATGATACCAGTGCAGTTAAGTTGTAGGTTTTACATAGCGTAATACAGCAAACAAACCTAGCCACGGGATAATCATGTCTTGACTGTAAGATACACGTGCTGATTTTGTAATAAGAAAATATTTACCAGTGCATTAGCACATACTCAATATTGCGTGAATTGAAAGTAGTTGCATAATTGGAAATATCAGCACGAGTTCACATGTCAATAATCGGGGTCGGCTAGTCAGTCGTAATAGTTTACTGTATAAACAGGAACGTGTCTCATTCAATTCAATATGTCGACTAGCCAGTCCCTTAGTTCCAAATATAGGAATACGTGATCAATGTCCAATCAATATAACAATGGTACGATTGTGAATGGCACGAGCAATGAATGGTGCGAGCAACAAATGGTGCAAGCAACAAATGGTGCAACAACAATTGGCACAAACAATGAATGGTGCGCGCAACAAATGGTGCACGCAATGAATGGTGCACGCAACAAATGGTACACGCAGCAAATGGTGCACGCAATGAATGGTGCACGCAGCAAATGGTGCATGCATCAAATGGTGCATGCAATGAATGGTGTATGCAACAAATGGTGCACACAACAAATGGTGCACATAGCAAATGGTGCACACAGCAAATGGTGCACACAATGAATGGTACAGCAGTCAATTGGCACAGACCATGAATGGTGCAGCAGTCAATTGGTGCAGACCACTAATGTGCAACAGTCAATTGGCGCAGACCACGAATGGTGCAGTAGCTCAAGAACTCGAAAACCTATGAAATACCAAAACTTTAAACGATCATAACTTTTAATCTATAAGTCAAAATGAGATGAAAAAAATGCAAACTTGCTTAAAATTGGACCCTCTTGAACATAGAACCATTTGTTTCCAAAGAACAACAAGTTTTGAAGATCAAAACCCCATATTTGTCAAAGAACTCATTTTTCTTCAAAGTAATTAAAACACAAGAAAACGAAATTTAAATGCTACGGCCACAACATTAATCATGCTAAGAATGAAAATAGAAAGAGAATAGAACAATAAAATTAAAGTTTGAGGAATTCCTTTAAATTTATACAAGATGTACTTGCCTCTCTTAAATGGCTAGGGTTTTAGTGGAAGAGAAATAAATGAGAGTGAATGAGGAGAGAGAGAGAGAGAGAGAGAGAGAGACAGACAGAATGCGTGGTATATATACCAAGCCCAAGTAATCTCCACCATTCATTCCTCTCCACTCAATCTAAGCCATTCATCCCTTTTCATGATGAACCAAGCCAAACCAAGTTGGTTCAACATGAACCGAAATGAACCAAGAGCTAGGCAAGAGCAAAAAATAAAATGCAGAAAAATATTAGCAGGTAATTACAGGAACTAAATGGAAAATAAATGTATAACAAATACTAAATAAATACAGGCAAGCAGTACACGTATTAAAATATGTATTCCGGAAATGGGTAGTGACATCTCTACCCTCCTTAGAAAAATTCGTCCTCGGAATTTCAAATCCAAGCAGGCTAGAAATATCAGGGCTAGACTAAGATAACTACAAGCAATTCTAGCAAGCAAGCGATCATCCTAAAATATCAATAGCAAGCAATCAATCTATATTATCAATCTACGACACCAAGCAATCTCTACCCATAGGGTGATAAGCATGAAGAATCAAGACAATCAAGGTATACATAATGAAATATACTTTGTGAGTCAAATATGTGCGAATACCGTGATCGGATATCATCCTCACGTTCCCACGTTGACTCTCCTAAGGAGTGATGGCCCCAAGCAACACGTACAAGGCTAATTATTCGGTTCTAAAGTATCTTCTCCCTTCGGTCCAAAATGGACACAGGCTGCTCCTCGTAAGACAGATTGGTACCAACAACCAGCTCAGAATGATCGAGGACATGGCTTGGGTCTGATACATACCTACGGAACTGAGATACATGAAACACGTCATGAACCTCTCGTAACGAAGGCATAAGGGACAAACGATAAGCAACATCGCCTACCCTATCAGGGATAACGAATGGGCCACGTATCGCGGACTCAACTTTCTGTGAACCCCGAATCTAATGACTCCACGGGTAGGCAAAATTTGCAAGAACACGTGGTCACCAGCAAAAAATTCTAATGGCCTATGATGCTGGTCTGCCCAATGATGATGCCGATCTTGTACAATCCAAAGTCGCTCTCTAATCCCTTTAACAAATTCAAACCGTCTGGACAATCATCTTTGGGCCTAACATCTTTCTCTTCTCAATATTATCCCATGCTAGCGGAGATCTACCCTTCTTACCATACAGTGCCTCGAATGGTGCCATCTGAATACTTGCTTGATAACTGTTGTTGTACGAGAATTCGACTAAGTGCAGATGACTCTCCCAGGATCCTCCAAAATCTAGGGTACAAGCTCGCAACATATCTTCTAAAGTTTGAATTGTTCTTTCTGATTGCCCGTCCGTCTGTGGATGATAAGCCGTACTGAATCTTAACTTGGTACCCAGGCTCTGATGTAAACTCTTCCAGAAATGTGACATAAAATAGGTCTCTTTATCTGACACAATACTGACAGAAACTCCATGCTGCCTGACTATCTGTTGCATATACAACTCTGCCAGCTTCTTTGTAGATTGTTCTACTCTAAAATATAGAAAATGTGCCACCTTTATAAGCCGATCCATTATCATCCAATAGCATCATTACCATTTGGTGATCTCGATAAACCGATCACAAAGTCCATTGTGATGTGCTCCCACTTTTATTCTGGGATAGGAAGCGGTTGTAGTAATCCTGCCAGCCTCTGTTGTTCTGCCTTCATTTGCTGACATATTAAGCAACGAGAAATGAATCTAGCTATCTCCCTCTTTATTCTATTCCACCAGAAGTGTTGCTTGATATCTTTATATATTTTGGTGCCTCCAGGGTGTATAGAATACTGAGAATTGTGGGCCTCTGTCATAACCTCCTGTCTGATATCTCCACTTGGCACACATAGACGTGATCCAAATCGAAGTGTTCCATCCTCATGAATTTTTATCTCCTTCCTGAGTCCTGACTCACATTCTGTCCTAAGCTTCTGAATCTTTGGGTCCTGTGCCTGAGCTGCCTTGATCTTGTCTACTAAGTCGGATTGAACTTGTAAGCTTGCCAGAATTCCTACGTCATTAGGAAGTATAACCTTGATGCCCATCTCTTGAAAATCTTTTAGAATGTGCTTCTGTGATGTGAACATAAATGCGTCGCCTCTCCTGCTGAGAGCGTCTGCTACTATATTTGCCTTGTCTGGATGATACTGAAGCTCCACGTCGCAATCTTTGATAAACTCTAACCATCTTCTCTGTCTTATATTCATCTCATTCTGAATAAAAATATACTTCACACTTTTGTGGTCTGTGAATATATCCACACGATCACCGAGGTAATGCCTACATAACTTCAAAGAAAATATTATTGCTGCAAACTCCAAGTCGTGAGTTGGATAATTCTTCTCATGGTCTCGAAGTTGCATTGACGTGTACACTATCACCTTTCTATGCTGTATTAGGACACATCCAAGTTTTTCTTGATGTGTCATAGTATACAGTGAAACCTTCGGGTCCAACTGGTAATGTAAGAATAGGTGCCAAAATCAACTTCTGCTTCAAGTTTCCAAATGATGCCTGACACTCTGCCGACTAGACAAATAGTACATCCTTTCGTGTCAAATGGGTCATGGGTGCTGAAATTCTTGCAAAGTCTGATACGAACTTTCTGTAATATCCTGCCAATCCCAAAAAACTTTGCACATCTGCTACGGTCTTAGGAATTGGCCAACTTTCTACTACTTCCACTTTCTTGGATCCACTGCTACTCCAGCCCCTGATATGATGTGCCCCAAGAATGAAATATGATCCGACCAAAACTCACACTTACTGAGCTTGGCGTATAACTGGTTCTCTCTCAGAACCTGTAAAATTTTTCTAAGGTGATCTTCATGCTCTTCTTCACTTGCTGAGTATACGAGAATGTCGTCGATGAACACTACGACAAATTTATCTAAGTATGGCATAAAGATGCGGTTCATCAAATCCATAAAAATTGCTGGAGCATTGGTCAAACCAAACGACATAACTAAGAATACGTAATGCCTGTATTTTGACCTGAATGCTGTCTTGGGAATATCTTCTTCTCGAACTCTAACTTGATAATATCCTGACCAAAGATCTATCTTGGAGAAAACTCTTGCTCTGCTCAACTAATCAAACAACTCGTCGATCCTTGGTAATGGGTACTTGTTCTTCACTGTTACCGTGTTAAGCTTTCTGTAGTCAATACACAATCTTGTTAACCCATTATTCTTTCCTACAAGTACCACTGGTGCCGTCCATGGTGATTCGCTGGCTCGAATGAACTTCTTCACTTTCAGTTCTTATATGTGCTGGTATAACTTGGCATGCTCTAAATCCGATATTCTGTAAACTTGATCAGAAATCGGTTTAGTTCCAAGTGTCAATTCTATGCCGAACTCAATATCTCTTACAGGTGGTAGACCTAGAAGTTCTTCAGAAAATACGTCAAGAAACTCTTCAACTACTTTCGGGACTTGAACTTCTTCCAATGCCGCTACGACTCCTTCTTTTGTTGGTCTGCCTCTGATTTGACTAAGGTAAGCTGCTCCATGCCTGGAATATTAAAAGATACACTCCCTCTATAGCATATATTGTTGTATGACTGTCTTTCAGCCAGTCCATGCCCAAAATAACGTCAAAATTACCCATAGGAAATTCTATCAACTTGGCGGGTAAGGATCGCCCGCATACTACGACTTGACACGCTAACACGCTAGAATAATTCTACTAACTCCTACGAGCCCATTACCATTGAGTATATTCAATCTCTCTGGCAATATCTCGAATTCCAATCCTAGTCGTGTCGCAAATCATGCAGATATAAATGAATGTGATGCTCCCGAATAAAATAATGCTACCGTGGGATATGAGGCGACGAGAATGTTACCTGCCACAACATCTTCCGTGCCAATGCCTCTTCCAAGGACAAGTTGAATGCCTGTCCTCGACCTCCTTGTTGGTTCCCATGATGCGGCCTATACTGGTGTTGCTGCTAGCCTCTGCCTTGGTGATGCTGGGGTGGTCTATGTTGTTGCTGCTGTATCGGTGGTCCCTGCTGCCGAAACATCTGAGCCTGCATCATCAAAGGACGTTGTGCCAACAGTCTCACTACTACCGTTGGTCCTCGATACTGGCCTGCCCCTAGTACTGACAGTACAGTAAATTATTGTACAAGCCCTCATGGCCTTAAATTCCTAGGACATGTGGAAACCCGATGATTTGAACTCCCACATATCAAATACTGTCCGTTTAATGCCCGACATACACCTCTAGTGTGCCCTGCTTTTCCACAATAGGTGCAGCCCGTTGGGGGTTGCTGGTTCTTCCTCGGTTGTTGTTGTTGTTGTCTTGCTAGTGGTGCTAGCCCTCGCATTGCCACATCGTGAATGCAAATGCCGGGGGATGTGCTGTTACTCGGGGTGTTGCTCCCCCTTCTCCTTTAATCTGATTGTGAGACCTCTTCTGGCCTCCAGCTCTTGATGTCATCCTCTAGATGGTGATCTCATGCCTTCAGGGTGCCGTCAATACGTTATCGAAAGTCTGGTAGTTGTGCCCCTCTATCAGTTGCAAGAGTTTAAGATGAAACCCTTGCTGAAACCTCATAGCCCTCTGGCCCTCCGTTGCTACCATCTCCGGGTAAACCTACTCAGTCTGCAGAACTCCACTACATAAGCATCCATTGTTTTACCAGCCTGATTGAGGTTGATAAACTTCTGTTGTAGCTCAAACTATGCCACAACTCCATAGTATTTCGTCTTGAATCTCGTAGTAAAATCATCCCAAAAAATAGGGAATCTGGTGCCCAGTTCCTCTGATTCCCACAAATCACGTGCGAGATCCTGAAGTAACAGCTTCACTTGATCCACTTGTTCTTCAGCTGGAACCTTAGCCGCTGTCAGAATAGCCTCGATGTCCTTAAGCTATGCATCCGCTGAAATAGCATCTATCGTGCCTTCGAACGTCGGGGGTTGTACTTGCAGAATTCGGTTGATGCCCCCGAATCAGCACTCACTCCTCTTTTCAGAGTCGTCTGCAATCCTTGGTTGAGTAATACATTTTTCTCTTGCAGTTGAGTGTGCATGTGCTGCTGGGCCAACATATGATGTTGCTGGGTAGCCATCATCCCTCTTATAATTTCCATAAGAGTTGGTGTGTCTACTGCCATAGGGGTGGGTGGAACTATTGGTGGTGTTGGAAGCTCCGGATACTGCGGTCCGACTGCTGGTTCCACTATCACCTCTTCTTGGATGTGCTCTTGAGGTAGCACTGGCCTTTGTTGCTGACCAACATGGTCCTGCTGTTCGTGTTGTCCTTGTTGTTGATGTCCAGCTCTGACAGATGCAGACGAAGAGCCCCTAAGAAAAGGGTCAAGAGAACAATCAAACGACCGGACATAAAATCAATGAAGTCAAATGATACTGGAATGTCAAGCTAGGATCGAGAATAACGAATCATAAGATCAAGGGAAAACATGTGTGATTGAGACATCCTATAAATCAAAACACCCTACAAGTCTGAAATTAGATCTGCATGGGCCACGACTAAAACCCTGTCACGCCCCAGATCCAGAATACCGGAGGGCGGAGGAATGACTTAGCCAGCTACATATTACGGGTAGATGAATACCATATAATATGATCAATGCTGTCTACAAGACAAGAGGTGCATACTACATACATGTCTCACTAGGGTTACTCAACATCTATTGTCTCAATCATTCAAACGAGAAGCAGTAATAGAGAACATATAAGATAAAGCAGTAAGGCATCCCAAATGCTCAGTCAAATTATCTGAAGATCTGGCTTTACAAAACATAGCCAGATGATATAACAAGGTATACACAATTGTTATCAGTTGCAGTCTGATTTAGTTACAATTATGTAAAAGCAAGTGCAAGACAATCCGACTAACAGGTCGGTGCCAAGCGGCAAAAAGTAAAGTAAGTAGTAAAACGAGCAAGGAAGCAAGAAACCAACTTGTGTCTCCAGCGGCCATGCTTCTAGTATTAACCATCTTGGGGGTAGAATAAGCTGGATCCTCAGGAACTGGCTCTAAATCTGGTCATGCAAAACTAGTGAGGTTAGACCCCAAATAGCAACTACCACAAGGAAGCACGATATGCAGGAATAAAACCAGTAAGAAGTAAATAAAACATAATAAATATTAGTATCAGTTTTTGCTATTGGGGTTTATGTGACATCGTGACACTTCGAACCAACTCCCCAACGAAATATGGACAGAAGTTGACTCGGTATGTTATGTCATTCCGCTCACTTTGGTAGTTAACAGAATAAGATACAGTGCACAGTCAATCAAATTAAAGCGACAATACAACTACTACGGCTTGCTAACTGTAAGTTCCAAGTTATCTTGGAAAGATGCATTATGGAATTCCTCAGTTCTTACCATGTACAAACAAGGCTAGTCGATCCGTAATCAATTGCGCAATCATGAATTACATGGGTCCTTATCAAGACATCCGTCAACAATATTGTAGAAATGTAAACAGATACCACTCCCTGCTCGTGTGGCAGATTTACAGTATCCGCGGGGACCAGCCAACATGTCGGAACACTACTTGTCCCAAAGATGACTGTCATGTAAGAACTCGGGAATTTCATTCCTCTCCATGCAGTAGTTATTTTATGTCTACGTTAATTGAAATCACATGCCGTAGGTCATGATCATTCTGAATGAGTACATCTGTACGGGGTACATATGCATAACTCTACAACAATACCAGTGCAATTAGGTTGTAGGTTTTACATAGAGTAATGCAGCAAAGAATCCTAGCCACGGGATAATCATGCCTTGACTCTAAGATACACGTGCTGATTTTGTAATAAGAAAATATTTACCAGTGCATTAGCACATACTCAATATTGCGTGAATTGAAAGTAATTGCATAATTGGAAATATCAGCACGAGTACACATGTCAATAATCAGGGTCGGCTAGTCAGTCGTAATAGTTCGCTGTATAAACAGGAACGTGTCTCATTCAATTCAATATGTTGACTAGCCAGTCCCTTAGTTCTAAATATAGGAACGCATGATCAATGTCCAATCAATATAGCAATGGTGTGACTGTGAATGGCGCGAGCAATGAATGGTGCGAGCAACAAATGGTACAAGCAACAAATGGTACAACAACAATTGGCACAAACAATGAATGGGGCACACAACAAATGGTGCACGCAATGAATGGTGCACGCAACAAATGGTGCACGCAACAAATGTTGCACGCAACAAATGGTGCACGCAGCAAATGGTGCACACATTGAATGGTGCACGCAATGAATGGTGTATGCAGCAAATGGTGCACGCAACAAATGGTGCATACAATGAATGGTGCATGCAATGAATGGTGCAACCGTCAATTGGCGCAGACCACGAATGGTGCAGCAGTGAATTGACATAGACCACGAATGGTGCAGCAGTCAATTGGCGTAGACCACGAATGGTGCAGCAGTCAATTAGCGCAGTGCAACAGTCAATTGGTGCAGACCACGAATGGTGCAACAGCTCAAGAACTCGAAAACCCATGAAATACCAAAACTTCAAATGATCATAACATCTAATCTATAAGTCAAAATGAGATGAAACAAAAAGCAAACTTGCTTAAAATTGAACCATCTTGAACATAGAACCATTTGTTTCCAAAGAACAACAAGTTTTGAAGATCAAAACCCCATTTTTCTCAAAGAACACATATTTTTTAAAGTAATTAAAACACAAGAAAACAAAATTTAAATGCTACGGCCACAACATTAATCATGCTAAGAATGAAAAGAGGAAGAGAATATATAGATAATAAATTAAAGTTTAAGAAATTCCTCTATATTTATGCAAGATGTACTTCTCTCTCTTAATGGCTACGGTTTTGGTGGAAGAGAAATAAATGAGAGTGAATGAGGAGAGAGAGAGAGAGAGAGAGAGAGAGAGAGAGAGAGAGAGAGAGAGAGATGAGTGGTATGTATGCCAACCCCAAGTAATCTCCACCATTCATTTCTCTTCACTAAATCTAAGCCATTTATCCCTTTTCATGATGAACCAAGCCAAACTAAGTTGGTTCAACATGAACCAAAATGAACCAAGAGCTAGACAAGAACAGAAAATAAAATACAGAAAAATAATTAGCAGGTAATTACAGGAACTAAATGCAAAATAAATGTATAACAAATACTAAATAAATACATGCAAGCAGTATTCGTATTAAATATGTATTTCGGGAATGGGAAGTGACAATAGGTTACCAGCGGGAGGGGGTTCTGTCTGGCGGAAGAGAGAGGTGGAGCTGGTTACTGAGGTCCCTGGCGACGAAGTTCGATAAGTCCCAGGGTGGCGACGGCTGTGCGGAGGCTAGCGCCGGATCTAGGCTGCCTTGTCCGCTGCGGTCAGGGGTGCGGAGGAATCGCGCTTGAGGTGACCCACCCGGTCGATGGTGGAGAGTACAAGCGGAGGTGAGGTGCCTTGGCGGCAGCGCGAGGGGCGGCCTAGCGGAGATAGGTAAGGGGCATGTGGTGCTATGGTATTTTTGTTATTATTTCTTTGGTTGTGGGTGATGGCCGGGTATTTGTCGGGGCGAAAGGTTTAGGCGTTGGTGTCTAGTCGGGCGCGGTGGTGGTGCTACCAGGTCAGAGGATGGTGGTCCACACGGTGGCTGTGGTGGTGGAGATGGGCGAGTAGAGTCAGTGGCGAGGGTTGACCGAATTTTGGTGTGCATGTGACAGAGGTGTAGGTTGATGGGGATGCTCGATGGGGTACGATAGGGATGCTCGATGGGGTCCTGGAGGCGATGGACAGGAGAACAGTTTGGAGGCTGATCGTCGTGGTGATATGGTTTTGGGGGAGATGTCGGGGAAGAATGGTTGGTGGTGGTCGAAGACCGATCGGGGAAGAAGTGAGTCAGGAGATGGTAGCAACGAGATTCTGGCAAGACGACGGCTATGGTTAGGTTAGGATTAGGGAGAGTTGTAATTGGTGTCGTCGTGTCCGGACACGAATGGTGGATAATGTATATATAAAAAGATAATTTATTGAAAAGACACCCGGGGTCGGACCTGAGACCGTCCCGGCTGACACGAGAATTGTAGATACCGACACGGTGCACACTCCTGGTGGAGAAATTTGTGAAATAATTTATGAAGGAAAAGCATATGTAGGCTCCCCTATATATAGGGGTGGATCTCCTAGTTTGATAATGTCACGACCCGATCCCAAGTTAATGGGTCGAACCGGACCATGCCCAGCCTGCACCGTGGTGAGACGGCGGCAGTAAGCTGTTCCATTACAGGTATTCACAACAACACAAGTACATTTGTCACAACTGTTCTATTCGGAAATTTGAAACTTCATTAAATAAATATACAGAAGTACAACTGTGAAAGGAAATGCTGAAATAAAATACAAGATCCAAATAAAGAAGAAAATACAGAAAGGAAAGACTATCTAAACATCTGGTTCAATAGTCCCTGGATCGACGTCCTCCAGAGACGGCTCCGGTATCGTCGCAGGGTAGAGAACCGGGTCATAATAGCTATTATAGTATAGCTCGTCATCCACAGTGTTATCTAAAATGTTGTCTCCAGTCAGGAGGGAGCAAAGTACAATTTATGCTAATTAAACAGTTAAATAAGAAATAGAATCATGCAGTTCTAAACAGTTTTAAAACAGGTTTGTTACAGTAGAAATTAGTGATTTGAATAGGTAATGACATATGACCGGCTTGGGTTTGTTACAGTAATGGATAAGGGGTTTTGTTACAGTATGGTCATAATCATTACGCTATTCCCCAGTCCCCCGCTATTCCCCAGTCCCCAGTAGTTACAGTAGTTACAGTACAGTACTCTCGGTGAGAGTTTCGTGTTTGAGACGTGGTTTAGACATGCAGTAAAACGATTAAATAAATAACTGTAAACTAACACAAACTATACTTGCCTCAATTGAATGACTGGAAAGACAGGTTGATACCGAGGAGGAACGTCAGGTACGACTTCGAGTTCCTACAGTTGAGAACTCGACTTAGATTCCTGAATAACCAGACTAAATGTGCTAGTTGCAATCTCTAGTAGTCATGTCCTAGTCAGGTTTTAAGTTGTATTAATCTACAGCTAACGTTTACGTCGCAACTACGTGCGTTTGATTTAGCTGGTTAATTGGATTATTTGGAAATAACACGAGAATCAATTTAACTTTGAAAAACTTTGTATTTTCGTAATATATTTAAAAATACAGTTTTCTTTTAGTGATAAATCGTGAACTAGTTATTTACTAATATTTTATCCATTTTAAATAAATTCATAATTAATCAGTAAATTACGCTCTAATCTACGATTATACGTCTAATCATAAACCATCCAAGATCACATCCACCAGAAAATAAAATAAAACTACGCTACACAATACAATGGCACAGCTAATCATCCTAGGGTGGGCTTATGTCCTGTACAATTATCTTTTACATCAAATAAGAGAAAAATGACTTAATTAATAAATAAGTGCAGTAATTAAATAACTATAAAATAGCCTAAATATTAAATAAAATAATTAAAAATGAAAGCTAAGAGTCTCAGACTCAGTCCATTCCTCAAAATCCAGCTAATACCACAACGCCCGGTCGGACCGGTGCGTTTGCATTTCGCCAGGGCCCACAGACCGGTACGGTCATCGCCCGAAAAATCAGTTTAAAATTTATTTCCGAAAAACCAATTTTGAAATCAATTAAATATAGTTTTTTTGTAAACATTTGGGCAACACTTCCTCTATTTCGGGACAAACCCAAAACTGGGAAATACGCCACAGAAAACCTGTAATTGTTCCAACCAATAATAATCCCAAAATATATCTACCGAAATAATTTCCAACACCACCAGAAATAATTCTCAATCCACAGAACTTCCCGAAATATTCGGGAATCCCACAATCAAACCAAACCACACAAAACCCAGCAGATAAAATCACAGAAATATGCTAACGCAGTAAACCGAATAAATACACAGCTAACCGGATTTCCCAAAGGGAAACCGGGGACCGATTCTCATCACGGACTCTACGGGAGGGACGAACTACTGTGATTAACAAGGGTTTACCAGATTCCGTTGGCGGGGAGCCGCGGGAAAAACTTGGGGAAAAACTGAAACGAAGTTCGGACAGCAGGAACTCCACGAATCCGGACAGCAGAGCTTCGTGGGTCCGGACAGCAGAGCTTCGTGACAACAGGGTCGGCCACACGCAGAAAAATGCGAGAGAGGGTCTGGCCGGTGGGGATCTCGCGGCGGCGGGGGAGCCGCGCGCAGGGTCGCGCGGAGGCGGCAACACGCCGGAAGGGGCTCGCTGGACGGGGCGGCTCGGGGTGGCCGGAGGCGCGGCTAGGGCAGCCTCGCCGGAGAAGAGGGGCGCGCACGGCGGCGCGGGGGCCGGGGGTCGCACGCGCAGGGAGGGCGGTGCTCGGCGCGGAAAAGAGCGCGGTCGGCGGAAGCCTTCGCCGGGGAAGGGTTTCGCGCCACGGGAAAGGGGGTTAGGGCTCGGAAGGAGATGGGGAAAGAAGAGGGTTTGCTGTGAAGCTTCCTTCTCCAGAGAAGAGAGGGAACAATAATGAGTGAACGAGAGAGAGAGTTTGAGAGAATAGACAGGATGTTCTGTGAGTGTTGTGAGGAGTTCTCTTCTGGTGAGTTTGAGAGAACGTGGGAAGAGAAGTAGTTAAAAGGAGAAGTTTGAGTAACGTTGGGGAACGTGTGGTGAGGGAGGTTTACAGGGAGAGAGAATAGGGGGCTTGACCAAAACGTGGTGATGGGGTGCTGGACCAGCTGACCGAGATTATTATATACATATTTTTTTTTAAGTTATGAACCAAGACAAAAAAATCCAGGTTTGGAAAGAAATGGAAAGAAATGGCCTCGGGCCTGGGTCTGGGCTCGGACTCGGGTCTGGGTCCGAAAACAAAAAGCCAAGTTGTTATATATTTTTTTTAAAAAACCTTTTTCACCCAAAAATAATTAATAGTAATATTAATATAATAATAATAATTTTGAAATATTATGAAAACACTAATTAATTAATTATCTGCAAATTATGGGTTTCACAATCTTCCCTCCTTAGAAAATTTCGTCCTCGAAATCTAAAGTAAGGTAGGAAAGACAAACATGTACGGGTACTGCGCCCGTAACTCAGGTCCAACTATAAGGATTTCCAAGGCAGTCGTGGATGAGACGGTTTAGGAACAAGTTTTATTTATGATATCATCCACGCAGAAAAAATACAAAAGCAAACCAAAGTACACGAGGTTGATCAGACCATCATGCACCGGTCCTGATTAGACAATATTAGTGGGTGCACCCAATAAAATATCGTCATGATCAAGCTTGATTTAAAAAGATAGCTTGCAAAACTAGGCTAACTTAGCAGCATTAGTCAAATTTAGAACGGAAAAAGAAAGGATAATGAATAGGAGTTTAAGTGATGGCTCAAATTCTGATTACTTCTCATCTCTGACTACTCTTGCAACTGGTTTCTCTGGCTCTGAAAGGTTGAGTCCAATCTTTAGCTCTGAATTATCCAATATGTGACTCGGATCCAGAATGTAGCGTCTGAGCTGTGACATAGAAGACGTTGCACACCCTCAAGATTAGCTGGTAGAGCTAACTGGTACGCTACTTCCAACTCGTCTTAAACTTCAAATGGCCTGATGTACCTGGCCTCAATTTCCAGCTCCGTCAAAACTGATTGTTCCTCTGATAGGAGAAAACTTCACCAAAAGCAATTTGGTCTTCCCAAGACCTACCAAAAATCCAAGACGCAAAATCTCTATACATCTTCAAGCGTCTGGATTGACCTCTCTGATTGCTCGTCCCGCGGTACTCCATGAGTCCGGTAGATGTGCTTCCCGTAAAATGCTGCCCACTTCTTAGTGGATAAACCAACTTGAAGGAAAATAAAGTGTGTTGACTTAGTCAGTCGGTTTACTATAATCCAATTGGTATTCTTCCCTCCTTGGAATCAAGGCAAACCTAACACATAGTCCATCGTTATGTGCTCCTACTTCCGGTCCGGAATGCCCAACGACTGTAGAAGCCCTGCGGTCTCTGTCGACTAGCCTTCACTTGTTAACAAATAAAATATCTAACCTCAATTCTGAATACATCCTTCTTCATTCCATACTACCCAATAATAGTACGCATATACCAATACGTATTGCTAGGATGTATGGAATACTGGTGCGCTTCTTGCATTAGTTCGTTCCTCAGTTCGCCAGATAGTACAAAAAGCCTCGTACCATTATTCAGAGTTCCAATGCTGATTAATTTAGAAACCCTCAGGTGTTCCTGCCAACACTTGAGCTCTAAGCCTGCAAAGTGCCTCGTTTTGAAACTACGTTCTCTTGATTTTTATCCCTCAGTCTCGAACTTCATCAATACTGAATCAGCATCAGCATCGCTCCGTCCTTCTATCTCCAGGTAGTATAACCTCCAGTCCAACTTCTCGATGTCTTCTAACAGGTGCTAGTCCTTGGTTAAGAACTTTGCCATCAGTATCGACCAAGTGCATCAGCAACCACATTAGCCTTACCTGAATGGTACTGCAGGTTGATATCGAAATCCTTCATCTGCTTCAACCATCTTCTTAGTCTAACATTCAGCCCTTCCTGAGTGAAGACATATTTCAGACTTTGGTAGTCCGTACATATTTTCACTCCCTTTCCATAAAAATCATGCTTCCAGCTTCAAAGTAAGATAATTGCAGCAATTCAAATTAGGTGTGGGATGATTCTTCTCATGAGTCTGTAGTTGCCTACATGTGTAAGCGATTACTTTCCCATGTTATTGAAGAACGTAACCCAGTCCTTTTCCAGAGGCATTACTGTAAATTGAGAACCCACCGGTTCCTGCGGGTAGCGCAAGGATTGGTGTAGTGGTAAGTCTCTTCTTCAGCTCCTCAATGCCGACTGGCAAACTTTTCGTTCAGATGAACTCTTCATTCTTCCAAGTGAGCTTCGTCATCGGCTCAGCAATCTTGGCGAAATCCTTCACGAACTTCTGATAATAGCCAGCCAAGTTCAAGAAACTTCCGAATTGAACTTGGGTATACCACTTTTCAACAGCAGCTATCTTCCATCGAAATTTCTTCTCTTGACAACATGGCCAAAAGTCCACCTTGTCAAAATCCACGTTCAGATAACCTACTATAAAACTTCTTTTTCCTCAAAGTTTTCAAAACTTCCTCAAGTGTGTTTGCAAAAACAAAAGTATAGAACTTTATTGATACAAACTGTAATAAAGATTACAAGAATTCTGGGAAAATTACAACTGTAGGAATCCAATCTCGATGATGATTGCTTTATCCCTTGGACGATGTGAACTTTGAAGACGAAGCCTTTGAAGTTGAAAACAACTCAAGAAAACTGAAGGCGAAAGCCTCGGAAGTTGAAGACAAGAGTCTCGGAAGAATGCAGCAGCACTTTGGCAAGAACTCCTGAACTCTCTAATTTCTGATCTCCGATCTTGATCCCCCTGAATGAAGACTTGAAACTCTATTTATAGAGTTCTGGAAATAACTAACTTTCAGTTATTTTGGACTGCGCATGATGATTTGCGCAGCATTGGTTTGCGCAACATTGATTTGCGCAGATAGTTACTGGATCGTGGGCCGACTATCGTGGACACATGGCATGATTTGATAGAAATGCGCATGATCGTGCATAAACAGTTGCCACGTAATGAACAATTGATGGCATGAATGCCACGTGTAACTTAACAGTTACATTTGATAGAGTGCGCAGAGTTGAATTGCGCATACATGATTTGTGCAGACTCAAACTGCGCAGCATTGGTTTGCGCTGCCAGCTGTCAGCCGCCCTCGAGCACTGTGCGGCGCAAGAAACGAACAGACTCCTTGTTATTCGTGCTGTCAGTTGTCAGAAAAGATTTGATTTGATTTAGTAATGATGACTTCTGCCACGTCAGCTTGCGCAATCGGTTGTTTGCGCAAAGCAGTGTGCGCAATCGGATTGCTGCGCAATCTGTTGTCTGCGCAATTCATCAAAATGATGGGTTTCTTGATTTCTTGACTTTGTTGATTGATGCAACTTGATTTTTTAGGACCTACAAGACCCCCTTCAAAGTTTTCGAAAGTTGATTTGATTCAAAGTTTCGAAATACTTTGAATTTTTGCATTTTTGAATCAAGTTGCGCATGATGATGAGCTGTCTGCGCAAAGCGAAGTGCCCCCAATTTCAGGCGCAATACATGGCAGCCGTTTCGTATTTCGAAAGCTATAAATAGCCTCTTTTCACTTTCATTTTTACTTTGCATCCGTTGATCTTTTGAGAGAAATTCCCCCGAACCCTTGCTGTCCTCCTTCTTCGACAAACAATGGCCCCCCGACGATCCTCCACCGCCGCCGCCGCCGCGAAAGGCAAAGCTCCGGCCGAGTCTTCATCCAGGACTGCGCGACGAGCCTCTCGTCACGAAGCTGCACTGCCCGCTCTGAGAGGTTGTTTAACCGATCGAAAACCCTTTTTAGGGTGTTTTGACTTCCTTTGATCTTCGAAACTCATTTCTTTTTAGAGATGAGTTCATCTTGCGCCATCCTTTTTAGGATTTTTGGTTGCATAAATAGTCAGTCTTCATTTTTATGAAAACTGTAATCCTGCGCAATCTATCGAATTGCGCTGACAGAAAGTCAGCGCAATCAATTGATTTGCGCTGAATGTCAGCGCAATCGATTGGTTTGCGCACCCTATTATGATGCGCAAACTAATCTTGCGCAATCCATGTTAGCGCAATCTGAGGATTGTGTACTCTTCTGTTTTGCTTGTCTGAAAAATAGAGTTTTTTGATTTGTACTGATCTTTATCTGTCTTTGATGCAGTTGAAACCAATGAAGATCCAAACTATGAACATTTTGTGGGAACTTTGTCTGAATCTGAATATAAAGAAGATTTGTCTCACGTCCATTATCCTCAATACGATCTGCCGACTTCTCGTCAGGCAATATTGATTTCTCAGGACAACGAAACTTTAATGTGTCTGATGAATGGACAGCCTCTGGAATCAGCAGATGCTGTTATCCACAAGAAACCCTTATTCTTGTTTGGTGATGCCTTTGAAAAATTCTCCCAGCCTAGGCCAATGATGGAGGAGATGGTAGTCCACCGGGAAGACAGATCATTCTTCATTCCTAAAATTGCTCGATGCCTTCCTTTGTCACGGTACGCTCATGCGAGCTACCCAAGGAAAATGGATTGGAACATCACCCTTCTCCAGGATGCTCGTGCAGGGAAGATCTTTGTAAAGAAGGTTAACGGAAAGATATGTTTTACAGCTCTTCTGACAGATACAGTGTTATGTTGAGAGGTTTAAGACCCAGCTGCATCCCACCGGAAAACTCATCTATGCTGATGCCCGTCAGAACCCCTATATTCGCAAATGAATTTGCGAAGGAAGAAGGAAGATACCCTGAACAGGATATCAGGATGACTGGATTAGTGAATCCAGATTACAAACGATGGAATTGCATTGCAAATTGGGTTCTGACAACCTTCCAAGATAAACTTCAACAAATTAACCTGTTTCAAGCAGTACATGCCACTGTATACGGGTTTGCTCCTAACCCTCAAATGTTTTTGGCCTTGGCTGAGCGATACAATTACAGAACAGGAACCTTCATGACCCCGGGTGGAGATGGGGTTTGCACTCCACGAGATGAAATACATCTCATACTTGCCCATGGCGGATGCTCCATATGAGGAGTTTGTTCCCACAAATGACGAGTTAGAGAAACTCAGAAAGAAAATGCAGAAATGGTAGCAGTGTTTGAAGAACTGCTATACCATTACAAATTTGCTCTTTGTACTATAAGAGTGCTACGGCCAACACTTGCTATTCTTCGAAGTGGTTGCCATATTTTTCCTAAATCATATTGAAGAGAAGAAAACCAAGGAAAATGACAAATGTTACCCTCATTTTTTCAAACCCCTGATTAACACGGAAGTCATGAAGATGATGGAAGAAATAAACATTATGATAAGGAAATGAAGGATGATTATCAATGTCCACCTTTAAAGAAAGGTGACATTTTGGAAAGTTTTTTGAGAATGGGTTACAGACCCATGTCCAAAGAAGCCCAGTTAGCAGGGTTTCTGACACACTGGCTCAGACGATTCGTGGTCCCGGGATCTAGTGCAGTGGACCGTTTTCATCGTGGTGTACTTTTTGCTGCCGTCAAGCTAGTCTTCGGTTATAAGGTTGACTTGTTATCGGCAATGACCTGCAGATTGAATGCGAGTCTTCGCTTGTATGTTGACTCGATGCTAAAGGCAAAGGGAGAGAAAGAATTCCCCCGTCTCGAAATGCCGTACACTTATCTCTTTGGATGGTTACTCCTCCACTATCCAACTTTAATGGACCCTGGTATGGGACCAGTAGGCAGCTTCTTGCGCAGATATTCTCAGGGTAAATGGAAGTACACCTCTCTGAGTGAGTGCAGATTTGTTTTAAATTTGAACAGAGGATGGAACTTCTGTTGCGCCCCTCTCCCGGCCGTCATGACCAAATGCCACCCAACATGGTAGATTCAAAACTGCAGCCCTTAAACCGTGTGGCCTTTGAATGGTTGACAATTCGACCATCTCATTTAGTATACCGCTTTGAAGAAGAATGCTTTTTGGAACCATACCTCCCTAGCCGTTTTGCTAGACAATTTGGGTATGATCAGTTCCACGTAGGGAACGCAATCACCTGCCTTCAGGGCAAGGGCTTCTTGATTGACGGGGCCCGAGCTTGGGCCTACTACAATG
Organism: Iris pallida; assembly: GCA_029216955.1. NCBI lineage: Eukaryota > Viridiplantae > Streptophyta > Magnoliopsida > Asparagales > Iridaceae > Iris > Iris pallida. The sequence goes on from JANAVB010026398.1 coordinate 1,387,681, forward strand.
CCCGTGACACAAAGGCTACCTTCTCTATGCCACCAAAGAGCACTCCTCAAGGGCCTCGGATGCTCTTTACATACTCGTATTCTACACATCTGCAAATACTTTTGCCGAGAACTTTAACCTCGCCGATAGTTTTGCTTCTGCGATAAGATTGAGGAAAGGGAGGATAGCTTTATCAATCCCTGCCAATGATGAGGCAAACGAACCGGCGGATGAACCCTTAGAAACTTCAAGAGAAATGATGTTCCAACAAGAGATAAACGCAGCAATGCGGATCTCTCTAAGAGTGGGAAAGTCTCCTGCCAAGAAAGAAGAAGAGGAGCCTCCTGCTCCTGCAGCAAAGAAGAAATTGGTCTTGGAGCATTCTTCTGATAAAGTGACTACAAGATCCCAATCTCGGCAGCTAGCCGAGACAACTCAGGAAGTTGCTACAACACCAACTTCTGTACAGAAGCAAATAGCACCAATAAATGTAGAGAGTCCCGATAGACCTCTACACAGAAAGAAAAAGAAGTTGGTTACCAGAAAAATTTAGAAGCCTCTTCTTCCAACAACTCCTGACTTCAGTAGATGCTGCAGCAGGATTTATAATGCCATCTCCCACCCCTGTTTCTGAATCAGGGAGTAAAACCCTTGAAGAACTGAACAGAGGGGAGATCTTGACCCCAGAACTGAAGTTGAAACATTCAGAGAAAACATCATTGAAGATGAGCAAAATATTACACAACCTCTTTCACCCGTCGCGGAAACAACTCAGCTTCCTCCTACTCCTAAGACTCTTCGTGAAGAAGAAGAGCATGAAATGATAGCAGCTTTGGCCGATTGTTATAGCCTGCAGGAGGATCTAACTGCAACTGACAGTGGGAATGCAGCCCAAGAAGAAGAAAGATAAGGAAGAAGAAAGCTCTTCATCTGGAAATGTTGATGAGTATATACAGAATCCTGAAGGGGACAACGAAGAACACATATCTCTTGATACCGCCGATGATGCTTCTGATCCTAAAAAGGATATTGAAGTAGAGGCGTCCGTAGAAAAGGTTGTTAACCCAGATGAAGACATCGAGATAGAACTATCTCCTGAAGAAGCGGCTGGTGAAGATGTTCAGCAAGAAAATCCCGCCACCGAACCCCAAGGTATATAAAACGAGATTTAACAATCTTCTTTCTTTAAAATAGATTGATATCTAATATCTTCATTTGTAGTTCTTGCAGATCTTGATACTCTACCAACACCTCCGATGGACCTGGCAATGGTGCCTATTCCGACGGTGGTTGTTAGTAGTAGCCATCACTTATCTTGCGGCTCTGAAGCGGGCAGCAGCCAGCTGTCGCAATTGAAGCTACTTCCTTTCAACGGGAGTCTATTCCAGCAGGAGATGCAGTTGTTGATAGATCAAATCAAGGTAAGACTGTTTTTATTTGATCTTTTTATTTATTGGCAAATTAGTAAAATAATAATTTTACTTTTTGCAGAAGAACAAGCAGGAGGAGCAACCAGCTCTACTTTGGCTCCTTTATTTAAAGAGCCCATCATTCAGCAGCAAAGGTTTGAGCAACCGAATACTCCATCCTCAACAGGGGTAGCTTCGACTCCTGGAACCATAGCCATCAATCAGCAAGTTGTCCAATCTTTTACCAGATGTTTCTTTGAGTCATTGGGATCTCTTGTCCGTAAAATGATAGAGAAGGAAGGAGCTAACTTCATTATGGTTAGGGACCCCACTTCTTTCCTGATAAAAGCCATAAGAGGCCAAGGAGACGAAGCCCAAGCCGTTCTTCTTGAACATATATTAGATGAGTTGGAAGTATCCATAAGGAAATATAAAGAGCTCAAGAAGAAGAATATGACTCTCTGGTGCAAGCTGAATATGAACGACTAGCCCAAGAAGCTGATATGGAAAGGATAAACCTTCAGAACCTTTTAGAAGCTCATTCTGCAAAGTCAGCTGAATTCAACTCAAAGATAGAATCAGTTACTTTGGCAGCTGAGAACAAA